>OY720454.1:11605000-12087500 GCA_963082715.1 Harpalus rubripes
ACACTAACGACAACACCAACAACTCCAACGACAACCGTACTGTAGCTAGGGATGAGAACTAAGTTGTTGTGAAACTGTCCGAGGGTGGTCAGCACACAGTTCCGGTCCCTGCCTCCGTTTCCTATATAGATATCTTTCGACGCAGCAGAATGCTAATGAAAATGCCGAGCATATAATGACCAGCGCAGAGATAACGCTGTGTACCTATGTACCGTCCACAAAGTTAGTTTCAACAGATATGGGATATGGAACAGACACAGGTTTTCGCATCACTACTATCGGGATCGGGATGTTTGTATAGTACGGATAGCGGGCTTGTAAATTTTTATGAAATGGTAATGGAGGGTTATAGAAAATGATATGGTAATAAATTTAAATTGTTTATACATTAACAAAGATTGATATAAACATCCTGTACATTTTTATTAGGCAAGAATTCCATTCTTTTCATAGACAGTTCAAATATTCAAAATTACTCAAACGGAGATCGGAGATGTATATTTTAGTTAAATTATTACGATAATTCCACTACTATATAAAAAAATCTGGTGTGGACAACACAATAGGGCGCGAGCAGACACGTGACTCGAGCGTCCTTGACGTGCTTGGAATCAGCTGATTTGCGTGCGCTTGTCATTTTGACAAGAACAATGTCACTTTGACAAAACCAATGTATTGACATTTTAATTTTGAACTATTGAGAATTTATTATTTTTAATTTCATGTGTTTTACTGCCTGAAAATTGTAAAATAATAACATTTTAGCAGTTCAAAATCAAAATACGTCAAAACATTGATCTTGTCAAAGTGACACTGTTCTTGTCAAAATGACATGCGCACACAAATCAGCTGATTCCAAGCATGTCAAGGACTCCTGAGTCACTTGTCTGCTCGCGGCCTATACCTCCCGCCATTATACCGCCCAAGTCACAAAAAATATTAAGCTAATCCTTATTTCTTAAAATATAGCCTAATCTAATTCAAGTAACTACCTTTTTTGATAATAAAATGAAGATTAAATTTTAAATACCGGAATAAGATAGAATTCACTAATCCAAAAATGAGAATTAGCTTAAACTTTTTTTCGAATCGTTAATTTTTATTAATCTAAATACATAAACTATTATTCACGAAAGATGACTATTCAAGGTCATTTGTGAGCCGTCTGATATAATATTACTTGCAGATAACTTCATTGCATTTCGAATGCATAGGCGTGCATCATGAAATATTTATTGAAACATTTTAACTGAAAAAATAAGAGTAATTCATTTGAAAATTATTTTTCTTTCTAAATAATACCTTTCTGAAAGATTTATGTTCCTCACTTATGTTTTTGCAAAATACAAAAACATAGACTTAATTTATAAACCAAGGAATAATAATTTGATTTAAATGTCAACGCCACTGGGTAAATATTAGCACAGAGGGCAGTGTAGTAGATAATTAAGTATATGTAATTCTACGACATATGTCATTATTATTTATAGTGTGTTAGAAAGTAATACCACTATTTACGTATATCTGTCATATCACATAAATTAAATAGACATAGGTCAAATAATCTTTCTCTTCCTCATACAAAATGTTGCTAAGTTACCGCTATAAAGTGATGTGTATTCTTTCCTCAAACAAAAGACCTTGAATAGTCATCTTTCGTGAATAATAGTGTACCTACATATTTACATATGCTGGAAACTGTACTGATTTCCTTTCCTATTATTCTATTTACTTTGTTCTTTATAAAACGTTGCTATTATTAATTTGAAATGATTAGTTCTTTGACAGTGACATTTATCTGTCAGTTACATACATTTGAATAAATACGCAACCAAGGAGTTTTGTTTGTTTAAAGCGTAGGCTCTGGGATTTAAATTATAGATAATTTTATAAATTTATCCGTAAAATATATAGAAAAAGTATTAATGCAAATCTATAGAAAAATTAATAATCTTTAATTTTTATACATTAATGTAGAGCTTCTAGTAAAGTGCCATTTCCGGTTATCCGATTTTCACCAAAATCTAATGGGCTCTTTCCATTACAAAAAAAGTTCGAAATACAAGATTTCAAATTTTTATGAATGATAGTATTTGAGTTAGAGTAGAGGATCCACACATACATACACACACACATACACAGACATCATCGTGAAAATGTTAAAATTGGATTCTAGGGACCTTAAAACGTGGTCATTTACCAAAATCTCGATATGCCATTTTTAGCACGATCCCTATACCTCCCTTACCAAGGGTAGCGGGAGGTAAAAAATATCAGGCCAAATCAAACCTCTAGTGGTTTACTATCGAGAGTCGTTAGAATTATCGAGAATACGAATATCAGGAAGACTGTGAAAAACAAAATTTGCACCATTATTTTAAATAAACAATTATTTATATATCATTTGGAACTACATTGATTTGAAATTAAGTCGCGAAAGTTTTTTTAGTTTAAAGCCCGGCTGACGGTTAAAATTAAAACGTTCCTTAAGTTGGTTTTAATGATCAAAGATTTACATCAATTTTTACAATCTTAAGAACTCTCTGAGGGAAGTGCTGTTAGGTTGCAATGTTGATATGATGAATAATCCTAATTTCTCTTTATACTTTTAAGTAATAAAGTTTCGCATAAAATTTATTACTACAAATGAGTACATTCTTCTTAAATAATAAAAAATATATAAACATGTGATCATTATGCTCAATAAATCTAACGTGACTCTCGGACTCTAACCTACTATTTTAAAATTGTGTGCTAAATGTACATTTAATATTCAAAATATCGTGCCATATAGTCATAACAAATATAAAGGGGTTTAAAAGTAATAACGAGCATATTATGATTCACAAAGTAGAAGAAGGGTTGGAAGTAATAAAGAAACTACTTTATTAGCGACGCGTATCTAGGGATATATACCATCATAATTATCAAAATTTTATGTCTACTTCCCGTCAATTTCATCCATAATGTATAAAAACATTAATTAGCGTAACTTTTCGCTTGAGACTAATGTTAGCATCTCAGAAGTTGTGTACAACATGACCGCAAGTTTGGCTGTTTTGTTTTGTTGTGAAAAATCGTGTGCGGAGAGAAAGTTGTACAACAATGGCGTTATCAGCAGAGATAGCGGCGCATGAATTATGCACAGCCGAAGTCGAAGGCAGGCAGGAGCTATATCTGTATCAGGGGTTCCTCGCCACGCCGCACGCCGCCAGGAGCTCTGAGATAAAACTTAGCGAGACGCGAGGCGCCAAAGAACAAGGATGTTGGAAGCGAAAAGTTGGAAGTAAATACGTCTTAATGCTTTTTATTTTACACATTTTTAACTAAGCAGTAGCGGTAGCAGTTCTTTTCAGGCCTAAACTGTTTTTCTAACTATAGTTCGTTGGAAAAATGTTTTATTATGATTATAATAAAGAGTATTGTGATGCATGGATACGAAACTTGAACATTCAGGAAGAAACAGAAAAGTATTTGGGAAGTTTTGAGATGTAGTTGGTCGCGACAAATGAAGAAGATTGGATACAAAGAATCTGGAATGAAAAGGTGTTGAAAAAGGCTAGAGAAGAGAGAAATAAAAAAGGAAGCCCAACTGGAATGAATATATTGTAACGTTTTTATTTATTTGGGTGAAGTGTAAATATTAGACAATTATTATTAATTAAAATTAAGTGTTTATTAAACTATAATGAAAATTACTATTACTAATATTAAACAATTATTAAAAACCAATTAAGACTAAAACAATAATTAACTAGATAACACCAACACGAACACTAATTATTTAACCAAATAAAACTAGTAATTATTTCCCCGATATTACAAATTATTTATTTCACTACGCGTTCCAGTGTTAGACTGCCGGTCTGTTGCAGATTCTTGTAGACTGTTTACGCGATATTTATATCACTACATTCATATCACCATATACTTACATCACGGTCAACTGTCCGCCTACCGACCTCCACAGCGTCAGTATACTCAACTGACTCAACAGCGTCTGTATATTCAACTGCTCGGACAGAAGTCACCTGTTTCACAACACTATCTGTCTATTTATGTAACTCTCTGCCTTACTTCCACAGTCTCAGTATCACCGACTGTCCGTATGCCAAAATTCTTCAACACCACTGCCGAGTATTCACTTCCACTTGCCGTTACTGTCCTCGTATACCTAGCTTCCCAATTCTCTTAAACACTACCGAGTATTCTTTTCCACAGCTACCCCGGTATACCAGTAACTTCCCGACTCGCCGTTACTGTCCTTGTACTCTAAAGCTTCCCAATACTCGTCAACACTACCGAGTATTCACATTCACAGCTATCCCAACATACCAGTAACTTCCCGAGTACCTACTCGACACTATATGCATACGCCAGTGGCGTATTTACGGGGGGGGGGGTCCAGGGGGTCCGGACCCCCCCCCCAGAAATATATTTTTTTTTATTTCCAAAACTCCAGTGGATGCTTGTCTGGGTAGCCTCACCAGACAATAAATAACTATTAATATTATTTTAACAAATTAATAATTTTATGTAAATTAAATTTAAACTTATTCCGTTAATGCCAGTCTTTATAAATATCAAAAGAAAATTTAAGCCACCACCATAACTAAATTGTAATGCAGTTTACCTAATTTACACCCCGTAACGCTTGCCTCTCGAAGAATAGTATAATACCTAATGTTTTTGATAAAGCTTTCATTCCGGTAAGCAATACGTACGCTAGACAAGGAGCTGTTTGAGGCATGCTTCAAATGCAAAATGCAATGAGTACGTAAAAGATAAGAGATAGAGATCCTGACCGTGAGCGTACGTGAATACAATTAAATTTTGTAAGTAGGTTCACGACATCTACTGTACATTGCTGCAAGCCAGATTAAATGTTTGGGGTGTGTAATCTGTAACTCGTCATGTTAATTTTAACATCCTGTTTAAATTTTTAACAACTAATAATAGTAGACATTGAATAGAAAATTTAAATGACAGATAATACATTTGTTTCTACTGGATACATCGAACATAAACATACTCTGTCTAGCATTTTTCTTGTAATGTAATGAATCGTAGGTCCTGTATAATAGTCGCGCCATATTGTGTTGTGTTTATCCAAGTCAACAATCTGTTAAATATATTCTCTTTTCTAAGATGTTGTGTGATCTGGTAATTTATTTTTGTATATAAAAGGGGGAAAACATGCAGCTTCACATCCCTTGAAAAAATGTAATTTTCAATTATAAGGCATTTGACCTTGAGTGAAAAAAATTTTCGCCTGCGGCGCCTTTTTTTCTGAATCCCTTCCCTCACCAAAATTTTGGACCCCTCCCAGAAGAAAATCGTAAATACGCCACTGGCATACGCTCACTAAGATACTGCTGTGCTTCTCACTAACACTTTACTCTCTAACACTTCATGTGTGTCTATTACGCTGTATGTAACTAACTGTGTCTCTAGAGCATAGCTACGTCCCTTATATACAGCTGTCATTATTTTCTAGAAAAGCTCTAGAATGTTCGAACGCATAATAACAATGAATACAAAAGGTTCAGGCGACCTGTTTGCCTACGTAGCCCGGCAGCTAGCACGATTGCGTCATCGCTATAAATAGAAACTTGCTCACTGCTGCGGCGCGGCTGCGACAGCGGCGGCGACAGCGACGGCAACGGCGGGCGTTCCACGTTACAATATTTAAACACATTCGCTACCGACTGCCACTGTAAACTGTAATGGACTTTGCGGTTCTTCCTGGTGAATCGCGACCACTATAGTGGCCACGGATTCGTATCTATTTATTTGCGACTACATTTTACTTGGTTCATGATGAAGATACATATCGAATCCGCGGTGTATTCTGAGCGCAGGCACAGGCATTTTTATGGCCACTGAGCTAGTCGCGTTCTTTTTACACGATGTCTCAGTTCGTCTTAGCTTACCTCAGTTGCCTCACTAATTTTGACAGTTCTTTTTGTCGTAACTGAAATGAGATAAAGTGAGACTGAAGTGAGAAGAGTTCCTCCCCCCTTCCCGATAATTAGTCACCAGAAGAGGTTGTGCTTGTTCAGCTTTTATTCTTAGGTGAATGGTGAGGATGCATGTTTTGCTGTCACTGGCTGTCACATACAATTAGTTTGGTTATTGAAAAGATTATTTGTTTATTCCTTTAATAATATTATTTTATTAATTATTTGAAGATTCAACTTCACGTTGACGTAGAAATTACATTTTTCAAAAACTGTTGATTATTAATTTATATTAGCATAAACAAAAGCTTTTTTTGTAAAAATGTTTTCAGGGATTGAAGATATCCGATTCCTTTCTCGAGATATCGAGTGATAAAGCAGTAGCCGTTCTTATAAAAAAAAATCAAAAAAAGTTTAATTACCGCGAAAGTGGTTTATCATGAGTAAAATAATTTTTCGTACCTCCGTACATTTTGACTAGTATTACGGAACTCAAAATCGTCCAGAAATGCGCTGTTGCTGATCTAGGCCGGTAAAGGGAGTTGGCATTACTGTTCTGGTGATGTGTCAATTAAAGATTATTTTTAACACAAGAATTAGCAAAATGTTTACAGGGCTAAATCTTTAATTGTTGTAACTTAAATAACTAAATTTTGTCATAAAAATAATAATATGCTGTCATTACTGACATCTCGTATACATTACGCATTTTAAGCTCAAATGTAAGTAATTATAATTAAACTTGCAATGCATAACAGATAAAAATATATGTTCCTTTTTTAGGTTATGTAACATAGAATAAAGTGTAGAGAAATATACGAAGAATTTATGGAGAAGTCGGTACAAAAAATCTTGTGTATCACACGCCCAGAAACTATTTTGCGAGATCTCGTATTTGCAGGCCTCACTTCTCGCAAATGTTCAGTTTCTGGCCTAGTGATACAAATAACTATTATTGTTTCGTATGTAAAATTTTCCACTAAATTCAATGGTAAAATAAAAATATAGCATTCCATTTAAAATAAGAAAGTTAGGGTCTACTTCCGGTTAAACCGGAAGCAAGGAACCGAAAATCTTTGGGGTTCGGTTACAGTTAACGGTTTTTACATTAATAAAAATTCGGTTTCGGTTATCGGTTACGGTTTTTTTGAAAATATTATATCGGTTTTCGTTTCGGTTAAAAAAACAAATAAATTTCGTTTTCGTTACGGTTTCGGTTCATTTCGGTTTCGGTTTAAATGAAAAATTAACTTAGTTTTTATTTTTTGCAACATGAAATCCATTTAGTAGGTACCTATTTCATAATGTTATAACATTTTAATTCCACGTTATACTAACAACTAGTACTAATATATATATATATATATATATATATATATATATATATATATATATATATATATATATATATATATATTCGGCTTGTTCGGAATTCAAAATTTGAAAAGAATCATAATTATTTTAAAGTGTGATCTAAAAATAAAAATTGCGGTTCAAAAACTAACTATAAGTTAAAGTTTTCACATTAAAGTTCTTAAATTTATTTTTGCAACAAAAATTAAATAAGTTTCGTAAATTATTAATATTTTAATTTTAAGTTATAATAAAAATTCTACTCCAATTGTAATACTTAAACTAAATGAGTGATTGAATGAAACATGTCAACAAATGAATAATTTTTTTATTATAATTTTTTTTAAATATAAAACTACTTTTTTATAAACTCGAAGGTTTGCAAAGTATTTCTACGAAAAAGATGTGGGTTAATAAAAAATTCCTATTTTTAAATTTACGGTTTCCGTACTGATATTATTTGGGTTCGGATATGTTTTCGGTTACAGAGCGAATTTATTTTTCGTATCGGTTTTCGGTTTCCATATTTGGAGAAATAAAATATAGGTTTCGGTTTTCGGTTACGGTTTCATAAAAAGTTAAATTTCGGTGCGGTTTTCGGTTACGGTTCCCTGACCGGAAGTGCTACTGCTTTAAGAATATTTTAGTTGAAACGGGCATGTCGGAAAACCCTTAGATACCAAATCTCGTAAAATAATATTGAATAATTTTTAAAATAACAACAGCGTAAGCTCGTCTTGAGACACCTGTATAATTACTTTGAATAATTAATCATGAATTTCTAAAATTAAAAACAAATAATCTACTAAAATCTGTCGAAACATAAAATTATCACATGTAAAAATATGAATAACATAAATTCGAAATTGAAATAAAAATGTTTCACTAATATTTTCATCCATGAAATAATTTTTTGCGTTGATTTATTCCGTTTCTAATTAAATTCTGTACGCTGCGTATGAATTTTTTGTGATAAAACATGGTTTAATAATCCTATAAACTTATATACATATGCTGTGAAACGTACAATGATATTGTTTGCGTTAGGCATATTATTTTTCATCATCCACAAACAGAAAACAGTATCTACGTTTAATAACATTTGTACTCGTATGCGGGTATTAATGTCATTATTAAATGAAATGCGTATAATGTGATAATATTTTCATATATTAATAGTTTGTTGCGCCTATAAAAAGTGTATAACCATCAAACAACCTGACTGAATTACATACATTAACCATCAGCATAAATGCAGTAAAATGCGACATCAAATATCAAAGCAGCTATAGCAGCTGCATTACAGCCAATGGAAATACTCATAACGACCATAATTATTTCAAATATACATTATCTGATCAACAATGTTACATAGATAGCTAATATCACATTACCATAACATTATAATATGGAATAAACTAAAAAGAAAAATTACTTAGCTTGACATTCTGCTTTATCACAGATATTATTCAGATTGCTCGCGTGGAGCGTCCATAGGGGTCTCTTTGGTGCTATTTAAAATTCGAAATTATCTTGGTGTCGGTCTGGCTCGAACCCAGGTCCCCAGGCACACGCCACGAGACCCCATAGATATAATAACTTTGTGATACATAGTTATTTAAATTATTCGACCAACCGAAAATGGGATTTAATTTTAAGCGCTTAAATATGTAGTATTTTTTATAAAAACTTCTTTAAAGATTATTTTTTTGTCGATTGGCATTAAGAGTATGATTTTATTGATAGGTATTTTTTCTCTGCAAGCAGCAGTGGAAGTAATTTTCACGAAATATAATTTTATTGCGTAGTAACTATCAATAAAAACATTCATTTTTTTACATGACAACCCTATGGAAGTACCATGATGACAACGACATTATATTAACTATTTCACTCATAAATTTATAAGCCAATCCAAATTCAGGATTCTACCTAGTTACCAAGTTTCATTTCGAAAAAAAAAAGTCACAAAAATTTTTTCGCACCCTTTAAGCCAATAGGATGTTGTATTTTTACAAGTAAGTGAGTTTTGATAAGCGAAATTTTTTTGACGTTTTAGAAACATATTGTTTACGTACCTGTCAAAGTGTGTATATTTTCAGTGTTATCAGTTTTTATTAGAAACGAGTCGCTTCGGTCAGGAATGTATTTAAAGCACTGGAAAAGCAAACTTAAATATAACACCTCAAAACACAATAACAATTAGAAGATTTTTGTCAAGAAAAAAAATATATAAATGGTTACCTGATTTTTATTTTGGAAATAGTTATCCATTCGTGTTTAAATTTTTTCGTGGAAAAATTTTCCGATTGCTTTACTCGAGCCTGTTGCCAATTTATCTCGTCATATTGATAAAAAATCACTCATTTGACAACTCGTGATTTTTTTGTCAATGTCACTCAATAAATTGCTAGGCAACCAGATCTCGTAACAAGCAGAAAATGTTTCCGGCAAAAATTTACCACTTATGATGTTATATATGAGAATCTAATTCATGAGTCACGTGATATGTTTTCCGCCAATCAACATTCAGAATCTCCTTAGTTACATGTTTATCACAGCGATGATAAAAAACAAAGAAATTATCACCTTATTTTTATTCGTTACTAAGGGATTTGTTTTCTTTATTTGACATTGACAGTTAATTTTGAGTATAAAAATGTGCGATAATCGTTGGGTTGATATCAACAACGATGAAAATAATAAGACAATTGTCAAATTAACCATGTTGTAATACAATATATTAAAGTTAGGTTAGCAGCACACACAATGTGTCCCAAAAATTCATTATATTCTCTCATTAAATATAAGTTCGTGATATGATTAATAATCGAAGATATTGCTCGTGAAACCGAAGCAGCACATTTCACTTGTCCTTCGGACTCGTGAAATCTGCAACTTGGTTTCACTCGAGAATATCATCGATGATAATCATATCACTTGTTATATTTCTTACGAAAATATGTAATTATAAAATTAAATCTGGAATTTTGTATTTGCAGATCATTAAATTGTAATTGTAAATTTTTATTCTTCATTTACTATGTAATACTGCTTGGAATCTAGTGGTGTTTCATCACAGTAATGTCAAATGCTGACATCATTCTGCCGGGTCATTACACGGACCGTATCAAAACGAAGTAAACTTTGATTGTAATTTAAAATTTGCCATAAACATAATTTTATTACACAATTAATTTTTACCTTCCGTCATACCTTTAGGTAAGGGAGGTATTGTTTTTGCTCAAAAAATTCGATGATCAGTTTTTAATGAATAAGCACGTTTTAGAGTCCCTAGAATACGATTTTACTATTTTTTCGATGATGTCCGTGTGTATGTGTGTATGTGTGTATGTATGTATGTGTGTGTGTGTGTATGTGTGTGTGTATGTGTGTGTGTATGTGTATGTATGTGTGTACGTGTGTATGTATGTGTACGTGTGTGTATGTGCATGTATGTATGTGTGTATGTATGTGTCTGTGTGTGTCTGTGTCTGTATATATATATATATTTGTGTCTGTGTGTGTGTGTGTGACGATTTTTTCTCCGACGATACCTCCAACACTACAATTAAAAAAATTATAATTCTTTCATATTCCTCTTCGTTACATCCGTATGAACAGCTGATTAGATTTTGGTTATAATTGGTCGACCAGAAGTACCAAGTACCCTTATTTGAAGATTTTAATAGTTTTTCTTGAAAAAACGATGTTAAATGTCATTTCTTCACATTTAATGTTATTATAAATATTAAAGAATATTTTATTCTTTATACGATTTTGATTATATATTATACTTCATATTCAGTGGATATTGAGTTAAAAATTATGAACTAAATTTCATAAAGCAGCCAGCACTGGAAACAGTTAAAAAATTCCGATAGACAGATGTCAATGTCAAGTGCAATTGACATAGTATGTTTGTAATTTTACTGCAAATATAGAAACAATTTTAAGAAAATTTCTTTTTTGTATGGAATTTGTACAAAATACATAGAACTGATGGAAGGTAATGTACTGGAAATATAGAATCTTTCGCAAGAAACTGTCTGTTCTGTATGGAAATTGTATAAAATACATGGAACTGACGGAAGGTAATGTGCTGGCCACATCAGATTTTTTTGTTACAATTTATTCTTTTCAAGTTTCAATTAATATTATCAAAAATTGTAAAATTTTATTTATATGAAATTCCCTATTGTTTAATATGTGTTTAAATAAAATAAAAATCGAAAGGTAATGTATTGACATTATCAAATGTGACTCCAACTTAATTTTATGTATTTATGTGTATGTAGTTATACAAGGAATTTATGATCTTCAAGTAAATATAAAATACGGTAGATATGCAGTGAAGTCTTTTTAGGTGTTAATAGTTTTATGAAGAAGGGATTTGTATCTGCGTTGTGATGGCATGTGTGGAAGTTTGCCGTTTGTGATTCAGTGAAGTATAAACGTGCGAAATACAAAAAGAATGAAATCCCAGGCGGACGGGCACTGCACGACCCTAAATATTGATGCGGTGAAACGCTCGTCGCGGTACACTCCACACATCATCACATTATTGCTATTGCTACTTACTCAACGCACATACACCCGCCTAAAATCACTATTACCCAACTAAAAATTTGCATTTTCGTAATTAATTTTTGAAATTTCAGATGGAAGGTCCTTCCAAGATTTAGTGTAATAACTTTTCTAAATTATAGTTTCAATAATCAAATTTTAACTCTGTTTATCTGTTTAAGTTATAAATGTCAAAATTCAGTTTAGAAATTCTTATCGTATTATGATAGTAACGACATTTATTTGTTGATAATTAAGTCTGGAAATTATTGTGTATACGTGCCTGACTTTGAATGCCCTAGCCTATGTACCCTGTACCCTAAGATAATCCTCTCCTGAAGATAGCGTTTTGTTTTAGAAAGTCGAGTTTAGTAAGTCATGGGATAAACATGTAGAAGCGTCTAGATGAGTTCGTCGCTTCGGAAAGACGTTAGTTGACGGAATGTAGTGTTTTAGTTTTGGGGCGCGTGTCCGCTGGGTTACGGAATGTAACATGTTAGGCTTAGTTTTATTAGTTTAATTGTATATAAAACATTAGTTAGTTTAATCAGTAAATATATGTTAGTAATGTCCATGTCCGTAGTGTTCATCAAGTGTAAAAAGTGAAGTGTATGTGTGTTCTTCCTTTCCACGAACTTCCTGCTCCCAAAATCCTTGTCACGTAGTCGTGGACGCCAGCCACCAAAGCGTCCACCAGTAGTAGCATCATTCAGATCCGCACCCCCCTCGTGTTACATTAGTTGGAATCTCTACCAAATGAGCAAATGAAATCGATTAATTTTTCACAAAAAGATCTTTCTTCGATATTTAATACTTGAATCGTTCACGGTTCTGAATGTTACAAAAATTACTGTATATTTATTTATTTATTCGTATCCAACTAGTAAGTAACAATATTTACTGTATAATATAAAAAATACATCTTCTGGGGTTTCTTCTAAGTACTTTGGCAGAATACTAGTTGGTAGCTGCAGAATTATTACTGGTTCAAAACCAGTATCCAGGGTCGCGACGAGGACGCTTCTGCTTGACCCGTTTTTTTAAATATCCAATTCAATTGTGACAGCTGTCAATTTTTATATCAACCATTTCTTCAAAAACTACCCCATTTTCTTAGTTCGTGACGCAAATTATTCATCAGAAACACTCAATATTTAATAAATTATTGATATACAACCTTCAAAATTTTAATTTTACACTAAAATTTTGCAAATACTTCACAGATGAAATAATGACGATTGCAATAAAAAAATAAAAGAACAAAACTGTATAAAGAATTGTAGATATAGTACCTTTAAATCTGGGAATAATAATAATAATTATTATTATTATTATTATTATTATTATTAATATTATATTACATAACATACAACTGTTGACGGCATTTTGAATAATCCCTAAATAATACATCTATAAAAATTTCAGTTAGCTTCCACATAAATTAAATAGAGAGGTTTACAATTTGTGCTAAAAATCGCATATTTAGATTTTTTAGAACATCACGTATGATGGTCCCTAAAAACTGATTCTAGCATATACAACGACAACGATATCCGTGGAGGAGGCATGTGGATGGTGGACACCATAAGGTGCCAAGTTTAACGGGCAGAGTATTTTGTTTCGACTTTAACTTTAAATTGTTACATTTTGGCACCACATTTTAAAACTTGTAACTTACTTTCTATAAAGTTACAAGTCCGTAGCTAGATGCAGGCAGGTTAAAAAAAAAATTGAGCCTCTAATATATATAGAAAAAAATACTGTCATAATTATATCACCGGTCTATTCAAATCAATTGATTGAATTATGAGCGCACTTTTATAATAAAAGCACTTTTATGGAATACTCTCCTAAGAATATAATGTAAAAACGTTTTTATTATAAAAGTGCATTCACAATACGGCACAATATCAATGTATCTGCAAGGATGCAAGAATACGTTCTAAACATTACCAAAGACTAATATATTTTTTTTAAAAAAAAGCTCTAATATTATTTGCTTCTATATAATATAAAAAAAGATGTGGCCAGCACATTACACATACAGAGTGATCAAAAATGGCTGAAGATCATGTGACAATTTTTATTCCACAATAATGTCAAAATTATATTTCAATTATTCATAAGTCAAAACTATATTCCAGATATAACAGATGATGACAGCTGCATGACATTTGATTAATATCATTTCCGTACGTTGATTCATTTGATATTTGTTTTCATTACGGATTTTAACGAAGATTGTGACAAATTTCTTCTTGCCGCATATTTTCGTTCAGATGAACAAGACGGTTCTTGGCAGTATTCTTATGAAAGCAAAATTCGAAACTTACGCTCTTGGAAATAGTAATGCCGTCATATTAAGTAAGCGGCAAATGTCAAAATTGTATGGAACGGCATGCTTCAGCCAATCTTGATCACTCTGTACAAATTTCATACAGAAATTTCGTTGCAAAAGATTATATTTCTTGTACATTATCTTCCGGCAGTTGTATATATTTTGTACAAATTCCAAACAGAAAGTATCTAGCAAGAGATCCTATATTTCCAGTAAAATTATTACACAAACATACTATGTAATTGCACTTGACACTGACATCTTTCGTATCTAGGAACCCTAAACCATGCTTATTGATTAAAAACTCATCATCGAATTTTTTGACCAAAGACAATACCTACCTTAACTAAAGGTGGCGGAAGGTAAAAATATATGAGCCGTATCTGAAAAAACGAACCCTTTCTAATAAGTTCTGGTTACGAAGTTAGTGCGAGAACCATCAAACAGAATGCTGAACCTAAACTATGTTTTAAGTTTTGTACATTAGGCCCTATTCTGTAACTCGGTTGTTAATTTTTAACCACTGGTTATAATTTTTATCCAATAGTTATTTATTTGACAACTAAGAATCCTTTTTTTACCTCACGCTAAGAGGTATTGGATTCATGCTAAAAATCGCATATCCAGATTTTAGTGAATAAGCACGTTTTAAGGTCCCTAGAATCCGATTATAACATTTTTATGATGATGTCCGTATGTGCGTCTGGATGTGTGCGTGGATGTTGGATCCACGATTTCTCAAATACTATAAGATTTAAGACATTTTTAACTACGGATTCCTCAATCTAACAATAATGGGAAGAGTCGAGTCAGTTTTGGTAACAATTGGACAACCGGAAGTAGTAGTTACAAGAAAAAAATCATCTAAATATTATTTATCGAAAATTTATGTAAATACTTATATTAAAGAACGTTAAATTTTTTATTCGATAAATATAAATTCATTATTATATCTTCTATAGATTTAGAGATAAAGAAATGCATATAAAATAATTTGATGTAAAAATTCTCAGATCTCAGATCAATCAAACTACTTCAAGGCAAGAAATTCAAATGTTTATAATTCACACATAAATGTCACTGTCAAAAAATATTTGTATGCCACTGTCAAAAATATTTGTACATCATTATGAAGATTATGAAAATAAATAAAAAGTCAACAACGCAAAAGAATATACCTAAAAAAGAATATAAAAGGAATTTGCGAAAAAATGACGAATAAAAGAAAAATAAAAGGAAAGTAGAAAAAAATCAGGATATTGAATATAAAGAAAATGTATGTATTGTACATAATTTATATTAAAATAATTATTTTGTAGTGAGACATGAATATATGTATTTGTATTTAAAAATATTTTTCGTTTTATGCGTACAACCAGATAAAATATCTGGCGAGAGGTTATGTGCTGGTCACATCAGATTTTTGTTATATGTCAACATATTTGATTGGTTAAAAAAATTAACCAGTGGTTAAATATGAAGCACTGAGGTACAGAATAGGCCCCATAAAATCTAAAAACAAAGCTTTGATTTAAAGTTACCTTATTTCAAAAAATTAGATATATTATATTCTGTTATGAAACTAGTATATCAAACGAACATAACTATTTGAGCAAAAATTTTCAGTAAAAAATTAATTATTATTGGAGTTGTATTAATATATTTCTGTGATCCATACAAATAACAAATTTTACATTTAATTACCAATACTATGAAATGAATACAACTTCAACACCCGTATAACAGATAAATCATATCTAAAGAAAGATTTCGCGTTTCCGTTTGGTTGTATTGGCTTTCTTCGTGGAGTGTATCCGCGTGTTATATGACTATGCAATATCATAGACAGGGAACATATGTAAGAAAAAAGAATTCCATTTCGGGTTTAATCTACCGGAGCGAAGTGTGGCCGCGGTCTGTCGATTTAAAAATCATGCACGTACTTCAATAGGACGGCAGATGTGAAATCTGATATCATCTGATATTACACATCGGTTCTGCTAACCGCGTTCGCGCTAAGGCGGGCGCTGTCTCCCCATCCTACCACACACTATACTCATATGCCATACTTCACCCAAATCAAATATACTTCACCTGCACTTCATATCGAATGACATGTGTATGACATTAAACGTTTACGACGAACAGTTCTTACTCGTATTAATTCGTATTTAAAAATATAGGTGTAAATATTATATGAAGTAAGAGATCAATAAAGTCAAGAAATAGAGAGAACAGATGGCATTTGGATGGAAAACCAACTGTACTAGACATGATACTTAATATTAATCAAAATTTTAATTGTGGAAATACAATTAGCGATGTGCCAAGGAATTTTCTTATTCCCCGGGAAAATTCCGGAAATTTTAAATACGATTTTTTGGAATTATTTTTCATCAAATTCTCCGTCAACAAACATAGTGGTGTTTCGCAATACTTGAAATTCCATGGAAAATTTTAATAGAATTTTTTTTGAAAATTTCCATAATTTTTCCTCATCATTCAATTGGGTCATATATACTATTATTCACGAAAGATGACAATTCAAGGTCATTTGTTCAAAGAAAGAATACACATCACTTTACAGCAGTAGCTTAGCAACATTTTGTGTTAGAAAAAGAAACATTATTTGACCTATGTCTATTTAATTTATGTGGTCTGACAGAAATATGTAAATAGTGACATTACTTTCTAACACACTACAAATAATAATGACGTATGAAATTTACCTTCATATCAAAGTCAATCCTTATTCCTTTTAGGGAATATAAAATTATTTGAAATAATTGTAGTTAATTTTCGTATCATAACGGTAGCACTACTGACAATGTCCATGTTTACATTGAATTAAAATCGATCAAATATCGATCCTGTCCCTGTCACTTGATTGTCAGTGATTGTCAACTCATCTCATCCAGGCACGAGTGACTTGAATTAATATAAATAATTGTAAATATCAAAGTAGTTATGTATTATTGTTTTGCAAAAAATATATAGAACTGTCAATTTGCTGACAATACAATATATCAATATAATATACCGTTCTAGTTTATCTACCTATTGTACTAATTACAACAGTTTCTTCTGAGTTAAGTATTTGTGAGTTGTGTCTTGTGCTACAGAATTACTGAAGTGCCCAATTACAACCACGGAAGGGAGAAGATACCAGCCATTGATATGCATTTGAGTTTGAAAACCCATCCAGTAAATAATATATTGGATATTGTCGTGAACAGGTATTATGATAACTAATGTATCATAATGAATATAAACTATTAATTATTATTACAGATTGGACATATTATTCTTATAATTTCAAAACTTTTCGAGAGAATGGTTGTTCATGTTTTTAAACTGTATGTCATTGGCTTTGTAACCTATATTACTTAATAAGGGTTTGATAAATTTGGAACACAATGTACGTAGAAATTGTTCGTTGTCACATTTCAGTTTTTCTGATATTCCAGGAACAACGATTGATAATAATTGTTGCAAGAGTTTATAGTTTTTTGGAACGGCTGCAAGTACAACTTTTTTTATAAGAAGCAAATATCCAATCAAATTTTTTAAATGTTAATTCAAATCATCTCTGTCTATGTTCTTAATTAAACTATATAACGCTTCATTCTTATCTGGCATAGAAAGAAGATTTAAAAAATTGATATACGCAATATTGTTTCATTATTGTGTTTAATTTCAACAGGAATAAATGAATAATATAATGATTGCAATATAACAATAATTATTATATAATACACTATTATATAATAACGAATGCTAAATGAAAACTACGTTGAAACTTTATGAAACGAAATCACAAAACACATACGTCAAAAATGACAGCGAGAATAAGTCGCGCCAAAACGGCAAGTTTGGAACTACAGTTTTTGTTTGACAGATATTGTGATGTTTCCCGGCCTTGTATTAATAACGTAGGCTACGCACTGGTATTATAAGTAACAATGATAAATTATTATTCACGAAAGATGACTATTCAAGGTCATTTGTGAGCCGTCTGATATAATATTACTTGTACATAACTTCATTGCATTTCGTATGCATAGGCGTGCAACATGAAATATTTATGGACACATTTCAAATGAAAAACTAAGAGTAATTCATTTGAAAATTATGTTTCTTTCTAAATAATGCCTTTCTGAAAGATTTATGTTCTTCACTTATGTTTTTGCAAAATACAAAAACATAAGCTTAACTTAAAAATCAAGGAATAATAATTTGATTTAAACGTCAACGCCACTGTGTAAATGTTAGCACAGGGGGCAGTGTAGTAGACTATTAGGTGTCTGTAAATCTACGACATATGTTATTATTATTTATAGTGTGTTAGAAAGTAATGCCACTATTTACGTATATCTCTCACACCACATAAATTAAATAGACATAGGTCAAATAATCTTTCTCTTTCTAATACAAAATGTTGCTAAGCTACTGCTATAAAATGAAGTGTATTCTTTCTTTGAACAAATGACCTTGAATAGTCATCTTTCGTGAATAATAGTGTATGTCACTTAACACTGGTGTCATAAAATGATATTTTTAAGTAAAAACAAATGCTAAAAAGCCTACTTTTAATAGCGTTTGTAGATAAATCAAATGCATGATTGTTTTCAAAAATTTCTAACACTTCTTGTCTATTTAGTTTTTAATGTAAGTTTCTAGGTACACGTTAATGTGTACCTAATATGAAATGTAGATACACTTAAGTCGTTGGCATTATATATATATATATATATATATATATATATATATATATATATATATATATATATATATATATATATATATAATAGTTAATGTTAATGGGTCTTTGAATTTTTTTTTTATAATTTGTGCAATATTGAGCGTCCTCTTGCAATTGTCTGAATGAAACAGTCAATGTATAAATATTATCTTTGTATTATCGATCAGTTTGGCAATAATATTATTTCGTAGATACAACAAAAACAAATTTGTAGCACTGGCAGTGGGGGGATGGGTAAAGGTCGCAGGATGATCGAAAGCAATAAGCAGGGAAAGGTTAGCACGTCGTTGAATTGACAAGCCGGAGACCTGAAAAGGTCACCATCTAATTAAAATTTGCAATCGGGCGTTACTTTAAGGTTACCTAACTTATCTAAAGTGTTCGACGCACGCCGATATGACAATCTTTGCATCCGATCTGGGTTTTCGTCCCTCATCGTAATTTCTCTAATAGCCACATAAATTTCGGGTGGTTAATTTGTTAACACATCGCGTTTTCGATAATTTCAGACAGTAAATTAGTGAAAATATATTGTCAGGGTATGGACTTTGAATTCAAATGAGATTTTTCGAAATAATAATTTAGAGTAATTTGATTCACATAATTAAATTCACCTAAAACTACGATGTCACTAACAACAGTAACAATTACTGAGTTTACATGCAGTTTTCAAACCGTTTTCAAAACGTTTTTAGTTTTTAAAACGCCATGAATACAGGGTCAAAACGGTTTTGATTTATCTCAAACCAAAACTAAAATTCATGGGTTTAACTTGAAAACTACTTTTAAAACTACTCATGTAAACACTTAAAATTCAGTTTCGATACTGCGCACGCGTACAGAGCATAACGTTTCTGCCGCTTTGTGGTACTAACTAGGTTATGTAACATAAAATAAAGTGTAGAGAAATATACGAAGAATTTATGGAGAAGTCGGTACAAAAAATCTTGTGTATCACACGCTCAGAAACTGTTTTGCGAGATCTCGTATTTGCAGGCCTCACTTCTCGCAAATGTTCAGTTTCTGGCCTAGTGATACAAATAACTATACTTCGAGAAATACCTTCAAATGTTACTTTTTGATGGTAAAGATTATTAAATTTTCTACAAAGTTGTATAAATACTTTTTCTATATATTTTATGGATAAATTTACAAAATATCTATAATTTTAATCCCAGAGCCTACGCTTTAAACAAGCAAAACTCCTTGGTTACACAGTTCATATCTCAGATGTATGTAACTGACAGATAAATGTCACTGTCAAAGAACTAATCTTTTAATAATAGTAACGTTTCAAAATGAAAATAGTAAATAGAACCATAGTTATATGGAATGGATCTTAATACAGTTTCCACAATAACTAAATATGTAAGTATGAATATTTAAATTAATAAAAATTAAATTGCGGGAGGTTTGGTGTTGGCCACATCAGATTTTTATTTTAGTTTTTAGTCTGACTTAATTTTACTTCTCCAATTCGCAAAAGATATCAGGGGGATAAATTGTTGTTTCAAAAAAGGACCCCATATAAAAAGTTTAAGAAGCCCTGCCATAAACCACCGTCCCGAAAAATCGCCTATAAATTCTTAGTGGTTAATTTGTTAACACGTCGCGTTTTCGATAATTTCAGTCTGTAAATTAGTGAAAATATATCGCCTGGGCACGGGCTTGGAGTTCTAATGTGGAGTTCCGTGTCCGCCCGCGCACTTCCGGTGTCCCCGAGTCGACGGCCCCGGTTTTTAATACCAGTTCCGGTCAAGCGTCGCCTAACAGCGCTCAGTCACGGCACGCCTGCACAAATGTTTAATTAATATGCAAATGTGCGATAATGTACTTTGATTTCGATCGATTCCTTACCTCCAGAAACGCGATTTTTACATGAAACTTCTGCACTTCGTTTATGGACTTAATAACTACAAGCTTTTAACAAGATTCTCCTAACAGTTTTCATCAGTGGAAAATTTTATATTAATATCGACCAAGAATATTTTCGAAGACTTTTAATGGTAATTTCTAGTCTTTAGTCTTCGTAGATTATCATGATACTAACATAAATTTTAAATTTACATAAATTATTCGAAAAGACAGAAACAGTGTACGGATAATTATATTCCTTATACGAGAGGATTTTTAAAATACGCCAAAAGTTGCTATTATAATTATTTAATATAAGCTGAAAATATTCATGCACTATGCATAGAGTGATTTAAGAAAGTCTAAATAAAAAACAGTAAACTTTTTACCTTCCGTCACCTTTAGGTAAGGAAGATATTGTCTTCGGTCAAAAAATTCGAAGATGAGTTTTTAATAAATAAGCACGTTTTAGGGTCCCTAGAATACGAATTTACTATTTTTACGACGAAGTCTGTATGTATGTGTGTGTGTGTGTGTGTGTGCGCGTGTGTTGTGTGTGTGTGTATGTGTGTATGTGTGTATGTGTGTATGTATGTATGTATGTATGTATGTATGTATGTATGTATGTATGTATGTATGTATGTATGTATGTATGTATGTATGTATGTATGTATGTATGTATGTATGTATGTATGTATGTATGTATGTATGTATGTGTGTATGTGTGTATGTGTGTATGTGTGTATGTATGTGTGTATGTGTGTATGTGTGCGTAACAAAACTTTCGTCTGCGATAACTCTAATACTACAATATCAAAAATTACAATTATTTCGTATTATTCTTCGCTCCATCCATATGAAGAGCTGATTAGATTTTAGCTACAATCGGTCAACCGGAAGTACCCTCATTTGAAGATTTTAACGTTTAATGTTATTATAAATATTAAAGAATATTTTATTCTGTATGCGATTTGACTGCATTTTATACTCCATATTAAATGGATAAAGAATTATAAGGAAATTAAATTGCATAAAGTAGTCAGCTATGGAAACAGCTACTATATTAAGAAAATTCTGATTGAAAGATGTCAATGTCAAGTGCAATTGACATAGTATGTTTGTGTTATAATTTTACTCGAAATATAGAGTCTTTTGCTAGAAAATTTCTTTATGGAATTTGTTTAAAATACATGCAACTGCTGGAAGGTAATGTACAAGAAATAGAATCATTTGCAAGGAACTTTCTGCATGAAATTTGTTCAAAATTTATGAACTGACGGAAGGTTATGTGCTGGCCACATCAGATTTTTTATTAATCTATTGGTATTACTTGACTGTTAGTATGATTGTAGGGATGATGAGAAATAATTGGAGATGCAGTCGTGGTAAACAGTGATTATTAAATTGTAATTTAATTAACTTTCCTACGTTTCGATTCCATATGAATCATCATCAGGGATAGTTAAAGTACAGTTGTTGGAAAATAAGATCATTACCTTACAAAATCAAAAACATAAGGATATCAAAGGTAATAAAATGCGTATACATACATCAGAAACAACTAAAGATAACTATTAATACGTACAATAAGTATTTGGGATCCAACCTAATTGTTTAAATCGTAGAAATAGGCTTTAGAATCCAAAAGAAATGTATTTAAACGAAGAAAGAATTGTGATCCCAAGGCTCTGGGTTCGAATCCTAGCGCGGTTCATGAATTTTTCACAATTCTTTCTTCATTTAAATAAATATGTCCTGGATCCTAAAGCCCATTTCTACGATTTAAATAACTATTAATACTCCAGTTAAAAAAATTCTTCACAGAAATTCTCAAAATACTCAAAAAGTATTACAATTTTTAATTTTTTATAGGAAGGTAACGCGAGTATTTCGCTCTAAGGATGCATCGGCACCTTTAAAATTATGTTTAATTTAATTAATAAGTTACTATATGTTAGTGCAGTAGCGTATTATCTTACAAGCCCAAGAAGCCCGGGCTTGTGGTGCCAAATATTTAGGGGCGGGACAGAGGACCGTACAAGAAATAACTAAGTTTTAAAAAAAGCAATTTATAATTAAATCTTTAATCTTGAAATAACTGCACCAAAAAAATTGTGATTTTCTTTTACGAACTACATACTTACCTATATCCTGTATTTCAGTGTTTCTCAATCTTTAATAAATTCGCAGCACACTTTCCAAGGAAAAACACGGAGGTTAAATAGTAAAAAATAAACTAAATAGAACTCTATGAGAAGATACACGCCAGTTTACTGAGAAAAAAATTAGAGAGAAAAATTAGAAATGATCGTCAGTTAATATGTGACTGACAATATTAGTGAGAGTTGAATGTTACAAATCCTAAGTTTTGTAAGATATTGCGGCACACTCTTTGAGAAACACTGCTCTATTATAGTTATAACGTATGGATCCCCATACTTTTTAAGAAGCGGGCCACATACGAAATTTTAAAATATATGGCCAGATATTAGTTCTTATTGGAAATCCTATTGGACAATGAATGTAAATATTCTCAAATTATACTTTTGTTTACATAATATGAGTTTTATCATAAACTGATACATTTTTTGGCGATTTTTTTTTTATTTTCGGTTATTCAGGTTACTTATTTCATTGCCTAATGAACTAAATTCATCAAATTTCCATTTTTAAATAGTAACTTTATCATAAGCATGAAGATCAAGGAGTTCTAATTGTAAAGTCTCGTCAACATTGGCGATCACAACCTCAAAAGGATTTTGAAAAAGAAATACATATTTGGTAATTATTTTTAAAATCATTAAATTGATCCGCAAAATCTTCCTACAATTATACAATACTTTGAACAGTCTTGAGTAAAGAAACTGTAACGACAAATTATTACAGCATGGAAAGTGAGGATAGTTCTTTTGAACAAGTTGATTTTTTAAATAATTGTAGTTTTGAATAAATTAAAAATTACAAACATATTGCACTAATAAGCAACCAGATTAGTTCAAAAATGGACCCCTGGTGCTGGTATAATGGAATAATTTTTAGTTTTTCTGTTTACTGTTATAGGTACTACCTAACCCAACTATGTTTTAAAATTAGTAGGTATATTTTCTTATGATGTAATAAAGTTTACGTCTACTTACATATATTTAAATGTATTATATCTAAAAACAAAAAACTCATAATCAAAAAGGGTGCAAAATTTTACGGGCTTTGGGCGCTTATATTGCTTAATACGCCACTGTGCTAGTGTGTGGTTCCACAATAAACTGGTCTACAACAATTCAATCGACCACCAGCTAGTTAAGGTGTCATCAGTGAAATAACCAGTATATTTTAAATCGTGTTATTGTGAGACTTATAAACTGTTCTATTAAAATAATTACGTACTCGTATAGTCAAAATCTAACATATTGTAATGTGCAGTGCCCGCCGTCGCCGCCACTGTTACCGCCTCTGTCCCCGTCGGTGTCGCCGCCGCTGTCGCAGCCTGCCTAATTACGCGGTTGATGTAACCTATTGTGTTTTATTAGAAGTCTTCCAGTGAGTTCTGGAATTTTCGGCTAGGGTATATAAGCACCGTTAGCGAAGGCACTGAACAGTCTGATATAAATAAGCGTTGCGTGTTAAGGTTGTGTACAAAAGTGGTAGTACTCGTAACATCCGCGCCACGCTTTCTGTCGTCGCTACGTGTATGCCGCCAATGCCTGCCGAAAGCGGGAGACCGCGTTTTGTGTTACCAATATTTATTTCTATTTATTTGCTATCTCTCTCTCTTTCTTTATGTGCGCTGTATTATGTTAGCATCTTTGCATTTTTATTGTAATATCACAAAGAGACAAATATAGCATTTTGAATCGGTGTTTTATATTTCATACGCGGATTGTATAATTAATTTTTCATTAAATCTTTAAATATTTTTAAAATTCCATTACAAATGAATACAATATTTCAAACAAATACACCTATTCTTTATTAGAGTTCCAAAAATTGATGAATCCTAAAATATGTATTAAAAATATAATAAAATATGCACTTATGCCATTATGATGTAATTTTATGTAAAATGTAATATGAAAAGAGAAATCTCGCGAGAGTCTCGCGATAAAAAGTATTTATAACCTTGAAAAATGAACCGTACAGGGAGAGGAGTCAACGATAATTCGTGCATAGAACATGTGAATGTGAAAATTATATGAATTGACTATATTTTTTTTGAGTCTCTAGAGTCGAATGATATCGGTCGCAGAGCGGGGAAATGCAAAATAAAGACTAAATCGGTTTTGCATCTAATAGAACTAGTTTTTCTCCAACATTTCAGCCCCTAATTCATCACAGTTAAAACTACGGTTAATAAAATTCTTGTCGTCCCTGAAAAGTAAAGGATCTTATATTAAGCGTTGATAGGAGCCAACACGGAGTGAAGCGGAGCGATTTGTTGCCAGCGGGTTCCCAGTGTAGTGCTTTTTTATGAGTAAATCTTACTGAAATAGTGGCATATAATTAATGATAAAGTGTAGAAACTATTAGTTACAAAAAAGAATTTTTTTAATGTTTAATTAGTTTTACAGATGACAGAATGTATTAGCAGATGTTCGTATTAAAATATTTGGTGACTAGAATTTAGTGCTTCGTCTCTTTATTACAGTTATACGACTGCAAATACACGGAAGACGGAACGATTGGTGCAAACTTGTCTTTTGTAGTTCAACTGATACGTAAATACCGTTTTAAATACGTAGTGCGCAAGCGCTTATTTTTACAGCGAGAACGAGACGAAACCCAAAAAAATTTGCGAGAACGAGAGCGAGATCGAGATTGCAGTTTCGAAAACGAGACGAGATCAATATTTTATATTTCTCGTCGCGTCGCGCCTCGTGTGTATCACTAACCATTAGGCCCTTGTAACCATCTCTTACAGGTGACCTTGGTATTGCCAGATTTCAAAAATTCCACTTCCCCTAAATTTTCCAAGAATTCGTACTCTGTTCGAGTCAGTTCTTCTCTCCGATAATAATTATTTTTATTTCATACTGTGTCGCATTTCCATGTTTACAATTGTGATTTCAGTCCGGTAAATGAGACTTTACGGTATTATTATTCTTTACCGTACTGTATCGTTGCTAAGCAACCAATTTCTTATTATGATAATTTATAATGAACTACGTGATGGAATAGAACATTTTGTCAAAACATTCGTTTCTATAAACAATTTTATATTTTGTGATTTTTCAAACCTTCCGCAGATTTTAATAAAATTTGATCCGGAATATCATTTTCCATATTCATTTTTGAAAACGTTGCAAAACGTTGTTAGAAATATCAACAAAACAAAATTGGTTGCTATGGTATCATGACTATTTTATTTTTATTAAGACCCAGACGACATGATTGTTTTTAAAGAGAAAAAGAAAGGTTGAAATAAAGCAAACTTTCATCCAAAAATGCGACACAGATATGAAATAAAATGTTGTACGTCATACGTCCGTTAAATGATTTTCACGGTACTCATTTCAAAATTCCAGACTCGGCTCCTTCGTCGCCTCGTCCGGAAACATCTTATTCGTACCGTAAAAACTCATTTACCGGACTTATAACGTAAATTACTATTCATAGTGTACCGGAGACCGGAGTAGAATGTAAATACATACCTAATCTATATATTATGTATATGTATAATATTATTATCGTATGGCTAAGTGTGTTAAATGATCTGTCATGTTTCTGACTATCCGAATTGGAACCTAATTTTTACACCTTTGAAAGAACCAACTTTCATAAAAATTAACAATTGGACAAAGTATAAAATGTAATACTTGCTGTTTATTTTTTGTGTAAGTTAAGTTTCTTTCATAATTTGTTATTCTGGTTATTTATTTCTTTTTGAGTAAATAAAAATCTTCTACATATTCGTTCTATTTTTGTCGCACCTCATATCCATAATCCATATTAAAATTCATAAATACTTGTGAATTTTAATAAGATGTATATACCTAACGTGAGAAGGTTTTTTTCTTATATACGTCACAGTGGCGGCGCTAAGGGGGGGGGGGGGGGGGCAGGGTGGCCACGTGCCCACCCGAAAAAGACACGTGCCCACCCGAAAAAGACTTGTGCCCACTCAAGTGCCCACCCATTACCAACATACAAATAATAATTTTGGTATATAAAATATTTGTGAATAACATTTTATTTTTAATTCTGAACATTATTTGTATTTATACTTTTGTTCTGAAATTAATAGGGCAGAAATTACAGCTTTATGCAAATTTCACCACAGTATTTCCTGCAATTCATAAAAAAGTAAACACTCGGTATATGTAATTATTCGAATATGGATATGTGTCTTTGTTTCGTTTCATGTGTGTATATGAAAAAATACCATATACCTACGTATCTTTATTATTAAAATAAACGGGTGCTCACCAGGCGCGAATCAAGGGACGCGGGGTAATGGGGGTAACTACCATAAGTCATAAATTGATAAAAAAAAAAACAAAATCAAACAACCGCAAATATTATAATTTAAGATAAAATTAAATACGTATTGTATTTTACTCAGTTAATATTTATAGCTTGTTTTTGAAATATTATGGGGTCTCGTTGCCGCGTGCCTGAGTGTCTGGTCGCGAATCTGGGGAACCGGGTTCGATCCCGACCAACGCCAAATATTTTAAATGGCACTAAATTGACCCCTGTGATGCACTCTCCACGCCCGCATGGTACAAATATATCTTCATCATTACCGATATCTGCGCACAAAGCAGATTGGCACACCCAGCAATGGGTAATTTGCCGTGATGATATATTTATTTATTTTATTTTTATTTTTGAAATATTAATGTTGATTACAAAATATGGATGTCAGTTAAAATATAATTATTATAATAGTAGAAGTGCAGGTGATATTCAATTTTCAGTTTATCAGCTCACATCCCTTGATAAAATGTAACTTTCAATTATAAGGCAATTTGTCCTTGAATGAAAAAAAATTTGCCTGCGGCGCCTTTTTTTTCAGTTACATTTACATGACCTATTATGACCCCCCCCCCCTGATGCCCACTCGTTTTTTGATTGTGCCTTGTGTCCACCCTACATTTACATCCTGGCGCCGCCACTAATACGTCACCTTTACATTTATACCTAAAGGAAGATTAAACTATAATGAATACGAGTATTTTATTATGCTCGTATAGGAAAACATTTCTTATTGGTTCCTATGCAGTTGTTTTATTTTTATAAACAGATTGGCACATCCAGCAATGCGTAATATACCGTGATGATATATTTATTTTATTTAAATATTTAGGGGTGTCATTCGGTTGCAAGGCGAATTAGAAAAAATAAGAAATGTAAAGATCCTCAATATATAATTGACGCTCAAAAATGTACATATTTTTATAAATTTATATTTATAAAAAATACATATTTGACTGTATTAATTTTAATATGAAATATATATATATATATATATATATATATATATATATATATATATATATATATATATTATTTGTTTGTTTGTTTTTACTTTATTAATTATTCTTGGGTGTTTCGGTATATCATTATTTAGTTTACGTTTCTGCTGCGTGTTGCGACGACTGCACGACGCCCAACTCTGTTGAGAAATTAGTTTTGAGCATAGAGGATAGTGAATTCGTAAGGCGCACCATGCGACAAACCGCTGAACTACTTTTACATTGTCGTATATAGACAATTCTTTTGGCCAGGTAATCGCCAATACTACATGTTTGTTATTAAAACATGAAATGTATCTGAAATCCTTAATTTATAAAGATGGTTTTGAAATAAATTTTAATCCAAAAACATTAAAAGTTGTAATTTTTTTTTTGATTTCTTATATAAAAACAAATTCAAATTTTTTTATTTAATATTCGTTACAATCTACGTTTAATATAATTGTTATAAACCAAAATTTGTTCAAATCGGTTGAGCCGTTTTTGAGACTCGTTGGACAAAGTCTTCCATGGCAATTTGTACACAACCTTAAACAGTTGGTGATATAAACAGATAGTAGACAAGTGGTGAATATAAATAAATACAGTTGTATAAATAAATAAGTGATCTATATATTGTTTAAATACATAATCTTAGTGTTTAAGTGTTTTATAATATTCTTAGTCTTAATTAGTGTTTAATATTTGATTAATCGTAGCGTTCGTTATATTTATCATCTTTTAATTATATTTAATATCTATTTATTGTTATAATAAACTTTAATTTTAATTAATAATAATTGTCTAATATTTACACTTCACCCAAATAAATAAAAACGTTACAATATCTATAACCATACAAAAATTTATAGTATCTATGTAACATGAAAAAATCTTGTGTTCTTCTTCAACAAAAAAATTTCACAATAACGGGAAACAGTTTTGGTTTGGAAGTTTGGAGACATAAATAATAGATATGTGTTATTTATCCCGCGTAAGTGTGTGGAAATCTTCGTATGTGACATATACCTACCATCTAGCCTCCACATGCATTTATGCATGTCGGAAAGCCATGTCTGTAAGCCGTTTAATGCTACTTTTATCTTAGTTTTTTTCATTTGGGGATTGTTTTATTCAGCGCTGGCTGCCATTTGCAGAGGCCGTTAGCATACGTTATCTCATACCTGGAGCAGAGAGCGTTAGCGTTAACGCTTGACGTGTGGGGCGCGACACGTACGGTAAACAGCACATCACATCAGCGCCGTCAACTCATTTATATCCTGGTGACAAATACACCCGTGCCGCCATTTTTGAAACAAAGCATTGGCAAACAGAAAACAACTGACGCTGACGGCAAAAATTATTCGTAATAGGCGGAGCAGTGTGCGATGCAAAGTGAAATACGAGTAGATAAAATTAATATGACGTCACAATTTATAAAAGGGTAATTTTTTTTCAAGCCAAATTTCGTTTGATTTTGTATTCTATTATTTTAGAAGTAGGTACTTTTATTTTCTTTAAAAACTTTTTTCTACAGTCTATATACAAAGTAGCCATTTGCGCTCTCTTTTGTCAACACAAAATGTCACTTTGCCGCTCTAGAGCGACAAAGTAGAAAAAACGCTCGCTCCTCAAATTTCTAACTATACAATGTTAAGAAATGTTACTTGGCTACATTCTTAATGGAAACGTTTAGTCAGGAATTAATGACACTGTAGTTACACATTACCCACTTACATAACCAAACAAAATGCCGCACTGCTGTGAAAATAAAATAGGGCATTCATTTACAAAAACGAAAGTATAAATCGTTTGGTTTGGATTGAAGCCATAGCTCAAGAAGAATGGAAAATACCGATAAGTAAAAATAAATAAAAAATAAATTTTTGTTATGGTGGAGGACCCCATTGTGGCGACTGTAGAAAAAATCTTGTGTGTGTTTCGAGCGCAAATGGACATTGTCGATTTCGAGAGAATGCCTCGCTCCTGCGTCGCGCGGCAACAACCTCTCAATCGACAATGTCCCATTTTGCGCTCTTAATACACATATAGCTATTACATATTACATAGTATCTTTTTAATTTGGAGGAAAAAATTCAAAATACCTGTATCAAAATCCATCAGCCATATTCACAAACCAACATTCGTTTAATTAAGGAATTTAATTGATCTTACACTAATGCGCAGTGAAGTTTTTAATTTATATTCGCATATGTGTAGGCTCAATTAACACAATTGAACATATTGTAACGTGAGAAAGAGTACTTATGACATTTGGCCCTCGAGCCCCCGGCCAGCGCGTGTGAGCCGACGCCTATGATAGAAACGTTTCTAGAAAAATAGGAGGAGCCTAGAATCGATAACATAGATGCGGCGCGCGGAGGCAGGCGACATAAGGGGACTACTGTGTAAACAAGAGGGGAGATAAACGTAATTACCGGCCCATTGTAATGACTTTGCAGTGTTTTTTAGAAAATATTAGGATTGCTATATAAGCCACACAGCTCTACCAAGGAGAGTTAGAATTACAATTGAATGTGATATAAATAGCGAAGTCCAGTGAGTCGAAATAAATAATCAGTAATTGTTTAAATAAATATATAGTGCGTTATTAATTGTTTAAAATATAAATAATCTTAGTGTTAGTGTTTAACTTGTTAATTATATTCTTAGTCTTAAGTTACTATTTAATATTTGTTTAATCATAGTGATCATTAATTTTATTATCTTTTAATATTTATTTATCGTCTTAATAAAAATTTATTTTAATTAACAATAATTCTTTAATTTTTACACTTCGCCCAAATAAATAAAATACGATATAATCAACAAATGGTGGTCTGTGAATACGGCCCATGTTTTGATTAGTTATCATGGAGCCGTGTTTCAAGCTTTAACTTATTTTTATAGGAGGCTAAAATCATGATTGTGGAGGGGTCTGTATTTAAAAAAATCTGGTGTGGGCAACACAATACCTCCCGCCATTTACAGCCCGAGTCACAAAAAAGATTAAGGTAATTCTTATTTTTGGATTAACGAATTTTACTTTAATTTGGGAGTTTATTTCTTAAAATATAGTCTAATCTAATCCAAGTAAGTACCTTTTTCTATAATAAAATGAAGATTAAATTTTAAATGCCGGGATAGAGTAGAATTCACTACTTCCAAACCAACCTCCAAAAATAAGGATTAGCTTAAATTATTTTGCGAATCGGTAATTTTTATTAATGTAAATACATACCTATATATTTACTTATGATGGAAACTGTATTGATTTCCTTTCCTATTGTTATATTTACTTTTTTCTTTTTACAACGTTACTATTATTAATTTGAAATAATTAGTTCTTTGACAGTAGCACTTATCTGTCAGTTATATACATTTGAAAAACTGCATAACCAAGGAGTTTTGTTTTAAAATATGTAGAAAAAGTATTAATGCAAATCTGCAGAAAATTGAATAATTTTTAATTTTTATAATAACATAAATCTCGAAAAAATACATTTAAAGGTATTTTTCGAAGAAAAACTATTTTGAGCTTCAAGTAAAGTGCCATTTCCGGTTATCCGATTTGCACCAAAATCTAATGGGCTCTTTCCATTATAGAAAAAGGTCGAAATACAAGGTTTCAAAAATTTCTGAATGATAGTATTTGAGTTAGAGTGGAGGATCCACACATACATACACACAGACATCATCGTGAAAATGTTAAAATTGGATTCTAGGGACCTCATTTTCTCAATATGCGATTTTTAGCACGATCCCTATACCTCCTTTACCAAGGCTAGCGGGAGGTAAAAAAATGTTAGTTACTAAAATTTGGGAATGTCAAACGACAATAATAATTTTATTTTGCTCACAGTGGGCTCAGAAAAAAAAATGAGGCCGAGCTCCCTCATTTTGTTATTTGATATTACGAAAGGTAAGTTAAAACCTAGACAATTTTTACCTTCCGTCACCTTTAGGTAAGGAAGGTATTCTCTTTGGTCAAAAAATTCGGTGGTGAGTTTTTGATGAATAAGCACGTTTTAGGGTCCCTACAATACAATTTTACTATTTTTACGATGATGTATGTATGTGTGTGTGTGTGTGTGTGTGTGTGTGTGTGTGTGTGTGTGTATGTATGTATGTGTGTGTGTGTGTGTGTATGTATGTATGTATGTATGTATGTGTGTGTGTGTGTGTGTGTGTGTGTGTGTGTGTGTGTGTGTGTGTGTGTGTGTGTGTGTGTGTGTGTGTGTCTGTGTGTGACAAAATTTTCTAATGCGATAACTCTAATACTACAATTCCAAAAATTATAATTCTTTCGTATTCCTCTTCGTTACATCCATGTGAAGAGCTGATTAGATTTTGGTTATAATTGGTCAACCGGAAGTACCCTCATTTTAAGATTTTAACAGTTTTTCTTGAAAAAACGATGTTAAATGTCATTTTTTCACATTTAATGTTATTATAAATATTAAAGAATTATTTATTCTCTATACGATTTGAATTCATTTTATACTTCATATTAAATGGACATAGAATTAAAAAATTATAAAGAAATTAAATATCATATATATTAGTCAGCTTTGCTATAACTCTGGAAACAGCTGCTACATTAGGAAAATTCTGATTGAAAGGTGTCAGTGTCAAGTTCAGTTGACAGTATGTTTATGTTATAATTTTACTGGAAATATAAGATTTTTTGTTAGAAACTTTCTGTATGGAATTTGTATAAAATACATACAACTGCCTTAAGGTAATGTACAAGAAATATAATCTTTTGCAAGGAACTTTCTGTGTGACATTTATACAAAATACATAGAACTGACGGAAGGTAATGTGCTGGCCACATCAGATTTTTTAAAATATCTTTGTGAGTAAAAATTTGAAATTAACCAAAGAGCACTGATTAATCATGATTTATAATTTGCCAGTCACCAGAAATTAATGTGACAGCTAGACGGTTTTTATTCTCCCAGAAATTATACTGTATTTCAGATAAGAATAGACTTAGTGGCGTTGAGGAGCCAGCCAGATTATAAAGTCAAAATGAAATAAATAATATACCTGTTTACATATTGCTATTGTAAACTTGATTTGCGTTTAGACCAATCAAAAAGCTGGAATCGTAAGCCCTATCTTACTTCTAAGTCTATTCTTATCTGAAATACAGTATAGGTTGAAAACATTATTGAAGGGAACTACTTTGAACATATTCAAAATATAATTCTAAAAAATATTATTCATGTGTCTTGTTCTCAATATTTCTATCACGACCCTTGTATGTAAAATTAAGTTATTTGTTGAAAAAAATGTCAAAAAAAATCTTTCGATAGTCAAGAATTTCGGTTTGCATAAACGGTTTCATTTTTAGTTTTAGTTTATTAAGTTTAGTAAAAATAAAAATATGTAATTTTGTTCCAATAGATGATATTTTAGTAAAAGTTGCCAACCTAGAGATATTCCTGAACATTTATCCAACTCGTGTAAAAATTCCTTCTAACAACGAAATTAAAAGAAAAAATAAAATTTTGAGCAGCAAAATGTAGGGCATTTGTTTGTAATTTCGGTGTTTGCGTTGCATCCCCAAATGTGACCATCATCCGAACCCCTATATTCTTCATCATCATCCGCCACTGAAACAAGTGAGCGGCTGAAAAAATGATATGTGATGGGCGTGCCTGCTCGATGCATCGCTAAATGCCAGCGCAAATATCGGATAAATTATTCTCCGGCAACACACGTGTGCCCGTGCATATTTTAGCACGTGTCCCATGTCCTGTGTCCTGTCCGTCCGCGTATCACCGTGTTTGTTCAACACGCACACGTTGCTCGCTGCTCCTGTCACCCACACAAATCCGTTATCTTTAATTACCATCGCCCAAATGTAAATTCTCTCTAAATGCACGATTTTTTTCCAACCCAAATAGGATAAATGCCCAGAGATGCGATTTACCCCAACGTCCCTATCGTTTTTCTTCTCTCAGGCCACGTTTGTTGTTTGTGGTCAGGCAGAATTTTTTTTTTTTTTGGTTTTTGTTACAGCTTTTAGTTCCACCTTCCACATACATTGTAAATTTAAAATCTAACACAGAAAGGCTTTTCATTATTTTTTCAAAGTAGTCTCCTATTAAGTCTCTACCTCTGTCCATCAATGCTGTAATGTCATAATTTCAGTCTTATAAAATACTTCGTCCTGGTTTGCAAAATATTCCGTTACGGTTACTTCAGTGGACAAAAATCGTTGCGATCCCAAATATTTTTAGAGTTTCAGAAATACAAGTAGATGAAAGTCTGATGGAGCTAGTTCCGGTGAGTAAGGAGGGTGAAATAACAATTCAAAGCTGCACCGAATTACAAATGATACACACTTTTCGTTAGCAATCCAAGTCGTCTTTTTAGATCATAAATATTAATATTCCCTTCGCGTCCCAAAAACTTTTGCCAGCAGAAGTCACCACTATTGCTTTTTTGGGAGGTAGTGAACCCTTATGCATTCACTATTTCTAATATTGCTTTGATTCAGGTTAGTTGTATAGTAACTTTTTACCTCCCGTCATACCGTAGGTAAGGGAGGTAATGTTATCGGTCCAAAAATTCGATGGTGAGTTTTCAGTGAATAAGCACGAATTAGGGTCCCCATAACACGTTTTTACTATTTTTACGATGATGTCTCTGTGTGACGATTTTTTTCCTCCACGACAACTCTGTGTGTGCGTGTGTGTGTGTGACGATTTTTTCGTTCACGATAACTCTTTTCACAAACTTCCAAATATTTTTTTTCCTTATTTAAGCTTTCTGCATTCATATAAAAAGTTGATTAGATTTTGGGTAAAATTGGATGACCGGAAGTAATACTTTACATGCCCATAACAGTTTTTAACGAAAAACAATATTAAAATAGAATACAAAACTTTTCAATTTTAGTATTTAAGACTTATATCAAGAGGAACAACATATTAGATTTTGGCTAAAATTAATAAACCAAAAGTGATACTTTACTTGAAGCTCTAAACAGATTTCCGTGAAAAATATATTATGATATACTGCAAAACTTCTCAAATTTAGTATTTAAGACTTTTATATAAACAGAAGCAACATATTATGTTTTAGCTAAAATTGATAAACCAAAAGTGATACTTTATTCTCTGAACAGATTTTCGTAAAAAATAAATTTATACAATCCAAAACTTTTCAAAATTGGTATTTAAAACTTTTATATTAATGAGAACGACATACTAGATGTTTTCAAAATTGATAAACCGGAAGTACTACTTTTCAGGAAACTATAAACAGATTTTCTTGAAAAAATATATTCAAACATGATTCATAACGTCTCTAATTTGGAATTTAAAACTCGTATATAATTTGAAACAACATTATATTTTGACTATACCTATATGATAAACCGGAAGTGGTACTTAATTTGGTGTTCTTAACAGATTTTCGAGGAAAAACATAACAAAATATAATCTAAAATTTGGTATTACAGACTTTTATATTTATGGAACAACAAATTAGATTTTGTTTACAAACGATCAACCGAAAGTGATACTTTACTTAAAAGCTCATTGCTATTTCAAACATGAAATTGACGGGAGGTCATGTGTTGGCCACATCAGATTTTTCATAAACATATCAGGATCAGTTTTATAACAAAGCAGCAAATCGAACGACTTCTGGAAACAAACAAGTTGCTAATTAACCATTATAAGTCGGAGGATCGACCTCGCAGAATTTTTTGTCATTCCTAACTCATTGGTCAGAATGTTTTAAACCCGTTCATAAGAAATATCTACAGGAACAAACATACCGAGAGTCCGATGGACTGAATTGAGACCCGCTACTTCGCGAAACTGTGAAGCTGGTAAGTTCAACCAAATGGATAAAGTATCTCATATTTTGCATTTTATGAATTACGTCATTTCATGATATTGACGACGATAACCTGGCAAAAAATAATTGTACGTCTAGTGCTGCCCTCTCTATTAGGCCGCAAACTTTTCAATTGGGGATCCCACCATTTTTTTATAATTTCATCAGAAAATATAAGTAAAACTAAGACTATTGGTGAAAATCCGGTGAAAAAATTCCTATTAATAGGCGAGTTATGGTCCCCTGAATTTTGAAAATATAGATGTGACGTCACGAATATAAGTTTTTATATAAAACGATTTTCTTCGTGGATCTAAAATGTTCTTGAAATATATGCTATTTGTAAATTTTATTTATAAAAAACAAATTAATATTGTAACACTGTATAAGAGTACATGCTTTATAATTGCAAGTGTATCAAAATTATTAAGTTTAATGCAAGAAATTTATATTCAAATAAAAACTGTTTGACAATTGCAGTACTGGGCTGGTAGCCACGTGTCCGCTATTTGAATTTGTCTACTTCCATTAGTAGTAGACTCCACCCCCTAACTCGGTATTCGTTATATATTTATAGGTGGTCTTTGAGTCGCCAATCAAAATAATTTGTATGGATTTCATATGAGTGACGAGCTGCTAAAACAAAAACCCCCTTATTTCCGAAGTATTTCAATTATATCATTCTATTTCTTTATTAATATTCATTATTAAGCATCTACTTTCACTCTTTTTTACTAATTTCTCTTAATTTGATTGAGCTAGTTATGAGTCCGGTCCTGCCTATTTTACAAGAAAATGACACTATGCGCATCAGCATAAAATTTTAGTATATAAGCTTAGAATTGTATGTAACATTGTCTTTATTGTCTGTAAATTTAAAAACCACCTGTAATTGCACAATAAAGTCCAGTTGAAATCTTTTTAAAAAAACTCCTTTTCGTTGTCACCCACATAATTGGCGCAGTCTTGGTAGGATACTTGAAGTTAGGCGTATCGCACGAATAACTTTTGTTTCAACAATTTATCGGGTATAACTATTTCGGTTCGCGAGTTTGCGAGTGTAATCGAAGGCATATCGGTTCGTTGCGAAACATCCAACACCGAGACATCGAGAAGAAGTTAAAGATTTCAGCACACCCTGGTCGAGGACAAACATCGCCAACACCAGCCCCACACACCCTGGTCGAGGACAAGCATCGCCAACACCAGCCGACACACCCTGGTCGAGGACAAACATCGCCAACACCAGACCCACACGCTAGCTGAGGACAAGCATCGCCGACGCCAGCACTAGGTTACGAAGTCCTGGGAGAAGACCACATTTCCGATCCTATAGGCACTAGTTCTAAGAGAAGTAATGAAACAAATACTACTACTGTAAGTGCTCAAACATTATTATTATTATTCCTATCCTTACAAAACATTCATATTCACAGCAATATTTCAAGTAGAAACTTTCAAAATTAAAAAAACATTAGTTATATAAGCATATGTCTCTAAACGACATAGAAACCCTAGTAAATAATTTAAACAATTTTACTCTTGATAACGACACAGAAATGACATCACCCACACAACAAACGCCGCAAGTAGCACAACAAACGGCAAGCCTACAATTACTTAGATTACATTTAGATGTTATTCCAAATTACGATGGTAACCCCCATACCATGAACATTTTTCTAGAAGCATGTCAAAATTTAGTCGATACATTTGGCAGTGCCGATGTCATTCTAAACAATTTTCTAGTCAGAGCAATTCTTGGAAAATTAACAGGCCGAGCGATGATCCTTATCGGTTCTCGCATTGAATTAAAAACATGGGACGAAATAAAAACCAGTATCAAAGAAAGTTTTGGAGACCAAAGAAATTTAGATTGCCTAGTACAAGACCTTATCGCATTAAGACCCCAAAAAAACGAAACCCCTTATAATTTCGGAATGAGATGCCAAGACGCAAGAAGTTTAATCACCTCTAAATTAAATTGCTGCACATATACAGAAGACGAGAGAAAAATTCGACAGTCAAATTACGACGACCTCGCACTAAAAACTTTTATAAGAGGTTTACCTCCATTTATTCAAAATAATGTTAGACTCAGAGACCCCGACAAACTCGAGAAAGCTATGAGTTTAGTAATCGAGGAAGAAAATTTCCTGTATACAAACCAAAGACAAAACACACTTAATATGCATTCTAATTTTAAACCTGCACAAAGAATTGTTCCTACAAGAAATCCGAATATAAACCATATTCCTCAACAATCCAGCTACAACAATATCCGTAGCATGTCAAACAATACCCCTTTCCAACAACGACCATTATTACGACCACCCCAAATAATGCAAACGACTCAAAACCCATTTTATAGAACAAATAACAATCAAAATTTTAGACCGCCTCAATTCGCACAGCGACTACCACAACCTCAGTCGCGCCCGAACCAATTCATCCCACTCCAAAGACCTGCAAATTTCCCACAATACCTTCCGAGGCAAAATCCACCTCAACACCAACAACCAAAGTACCAGCCTGAACCTATGGACACCTCATCCGGACATTCACGAAATACTCGTATGCGTCCCCATCAAAATTTTACTGCTACACAACTTTTTACTCAAAAGATAAATAATATATGTGAAAATCCAACTGAATACACATCCCAAACTCCTTTCGAATACGACTCATATGAAAACCTTGAATATGATGCAAACACGTACGAGAACAACGACCCATACTCTACCGAATGTGACGTAGATTATGAATACTCAGGTTACAATACTGATAACACCGAGTCAGATCAAGTTTATGGAAACGACGAAATAAATTTTTCTCAGGCTTCCAATTCCAAGAACCCTACCTAATACAACTAAATGTCTTAAAATCAAACCTACCCTACATCCACATCCCAGAAATAAAGGCTAATTTCCTAATAGATACCGGTAGCACAAAAAGTTTAATTGACCCACACTTAGCTTACAAATATTATTCAAATTTTATTTATAATGAAAATTTTAACATCCAAACTGCTCATAATATTTCATACCACAACGAAGTTGCAGAAATTCCCGTTTTCAAAAATTTTAATGTCGATGATAAACATAAATTTTATCTCTTTCGATTCAGCGAAAAGTATGATGGACTCATAGGCGTAGACTTATTAGAACAACTACAAGCAAATATAAACGTGACGACAAAACAATTAACAACTCCGTATGCAAAAATTCCAATTATTTACGAATCTGAAATAAATAATAAAATATCTCAAAATCCAAAATTTCAAAATTATCCTATAATAATACCACCAAGAACAAACATTGTTGTTAAACTACCAGTAAATCAAAATCACGGCACTGGAATATTAAATTATACAAATTTTGGAAATGGCGTAGAAATGCCAAAAGCTTTAGTAAATATAAATAATAATTTTGCTATAACTACCATCACCAATATCAATGAAAATCCAGTAAAAATTGACATTTCAGACCCCTTTGACATAGAATTGATTAACCCTATTGAAATAAACTTTTGCGAAAAAATGGAAATCGATAATGACCTAGACACAACACAAGATAACCTATTAAAACAAAATCTTAAAAATCTTAGACTCGAACATTGCAATAAAGAGGAATACGATGCAATTCGTAAATTATGTTTTGAATACCGCGACATTTTCTATTGTGAAGATATCCCATTGAGTTTCACAAACGAAATTAGACACAAAATCAATTTAAAAAATGACTCACCTATACATGTAAAATCTTACCGTTTTCCCGAAATTCATAAACAAGAGGTTAGGACACAAATGTCAAAAATGTTAGATCAAGGTATTATACAACCCAGTAATTCTCCATGGTCCAGTCCTATATGGATTGTCCCCAAAAAACTGGACGCCTCTGGTAGAAAGAAATGGCGCTTAGTCATAGACTATCGCAAACTTAACGAACGTACTATAGACGACAAATATCCGCTTCCAAACATTACAGACATCCTAGATAAATTAGGCAAAGCGAATTATTTTACCACCCTCGATTTGGCTAGTGGATTTCACCAGATCGAAGTCGACCCTCAAGACATACAAAAAACCGCGTTTTCCACTGAAGGAGGACATTACGAATTTAAGCGAATGCCATTCGGTTTAAAAAATGCCCCTTCCACATTCCAAAGGGTAATGGACAACGTTTTACGCGGACTACAACACGAAACCTGCTTAGTCTACTTAGATGACATCATTATTTTCAGCTCATCCTTGCAAGAACATGTAGAAAGATTAAAATCAATTTTCGATAGATTAAGAAAAAGTAATTTCAAAATTCAACTAGACAAGTCAGAATTTTTACATAACACAGTTCAATATTTAGGCCATATTATTACACCTGAAGGAGTAAAACCGAACCCGGACAAAATTTCAGTAATCAAAAATTTCCCAATTCCAAAAACACAAACAGACATTAAAAGTTTTCTTGGACTAGTAGGATACTACAGACGCTTTATAAAAGACCTGGCGAAAATTACGAAACCAATGACACGATGTCTAAAGAAAAACGCTAAAGTAATTCACGACAAAGACTTCATTGAGCGCTTTAACATGTGTAAAGATCTATTAATGAATGAACCGATACTTCAGTATCCAGATTTTGACAAACCTTTCATTGTCACCACTGATGCTAGCAAATTTGCGATCGGTGCAGTGCTTTCGCAAGGCGAAATCCCACACGATAGACCAATAGCCTATGCATCACGGACATTAAACGAAACAGAAATTAAGTATTCCACCGTAGAAAGAGAACTACTTGCTATAATTTGGGCCTGCAAACAATTTAGACATTATTTATTTGGCAGAAAGTTTAAAATTGTGACTGACCAACGACCTTTAGTTTGGTTACATAACTTGAAAGAACCAAATTCTAAATTAGTTCGATGGAAATTAAAACTTGAAGAATACGATTATACGGTTGAATATAAAAAAGGGTCATGCAACACTAATGCTGATTGTTTATCACGTATTCGTGTAAATGCAATTGACGATAACGAATCAACTATAAATAACCCCGGTAATATTGATAACGACGTACTACAATATTTGAAAAATTTAGCCGAAAATTTTGTTCCTAATGATTCTGAACCACAATCACCTATTCTCACTAGAAAACAACATCCCATTAATAAACCTTCCCAACCTAGACAAAAACCCAAAATTAATATTATTTCCGATGTACAAATAAGACCTCCTGATAAACCTGCTTCAGTTCCTAACACTGACCTCGACAACATTGATATCGAAAACACTGACTCATCAACTCAACACTCGTGTGTAAATGACACAACGAATGAAGGAATTACCATCCTAGATGAGATAATAAATAATAAAATAAACCAAATTCACGTATTTCCAAACTTGTATCCCAAAGCAGACACTAGTATAAAGAAATATGAAAATCAAACTATAGTTAAAGTCAAAATCCCAGAAATTAATAACGAAGAATTAATATTTGAATTTTTAAGAAATTATACAGACTCTAAAAATTCGTACCACATGTATTTTATAACCGAAAAATTATACCAAGATTTTTGTAGAGTTTATTTAAATAAATTTTCTGAAAATGGACCAAAATTAATTAAATGCACAAAAATTATAAACACCGTCACAGATAAAGAAGAACAAATAATGCTTATCAAAATGCATCACGAAGGCAAGACAAACCATCGAGGTATAAATGAAACACTCGAACATTTAAAACGAAATTACTACTGGAAACATATGAAAACTACCATTACAAATTATATTAATTCATGCGACATTTGTCAAAGATCTAAATATGCAAGAAAGAAACCATATGTACCACTTATGTTAACCGATACAGCTACGCGACCTTTCCAAATAGTTCATATAGACGTATTTGTATATGACAATCGAAATTATTTAACACTAGTTGACGCATTCACAAAATTTGCACAAGCCATTTACATCGAAGGCAAAACAGCTATTCATATAGCAAATGCATTAATTAAATATTTCACATCTTTTGGCGTACCTGAAAATTTAACCCTTGATAATGGAAAAGAATTCAACAACAATACCGTAAAAGAACTTTTAAAACTTCATAAAATAAATATTCACTTTACAACCCCTTTACATCACGAATCTAATTCTATTGTTGAGAGATTTCACTCAACCATAATCGAACATCTGCGAATACTACAAGAAATATATCCAGACGAACACAAAGATTTAATGAATTACGCTATTATTGGATATAATAACTCTATCCACAGCGCAACAAAGTATACACCATTCGAATTAACATTTGGACATACGAACTCTAGAAATCCTCAAGAAATATTTATTCCAAATTCCTTTTACAACGATTACGTGGAAAATCACAACGAAAAACTAAAACACGTTTATAACAAAGTATCTGAAACAATAGAATCAAACAAAGAAAAAGTAGTAAACAAACATAATACAAAAGGAGAAACAAACCCAAATTTTAAATTAGGTCAAACTGTTTATAAAATTAATGCACTCAATAGAAACAAAAAGAATTCTAAATTTCTAGGTCCTTTCAAAATCACAAAATTACTCGATCATAATAAAGTGGAAATTATAAGTACAAAGAAAAAACCTAAAACTGAAATAATTCATATAAAGGAACTAAGACAGCCTGTTTTTACAGATCCCTGTTCCTCATCGTCACTTCAAGCCTAGAAACATCCAAAATACACGATCTAAACAATAACCCTGGCCTCCTTCCACTAAAACTAGGAAATGCACAACTTAAAATTGACTACTGGACATTTGTTCAAATTTATGACATTACGGACATAATTACAGAATATACTAACTTGAGAAATTCATTTATTAAGATAAAGGACGAACTAAAAGACTCTAAACACAATCAACACTCTTACCAAGTAATTAGCGTCTTAGAAGAAAAAGTATTATTGCAAATAAAACAGCTGAACCCACTAATCTCGAGGAAACAAAAACGAGGACTCATTAACGGACTTGGCACAATAATAAAATCAATCACTGGCAATCTCGATCAATCAGATGCCGAAAAATATGATAAAGCTATTAAAGAAATATCGAGCAACCAATTCAAAATTAAAGATGTCATGAAAGAACAACTTAGCATCTTACAAACTTCCATCCAAAAATTCAATGATAATACAAAAATCCTATCCAAAAATCAATTTTCATTAAACTCAAAAATCGAACAATTAGAAAAATATATTAATTCAACCTACATTAAAAATGTAGAAGCAAACAACTGCTTATTTTTACAAACCATTATTTCACAATATACTTCAAGTTTGCAAATTATTTACGATCTATTAGAAAAAATCGAAATAGCCATAACTTTTGCAAAGCTGAACACACTTCATAATTCAATATTAGAACCAAAAGACTTATTAACGGAGATAATATTTATTAATAAACATTTAAATAAAAATGGTTTCCCATTCGAACCAACTTTAGAAAACATCATACTATTCGAAAAAGTAATACAAATAAAAAGTTATACTAAAGGCAACCAAATTGTATTTCTACTTGAGATACCTGTTGTGGAGACTGAAAGTTTCCATTATTACCATTTATATTCCCTGCCAATCAGAAATCAAAATTCCTTCCAAACCATTATACCAAATTCCAAATTTTTAATAAATAATGAGCACTCTTACGCCCTCTTTGACACCACCTGCAAAGAAATCATACCTGAAGAATTCATATGCCAAGATGTCCACAAATCAACTATGAATGAGAACGCACCCTGCGAAATACAACTTCTCAAGTACAACTCAAACCCAAATTGTGAACTAGTATCCACCGAAGTGCCAGATGTGAAGATCCAGAAAATCGAAGAAAATCAATGGATCGTGGTAGCCCCCAACGGTGTCGTCGCCATCCAAAAGTGCACGAAAAACACAGACAATATACCTCTAAATGGAACTTATTTAATCGAACTAAACAACGATTGTGAAATAAAAATTAAAGACACTACTATAAAAACTTATCAAAATTATAAACCAAATTTTAAAAACATTGAACTTCCTAAATTATCTCTCCCAGAAAATGGAGATAAAAACAATTTTATGCATTTTAACCCTTTGAAAATAGAGAACATAAACTTAGATGAATTAAAAAACATTTTACCTATCATTAACAAACAAAATCAAAAATTAAATGAAATAAATCATGTGACTATTCCAACTAATATAAACATTCACAATATTGTAATATATTGTTGCATTTTACTAATTATCATATGTTGTTCTCTGTATTTTATGTTCCTAAGAAAGCATTGTCAACGCAAAGGCGTTAAAGGCCCACCGGAAGAAGAAATCCAGATGACTTCATTATCGCACAGTGTGGCTAAAGCCCCCACAGTCCTCACTTAAGGCGGGAGGAGTTATGAGTCCGGTCCTGCCTATTTTACAAGAAAATGACACTATGCGCATCAGCATAAAATTTTAGTATATAAGCTTAGAATTGTATGTAACATTGTCTTTATTGTCTGTAAATTTAAAAACCACCTGTAATTGCACAATAAAGTCCAGTTGAAATCTTTTTAAAAAAACTCCTTTTCGTTGTCACCCACATAATTAGCTATAATCCCCTATTTATCCTCTTATGAACTCAGATTTTAATGTCACAATAAAAACTACTCCGTCACTTGTCACTATTACTATGCCACTTTGTAACTGTAACGTTTTTCAAAATTTAGATTCCACTTTTTGTAAGTGGTCTTTCTTGTAGTTAATGTATGAAGTAGGTGAGTTATCTGCGTAGTTAGGTGGAATCTCCGGTGAAGTCTTCATTAGTACATCTGGCCGTTTTCGCTTGGCGGAACAAATGAAGCGCGATTTTGTTAATGCCGCTCAGCCGGCGGATTCCCAGGCCACCAGGATCTCCTTATCTTTATAAATAACAATCATTAGTGCGGCCCAGGCACGAACAAACTCACTACATTTTTATAAAGACCGCTCGCTACCGCTCGGGAACGCGGAAGACAATCCGGCGATTCATTATCCCCCACGAAAAACAACAGATACTTTAGATGTCGAAGACGATGGGAATGGAATGGGGATGTTTTGCAGGGTAATTTACTACTTTGTCTCCACTATCAAGGGGATGATGAGCGTTTAAGAACTACGATTACGTTTATAGGCACAATAGTCAGGCGATTAGGATCACATGTAAAGAAAATTGTGCAGACTGCAGAAAAAAATAACCATTAGTAATGCAAAGTAACTAAAAAGTTACACTGCAACCCATAAAAATGCAACATCCATAATGACTTGAGCCTAAATCAACTTCTTCAAAAAAGTATTTTAAATGAAGATTTACCTATGCAATATTTTTCTTATTAATAATTATATTTTTAATAATTTGTTATTTTCGTAAATAATTAAATACAAATATTGGCGCCAAAAATAGTCATGAAAAACAACCCCCCACTCCTGTGTCGTAGAAGCACATACATTACGTCATTTACAGCCAATAGAAGAACAGTTTTTCCATCACCTACATTTATTTTTCGGTCTGTCAAAAAATGACATTCAATATAATTTACTTCATTTATGCTTTTATTTCGATGCGATATTTTATCATTTATCTGACGGATAGTTATCCTGAACTTTATCCGGAGATGAAAATACCGGCCCTTAGATAAATAAACGTAAGCGATAGTTTGTCACATGTTAATAACAAACTTCTAATTTCACATTTGTTGCTAACATTTTCCATTATGAATAAGTAATAAAGTAATAAAGGCTAATACAGAATACACTCAAGCTAAGTCGGACAGTTTACCGAAAGTCGATAGCTGGATGGTGGCTAAATTAATATCAGAAAACGATTGTTTGTTCCAGCCACAATTTACTTTTCTTCGCATCTTTTGGCATATTTATTAATTCAATAGTAGGTTTGCTCCTAGCAGCATTTTTGCAAGAAGGCACAATACGATACTGTAAATTACTCATTTTACATTGCATTTTTTTATTATCTAACACAAAATTTGACACTTGTTTGACAACCTTGACAATATATCATAACACTTGTAACAAAACACAAAGAATTGACACACCAATTGGCGCCGATGAAGAGGTATGTACTGTGACGTCACATTCTGTTTCAGATCACGTGACTTTTTCAAAATATCCAAATTTCAAAAATTAATTGTAAAATATCTAGTAGATATTTGGTGATATTTTCAAATTTGAGGTTATTTAAACAATGATATCTTTTCAAATTTAATACTTAGAAGGCATATAAAAAACAGCCCTATTGTACACACTGCAGAAAAAAATAACCATTAGTAATGCAAAGTAACTAAAAAGTTACGCTGCTCGCCATAAAAAATGCAACACCCATAATTAAACAAAATTTAAATGTCATATTTTTTAACTTGTTTATTATGCTACTCTCAATAAACGATTAAAAAATGAGACATTTTTATCGACCGCTGCGCTCTTTATAACAGCCACTATTCTGCGGGGCATCGTGGCTTCGATTCAAGTAATGTTTGGAGCACATGTGTTGTGATACATTCATCAATGCCCTTTGTACAGCATTCTACATCTCATCTTCAGTAATCTAGTCATATACATCCCAATTCACAAGTGTAAGTTAATCCTCATTTTTGGATTAGTGATTTTTAGTTACAGGTATTTAAAATTTAATTTTCATTATATTATCAAGAAAAAAAAAGACTATCAAAATTAGAGTAAAATTCGGTAATCGAAAAATAAGGTTTAGCTTAAATCTATTTTGAGAACAGTATTTCCCATACCTAATTATTATAAGAATTGTTTATCTCAATGGGGGAGAGTTTAGTCATATTGAAATTTAATGATTTTTCCACCTTACTTCAATACTATACATGCAATATTACCATTAATGCAATAAAAGTAATAAAATATAGCGTATATTTTTGTACAAACGATATTAAATATATCGTTAGTTAAATAGCCCGCAATACGATGACACATGCGGCATCTTTGGTCCGCCGTAGTTGTCCGCTACGAGCGCTAGTTTAGAATGAAAACATGAACGTATGTCCTCTATATTTGATATTGAAACGCCAAAGTCAATGTCAAATCGCAATAAGCAAATTATTTGATTTTAAATATGTAATTGTAAAACCTAAAAAATACGATAGACACAGAAATTAAATTATCAAGTGTCAAATGTAAACAAAAACAGGTGGCCGTGTTTTGCTTCTGTCTTAACATTTTTTTTTCTCCGATATTTTTTATAATTTCACAAAATATAAAAGTATAAACGCTTTAGATTTAAAAATATTTTAACATATAAAAAATCAAAAACTCCCCCATTGCGTGCATCGATCGCAAACATGCAAACATCGTAAGCATTGCGATCAGTAAGTGCTCTTCTACCGGTATCGGATAAACCGCAACCGGTAAGAACCACTTACTGCCCTTAATACTTAAATAACTATTTATAAGTGTTGAAAAAGATCAATTTAAGTGACTCCAATCAGTGGCGGATTTAGCACGTGAGAGGCCCCAAGCGCAATTCAATTTTGAGGCCACCTAAGCCCCCCCCCCCTCAAATATTTTCGGTTCTACGCGTACGTTTTTACTATGAATGTCACATTTTTCACATATCCACAAAACATATGGCATAGATGACATTATTCATTTGTCAATTTAGTTTAGACAATATTATTTAATTATTAATTATTTTGATTAGAAAACTAATAATAATAATAATAACAATAATAATAATAATGAACAATAAAATATTGATATTTTTAATTTGACATTACCTCAATTTAAGCGCGCACTTGTACAGGCAGAATAAAATTTATGTTATTTGTTTGTAATATTTGCATTTGTATACTGTGAATTGTGTTGTATATGAAATGTTATTTGTATATGTATGTATTGTCGTGGAAGCCTTTAATTGGGTTACTGTTGGCTTCCCAAATAGCAAATAAAATAAAAAAAAAATAAACAATTTTTTATTTTGAGACCTGAAATTTGGGGCCCCCTTGATTTAAGAGGCCCCTAGTGCGCGCTTCCTGCGCCTGTGCGGAAATCCGTCACTGACTCTAATTATTAGCGAAGTCCACTCTTTGAAAACAAAATTATCTCACTCGCCTTCAGTTTAGATAGCTTCATAAAAAAAATACTGGATGATCCCATTATTATTAGATAAAATAATAATTCTATTGCATTCGAGAAATAAATAAGGTTCAGCTTACAAATTGTCTATATCAATCTATAAAATAACACATTTCAGGCTTCATAGAAAGAGAGAGAGAGTTTTAAATAAAATAAAATATTAGAATCTACTGTCAAATCAAATCAATAAGAGAAACAAAACTTGTTATTATATTCATAAGACTATTGTAATGAAAAATTTATAGCATATGCATACAATAACGCATATAGAATAGAATAAGAATAATTAGTATCTGTGTCTGTAATGAAATGCGTGCGAAACACACATTAGATCCAGACAGTATCATTAGTCAGTGAAATCGCAAACTCTTCTCTGCCTCACACCTGCAGCCGTCTACGATTTACGAGACACGCGATAATTAAGACAATAGATAGGAGATAACAAGTAAAAACCACTTGCAATCCCCCTCTCTTCACCTGCATCGATTACTGTTTTGCAAAACTCTCTAAACGCGATCCGCGGATCGTTTTTTAATTACCCCATCAATTAAAAAAAGAAAAATTCGCCTCAAAACACCGAATAATTACTGCGTAAGGGAACGTTGCCATCATTTACAAATTACCATTGGAAAAAAGGGAAGAAATGGCGGCGGGCGCGGGCATTAATCTTTTCCTGGGGGTGGGGGTTATCGCAGCAGGCGGTGGATGTGGGGAGTAAACGAGTGGCATTTGTTTAGCTACCTAGACGCCTACTGCGACGCTAACTGAGTGGAAGTGATGAGATGCTGTGTCGACAACTTGCGATGACACACGGGAATACTGATGCACGGAATTTTTCTTACACAATTCAAAATAAAACGGCACAGCCCATTTTAATACGAGATAAAATTGTTACATAATCAAATCAATCATTCATCTGCAAAAACAGAATATTTTCACTGCGGAATCTGAAATGATTTTCATAAATACAAGCACGATTAATCGTTTTCAGTAAAAATGTAAAAACAAGAATTTGTGTGTATCACGTGTGCGAAATATAAGTTAATTTATTTTTTATACTCCAAGGTGAAAAGTTAGTACTTTATAGTGATGCACGACGAGGCAAGAGTACTCTCGCATCTCGTCTCGTCTCGTTGCATTATGCGAGACGAGAACGAAAGCGAGATTGTAGTTTAAAATTCGAGGCGAGATCGATTTAACAACTGCGAGAGAGTATTTATAACTTTACTGGGATTTTCAAATAAGAATACGCTAACTAACGGCAAATATTAGAACTACAAACAGTGGTACACATTTGACATTTACATGAAACTACAACTATATGACTACAAAAACTCTACTAGACGTACTTGAATTATAAATAAAAAATACTAATAAATGAGAAAATAATACGAAAACTAAAGAAATACAATTGACAGAAATGCTACGTTAACAAAAAGTGTACCAGTGTTTAATGCGATCAGCGCCATCTCTTGATAATTGAAAATCCCAATAGCTTTGATTCATAAATTCAATGAAAAATGCACCGTACAAGGAGTGGAGTCAACGCTAATTCATGCATAGAACACGTAAATGTGAAAATTATATGAATTCACTATATTTTTTGAGTCTATCTAGAGTCGATACCATTAGTATCGTTCCCAGAGCGAGGAAATGCAAAAATAAAGACAAAATCGGTATTGCATCCAATAGAACTAATTTTCTCCAATATTTCACCCCAGTTAAAACCACGGTTAATAAAACTATTGTCGCCCCTGAAAAGTATAGGATGTTATATTAAGCGTCGATGGGAGCCAACAGGGAGAGAAACGGAGTGATTGGTTGCCGGCGGGTTACCAGTGTAGCGGTTTTTTATAACTTAATCTTACTTAAATAGTGGCATATATTTAATGAAAAAGTGTAGGTACTTTTCGTTACAAAAAATAATTTTTTAATGTTTAATTCGTTTTACTGATGACAGAATGTGTTAACATATGTTCGTATTGAAATAGTTTAGAGATCACAATTTGATGATAAATTGGATATTTTAGAGGTAAATTAAATTATTTACTAACTTATCACATTTTCTGGTGACCGTAAATGAATAAACATTATGTTCGTATTGAAATAATTTGGTGACCAGAATTTAGTGTTTCGTCTCTTTATTATAGTTATACGATTGCAAATATATGGAAGACGGTGCTATTGGTGCGAACTTGTCTCTTGTAGTTAAACAGTTACGTAAATACGTAGTGCGCAAGCGCTTATTTTTATAGCGAGACTCTCGTGCGAGAACGAGATGAGACCCAAAAAAATGTGCTAGAACGAGAGCGAGATCGAGATTACAGATCCGAAAACGAGACGAGATCGATATTTTATAATTCTCGTCTCGTCTCGCCTCGTGTGCGTCACTAGTACTTTACACTCTGTTTGCAGTGAAACAATTTTCGTGTTTTATTATTTACATTACACATTATACTATATACTCGTGTGGCATTTAGCACGTTAACTGCGGAACAAAAATAACGTAGTATTGCGTTACTGACGATACATATCGCCGGCGATATGTAAGTTGTTTTTACTGTGGTGCGATACATATCTCCGAGGATATGTACTAGATGTTGACTTTAGTTCTATCTTGTGTACAGATAAGTAACTTTGTAGCTGTTTTCAAGTATTTATCTTTTAGGTTTATATCTGAACTTATTTAAACTCAAACCGTATGAACCTACAGGGATTAAAACCGCACATATTTAATTTAAATTGAATACATTGAAGATAAAGTTATGTATATAACAATTTTAATTGTTTTATTTAACAAAAATAACATATGACATATTCTGGTAATAACAATAACTAAAAACAAAGTAAATTTACATTATTTTTCCACTTCATTTCAGGGAAGTGTTTTTTCTTTTGCTAATTCAAGAATATTTTTTTTTGTTCTGTCTGACAATTTTATAAAAAATAAATTATACTAATGTACATTGCACGAGGTTTAGACTGACAATGAAAAGAAATAAAACGCACGTTATTATAACAAGTTCATGCAAGTGTATACAAATCCCCGGCGATATGTATCGCACAGAAATAATAAATAATTAATTGTGTGCGTTACATATCGCCCGAGATATGTACTATATTATTATAACCTATAATAATCCTGTAGAAAAGGACATTTAAAATGCTACAAGAATCGTTAAAATCGGTTCACAAATAAAAATTATATACTCTCCGCACCTGAAGAATGAAATGGCGAAATTCGCTTTTGCAGTTTTGCATGATGTCACCATCTGGTTACATATCGCGGGCGATATATATCGCAGTTAATGTGTTCAGTTATCCTATCTTAATTTATTCTGTACATTCATGTTGGTAATACTGACTGAGTACTGCAGTGTTATCTGTCGAATGTGAACTCGGTATTTGGTGTGTTCATTAATTGTTGTCTGCTCTTCTGTCAAATTTCTAATTTCTGATGTCATTTAAGGTTTCGTATAAAAATCTTATATGCAACTCAAGTGTATGATATTCTGTCAATAACTTTCGTATACTTGACCTCATGTCATAAAGCTTGTGTTTACAAACTGAGATAAATGGCGATATATTTTGATTTTGGCCATATTCTCAAAAACAGTAGACCATATCAAAATTTTACAAGAATACATACCTAATTAAAACTCCTAATTTGTTACACAAAAAAAAAGATTCTTACATTTTTGACCTACAATGAACTGTCATAGGTAAATTGATATTATTTTTCTGAAATTTATTTTTTTTTACCTAGGATAAACTGTCAAATGTAAATTGATAAATTGATATTATTTTTCTGAAATTGAATTTATTTTTGTGATATTGAAGTTGGAAAGATAAAGTCGTTGAACCTGAGATCTGTGGATTCGAACTCTCAGCTGTATTCATAACTGAGACAGACCCGGTTTAAACTAGGTCTAAGTAGACTAGGTTTAAACTAGGTCTAATTTAGACCACCCTGAACTTATTCATAGTAAATTTTAGACCCAGTTTATAGAGTAAGATCCCAGGGCCCCCAGACGTAACTTATTTTCTCAAAGATGAAATGTGTAGAATAGAGTAGTATTCCTATGTACATTGAACGCACGCATACCTGCTAAGTTGGGTAGACGGCCAATTTACAGGTACCAGGTGCGAAAGGTAAGTAAAAATTGGACTTACTTCACTTAAATTCTGAAGGCTGATTTTTATGTATGGCTTATAGAATATTAGTACAAAATAATATTCAACACTCCCAGACACTTCCGGTCGGCCTTAACTTCCGACAGACGCTTTAAAGCTCACACAAAAATATATGAACTTTACTTATTTTCTGATGCTTGATTTTTATATATCTTCTTCATCATTATCATCAATAGTAGCTTTCCCTGTGCAAACACACAGTAGAGTAGAGCAGACTGTAAGTTTAAGAGGGGGAAATCAGTTTACATGGCTATCTCGCTCGCTCTGAAACGCGTGTATAGTACCCTCGCGCTCATACTCATAGCAGAATGTTTTTTGTGTCTGGGGGGGGGGGGGGGGTTATGTTTGGCCCTTAGCATTTGTCTGGCTGTGTACATATAGGTTTGAAATAGTCCCCTAAGTAACATATATAAAAATCAAGCATCAGAAAATAAGTAAAGTTCATATATTTTTGTGTGAGCTTTAAAGCGTCTGTCGGATATTAAGGCCGACCGGAAGTGTGTGGGAGCGTTGAATATTATTTTGTACTAATATTCTATAAGCCATACATAAAAATCAGTCTTCAGAATTTAAGTGAAGTAAGTCCAATTTTTACTTACTTTTCGCACCTGATACCTGTAAATTGGCCGTCTACCCAACTTAGCAGGTATGCGTGCGTTCAATGTACATGGGAATACTACTCTATTCCACACATTTCATCTTTGAGAAAATAAGTTACATCTGGGGGCCCTGGGATCTTGGACTATTAAACCTAGTCTACGTAGACCGAGTTTAGCCCTTGTATCCATCTAGACATGGTCTGCGATGAATATGAAGTAAGCTTCAGACATAAATATTCGAATATTTTCAAATGTCATTTAGTTGTCAGTATAAAAATTAACACTTAATATTAACTAAAATAAGAATAGTATGTAGTACAACAATAAGTATATAGAAGCGTGTATTCATATGTACGTACATGAGGAAAAATGTGAAAAAAAATTATAAATTAAAATATGAATATTTAATATATATATATATATATATATATATATATATATATATATATATATATATATATATATATATATATAATTGCTTGATGCTAACGGCGATGCTAGTTGTGACCATATATCAGAACTTTTATTTGGGTATGAAACTGGTTGCAATTTAGAGGAAAAGTGTAAAATTAACTCAAAATCATTTATTGATACTCCGAATTTGTCTAACACATTAATTTTTACATAAAAAATATTTGACAACTAGGTACATGTGAGGTTTAAAGTGTTTTCGTTTCCGGACCTATCGTAATTTTGTCTAAATATGCTACGTTACATATAGCATTATTTAATTCAGTATTATCTTCATCTGAATCTCTGTCACTCATTCATTTTCTAAAATTAAAAACAAATTTCAATTATATCAAATTTGCAGATATGATAAAATTACCTTCAATATTGACATCTGATCTTTTCTTCATCTTCTACATCATTCATGTTGCACAAATATCTTGAATATCCCCAATTTTATTCATTTAATATCAAAATTGTCAATTTGACAATTAATAAATATTTTTGTCTTACGAATGCATTTTTTTAAAACACACTATATATTCGTTACAGTGACAGGACTTAGACCAAGTTTAAACGAAGGGTACGCTTGGTCTAATTTTAGACTCGGTTTAAACTAGGTCTAAGTCAATCGTTACTATGAATTAGGAAAAACCTTAGACCTAAGATAGACCTGGTTTAAACCAAATCAGAATTACTATGAGTACGGCTGTATGTACAGGCTGGAGCAAATTCGTGTTCTTATATGAAAAACTTTTATATTATGCACGCTACAGAAAATTGATGTAGGTCTTTACGGGCCAACTTTTTCGAATTAATTTTAATAGGCACCACAGGATTTTTCTATTGTCTTTTGTTTTTGAGCTACAGTTAAAACTTGATTTTCGTTGTTTTGAAAATACCTCGTATCTCGCTTATAAAGAGGGATATTCAAGAAATGTTTAAATAGTTTTTATATGGCTTTTACGTAGAGTATCGTGTTGTAATTAGGTTTTTGGAAACTTAATTCTTGAGTTGTAACACAAACAATATTTTTTAAATGGGAACATATGTTGAAAATAGTCTCATATTTTTCTTTATTTTATAAGTTTATAAGATGTATAGCAAGTCTACATTCTTGGTGGAGAGCCCTTATGAATCCATTGCACGGACTCCTGTTTCGTGGGAGGTTCAAAATGGTGTACCAGGTCTCATCTCCTGTTATAATTCTGTAGAAAAAGTCTTCATCTTGGAATAAAGCAGTCAAATTCTCCTCGCAAATTTATCTTCTACACCGTTTTCGTTCGGGACTGAGCATTCTAGGAATCCATCGTGCCGACATTGCTCATTCCCAAATCTTCGTGTAGAATTTCTGATATTCCTATTTCTCTAGCAATAACTGAAAAATTTACTCGGCGGTCAGTCAACACCAAATCTTCAACTTTGTTGCTTATTTCTTCAGTTCGTGCTTTCAGAGGTCTTCCGCACTTTGGGTCATCATGAATGCCTGCCCCATTTGAACTGCTTTCACCAATATTTGACTTGGAAATAGGACGAGCTGTTTTCTCCATACATTGCCACCATTCTCTCATGGATATTCTTCGGGCTACTGCCTTCTTTCGATAGAAATTGTATGATGCTTCTATGTTCAAGTTACAAATCACTCATTTTCGTTTCTTTAAACTGATATATTAATGACAAATGTTAAGCGATTCGAGCCAAATTTGGAGATGATACTATAAAATGTCACAGAAACTTGACATAAGAAAATTGTCGCGATAGCATATTGTTTTCATAGCTAAGTAGATAACATAAAAAAACTCCCCTCGTATGAGGTATTTTCATAATAAGCGAAAATCAACTTTTAGCCTGTAGCTCAAAAACAAATGCCTCAAAAAGTTGACCTACATCAATTTTCTATAGCGTATGCATAATAAGAAAGTTATTCATATAAGGAACTCGAATTTGTTCCACCCTGTACACGTACACTCTTGATATTTAAGTAAGTAACGTTTATTGACCTTACTTATATTAAGTACACCAACCGAAAAATACAGTAGTTTCATAAAAATTTTGTTTCATTCTGTCTGTTCAGTTAATAATATCCACATTATAACACACATTGTTCTTTATTACAATTATAACGAGTGTATTTTCAAATTAATTCACAAATGGTTAATATTGTGTATAAATATTTCTTAGTTTCACCTGACTTAATTGTAAGTTATACTATATTGTATTAATTGTTATTACCTACTTATTAAAAAAATATTTTTCTGTCTTATTATATTGTAGTAACCCTGAGGATGATCATAGTATGATCGAAACGTCGGCATAATCAAATAAACATATTATCTTGACTGCATTTCCGAGAATTTTTCTTCTTTTCCTGCTTAATATTTAAGTTATTTAAACAATCACCCACCCAAGTATTAACTTGACTCCCCAATGTCAAGAAAATCTACCTCTTTATTTGTATTCTTAAATTTAACTATTATAAGCCCTATGTAAATTTCAAGTATAAATATCCTTTGTATAATAGTTTTACAGGCCATATCTTCTAATAGTCTAGTCGTGAATCGTGAATTAAATCCGTGGTTCCACATCGCCATGTCTTACAGCTGATTAACTCACCACTGCTCTTCCGCGAATGAAATAATTTCTTGAACTTTGGGTAATAAAATTCCACGATTGTAAAAATATTAATTGGCAAAGTTAGCGATCGCTCTACTGGGAGTCGGAGACACTGAGTCCTCTCTCTTGCTTGGCTGAGTCGGTATAACTAACTACAATTTGCTCATTGTTCCGGCACGAGCATTATCTTTATTAAGTTTTACTGGTTCCTGGACCGCTAACGCGCAACCCTTTCGCGATTTCACCCTCCTTGCGGAGCACTTGTTATTGCCGCTGAAAATTGGTGCGCGGAAAAATGATAACAGGAAATGAGATTAGTGCTAGTTTTGTTTTCGTGAAATCAACTTGGTACTTCACGACAACTTCATAAATTATACATTACAAACTCGAATAATGAAATTATTTATAGTCTGCATTATCATCGAGATTAAAATTTTTAGAAAGGTTTGAATACAAATCAATATTAAATGAGCCTGTTTCACATTTTTCAAAAAGTATTTTAAATGAAATTTTATGCAATATTTTTCTTATTAATAATTATTTTTTTAATAATTTGTTGTTATTTTCGTAAATAATTAAATTAAAAGTTTGGCGCCAAAAGTAGTCATGAAAAACAACCCCCCACTCCTGTGTCGTAGAAGCACATACATTACGTCATGCACAGCCAATAGAAAAACTGTTTTTCCATCACCTTCGTTCATTTTTGTTATTTAGATAAATAAACGTAGGTGTTAGTTTGTCACATGTTAAACAAACTACTAATTTGACATCTGACGTTTACACTTTCCATTATAAATGAATAATAAAGTCATAATGGCTAATACAGACTACACTTAAGCTAAGTCGGACAGTTTACTGAAAGTCGATAGCTGAATGGTGGCTGAATTTATATCAGAAAATTGTTTTACTGCTGCCGAAATAAAGAGTGTTAAAGAGTTAAGGTAAAATTAAATGTAAAAACCCAACTATCAGCTCTTCGACCTACTACTTCCAGCCACAATTTTCTTTTCTTCGCATGTTTTGGCATATTTATAAATTTAATAGTAGGTTTGCTCCTAGCAGCAATTTTGCAAGAAAGCACAATACGATACTGTAAATTACGTATTTTATATTGGATTTTTTATTATCTAACGCGAACCAAACTAAAAAAATTGACACTTGTTTGACAACTTTGACAATATACTTATCATAACACTTGTAACAAAACATAAAGAATTAACACTATAAAGGGACCAATTGGAGCCGATGAAGACGTATATGTTGTAACGTCACATTCTGTTTCAGATCACTTGACTTTTTCAAAATATTATCCAAATTTTAAAAATTAATTGTAAAATATCTAATGGATATTTGCTGATATTTTCAAATTTGAGGCTATTTAAATAATGATATCTTTTTAAATTTAATGCTTAGAAGGCATATAAAAATTCTGTGACTCTCTGGCATTAAAAGATAATATGTCACTTTCAGAAAACATAAACCTTTTAGAAATAAAATATCTTTTTATCATTTTATCAACTTTCAAAATTTGGTAATAGAAATTTCATAATCTGAGTTTCTGTAAGCTGCCAAATCCTCATTTGAAAAATTGCCATATCTGCTTTTGTATAACCAAAAAATAAATAAATAAATATATCATCACGGCATACGAGACGGCATATTACCCATTGCTAGGTATGCCAATCTGCTTTGTTAACAGATTTCGGTAATGATGATTAAATATTTGTACCGTGCGGGCGTTCTTGAGTAGAGAGTGCACCACACACGGGTCACTTTTATGTCATTTAAAATTCAAAATATTTCTTTTGGCGTCAGTCGGGATCGAACCCGGTTCTTCAGATTCGCGACCAGGCACGCGGCCACGTGTCTCTCTTTACGTATATGTGTCAGTGGTCTAGAGGCATGTAGAATGTTGATAATTGGTTATGGATGCCAGATGATACCCTGCACCCCTCAAATATTCTCTCATGAAAATGTTAACCTTTTACTTTTTACCTCCCGCTAGGAAGGTATAGGGATCGTGCTAAAAAAAATTATAACTCAAATACTATCATTCAGAAAATTTTGAAACCTTGTATTTCGAACATTTTCTGTGATGGAAATCGTGCTAAAAATCACATATCGAGATTCTGGTAAATCCAATTTTAACATTTTTACGATGATGTCTGTGTGTATGTGTGTGTGTATGCATGTATGTGCGTGTGTGTATGTATGTGTGTGTGTGTGTGTGTGCGTGTGTGTGTGTGTGTGTATGTATGTATGTATGTATGTATGTATGTATGTATGTATGTATGTATGTATGTATGTGTGGATCCTCCACTCTAACTCAAATACTATCATTCAGAAAATTTTGAAACCTTATATTTCAAACATTTTCTGTAATGGAAAGAGCCCATTAGATTTTGGTGAAAATCGGATAACCGGAAATAGCACTTTACTAGAAGCTCAAAAAATACCTTTAAATGTTATTTTTTCGAGATTAATGTTATTATAAAAATTAGAGATTATTAAATTTTCTATAGATATGTATTAATACTTTTTCTATACATATTATGGATATATTTATAAAATTATCTATAGTTTAAATCCCAGAGCCTACGCTTTAAACAAACAAAACGCAGTTTGATTCAAATGTATGTAACTGACAGGTAAATGTCACTATCAAAGAAGTAATTATTTCAAAATAATATTAGTAACGTTTTAAAAAGAAAAAAGTAAATAGAAAAGGAATTCAATACAGTTTCCAGCATAAGTAAATATGTAGGTATGTAGATATTTAGATTAATAAAAATTAACGATATACAAAAATGTTTAAGCTATTCCTCATTTTTGAATTAGTGAATTCTATTCTATCCCGGTATTTAAAATTTAATCTTCATTTTATTATAGCTCCGGTGGCTTAATGGTTAGAGCAACGCCTCATGTCTGGGTTCGAATCCCACTAAGGACATGGATGTGTGTGAATGTGAACCCACTCTGTAATTGGGATTTAATCCTGTTGAGGGGTTTAAAAAAAGGTAGTTACTTGGATTAGATTAGACTATATTTTAAGAAATAAACTGTCAAAATTAGAGGTATATTCGCTAATCCAAAAATAAGGATTAACTTAATCTTTTTTGTGACTCGGGCTGTAAATGGCGGGTGGTATTGCGTTTGCCACACCAGATTTTTTCTATAAAATAACAGAGTTAATAAAAAGCGCTCACTTTATTTAAGCTAGTGGATAAAAAGAAATAAATTTAATTAAATTTTAAATATGAATAGACTAGATTAGTTTGCTTTAATACTAATCATTAATTTCATTCTAGAATTCAAATCAAATCAAGTTCCTACATGTAATAGACTATTGTCTATCCTCTACATTAAGTTATAAGCACCAACTCAAATTCAATCCCTCATTGTTCCTGCAAATACCACAATATTAAACAATATTAATCACTCGTATTCGGTTGACAGTTCTCCAGTAAATAATCGCCCAGTAATACCTCCAGACGCATTACGAATTACCATACCTAAACCGCATAATCTCATCATTTGTCTCGCGTTTAAAAATCCCGCCATGATCCCACAGCCTGCCATGATCCTACCTATGTGATATATTCCCTCAAATCTGTTAAACAATAGCGGACTTCGCTGTATAATAACATATATCTTACTTGCATGCAAATTTCTCAATCTAGCAGGCTTCGCCAGCGACGTTTTCGAGAGGTGGGGTTAGGTTCTAGGGTGAATACTCTTCTGAGATGCTGGGTAGTGTCTTAGAAGGATCTTATGACAACACTGTTGCAATTACGTGTCGCAGAGGTGTTAACCCGAGGCTGTTTACGTAGAATTAAACGTCTGCAAGTAGCTAGCAAGATCAGTGTTGTGATTGTATTAAACGTAGACCTAACTAAACTAGAATGTTGAATGTTGTAAATTTTTTGAGGGTATCCTATCTATGTTGTTGTAGAGGAAAATAAACAGTGTTGAATATTAATCACAGATCTAAGATCTGTAGGTAATTTGCATGGTAATTTTCTTGGCAGACTATACTGTCGAAATTTAATTCTTGGAAGGAAACTGGGTAATTTTGCAGTAATTGCAAATGCAAATGATATACAGTGCATATCGTTTTTGGTATTTTAATATTAATGTATAACAAAATTATTAAGCCTTTTTTATGTTTTATTCAGACCTGTTACCTAAAAGTTACTTATGGTACAAAATGTGTATAGGAACTAAAGTAATGATGAAAGCTGTAAGGATCTGGGGCCCGATTTTTGAAATCACGCGAAATTTTCCGCACGCGACAAAATTCATGTGGTTAGTTTCGTGCACGAACAGTACTGTACGTATGAGTGGTATTCTTGAATACCAAACGAAACTCGGTCGAAGCCTACGCATACGATTCTCGAAAGCAAACGAACGTAGTATGTAGCAGCCATCAAAACGAAACATTTGTACCACGTGAATGCTTCATCATATAATTGTTTTTCACTATGTCACTGTCAGCCAAAGCTGTCAGCCGTAGCTGTCAGCCGTAGCTGTCTGCGACACTGTCATAAGCCATAATTTTAATATATTATTTGAAACGCGCTTTCTTTTTAGGGGAATAATGAACTGATCTTACCTCATACTGAACTGAACTGAACTACCCCTAAAAAAAACAGAATATTTATAATATAATAATATGCTGAATTTGCTTGTGGTTATAGGGGCCTATTTTGTATTCTGGTTATTTTTTTAACCAATCAAGTATGTTGACATATAACAAAAAAAGGGATTTTTAGTAGTCAAATCAATAACTATTGGATAAAAAATTTAACCAGTGGTTAAAAATTAACAACCGAGTTACAGAATAGGGCCCATAGTCTGTTATATATGTGATTTGATTTTGACATATTAAATTCTTTTACCTTTGAGTATTTAAATATGGATGTATTTCAAATTAATTAATTTTCATTATTCATGTCATTTTAATATCGAATACTTACAAAAAAGACAAAATATTTAGCAGTCAGTCATATTGACGTGACATTGACATTCGGGATCAGTTCAGGATCTAAATGATTCTGTTTCAAAGGTGGTGCTTCGCGGGGGCGGGGACGAAGAAAATGGGTAGTACAAGATCATTTATCCCCTTTAAAAAAAAACGATTTAGGGTAGATGTGTGCTACTCGGAGTTGATCTTCTTGATAAAAAGAAAGCGGCCATAGTAGGTATTATTTTTCTTAGTTTACAGTATGTATACTCTGTTCCATTTAAGCCATTCAGTAGATGGCACTGGCAACAGCGCAAATTTGAAGTAGCCGAAATTACATTGGGTAAACTTGTCTCTTGTCTCTAATTTCAGCCAGTCAGAGAGGTCAAAACTATTCCCTATGCTCCGCAATACTGGATGGCTTAAATGGAACAAGGTATACGTACATACCCAGCAAACACAGTTACGTCCTTAGTACGTAATATATACATAACTCGTATTATATGTTACATACCGAAAAACATTCCTGGAAAGTACATGTATAGACCTATGTCCGCAACATGGTCTATGAGACATCACATCCCATGTATGTAGATATTGTAACGTAAATGGTATATAACAAAAGTATATCACTTCTTTGTAATTATTTGAATATACTACTTACATTGTGAAGTTTTATACCTATGACTTCTTTTTAATCCTAATTTAAATATTAAATATTATGAAGGATGGTAGGAAAATGTGTAGGTATTAACTACGAATAATATATATTTAAATATGTAGTTTATTACAATACTTATATTACATATTTATTACAATAGAAATTAAATATAAAACAACTTAATGAATCAATTCTGTTCACATTTGTAAGTCGCAAGATCTGTAAATATAAACAAAATCGCACCTAAAGCTGCCACCCTTATGTATAATTTTATATTAATCAACAAGAACAGATGTGTTTTGTCATTTTTTACAGATTTACAGCTCTGTAAAACTTACAGATGTGAACAGAATCGACCCATAAATTTCACTCAGACTAGTTCAATACAATTTATTAATACAATACATAAAATATATAATATGTAATGTGTATAAACGTTTTTCATTTGAAATTCTAATTTTATAGTATTTTAGTTTGAAATTATTATTTCAGGTTATCTAAATTTTCATTTTCGTTCAAGAATGAAAATAAGCTACATAATGAATATATAGCTACATAAACAAACTTACCGTATGACAAGCCGATTTTGCCATGAAATCAAAGAATTAAAGTATACACACTACATAAAACATAAACAAATACTGCAATGGCTGCAAAAGTAAAATGCGTCGTTGTTAAACCTCTGCACACCTGGCTTGGACAGACAGAGACCTTGGTCACATAAATAGACCAATTAGATTTGAAATAGATGATACGTGATCAATGCGCTACGAATATATTATAAGTACGGTAACATGTATATAGTTATAGGTATGTACCAGGTCCAATACCAATGTGACATACCGACAATATCATTTACAGTCTCTTGAGAGATGTCCGACATGGTATATGTATATGACGTTATTAGTACGTAAATAAATTATATACTACATAGCAGGGACGCACACAGGTTATTTTTTTAGGGGTGGTCCGGCGACCACCCAGGAATAAAAGTTCGCTTTTGTGCTATTTTTTTTAATTCGGGAATGTGCGTTAATTTTTGGTGATAAGTAAAGTCAGATTTGGTGGTTTTTACTTCCTTGCAATCGCGAAAAATTTCGGTTTTCAGATTTCAACGGAAATATTCATGTTGACCATCCCTGAATCCATTTTGACTAATTTCGTCGTGACGTCTGTACGTACGTACGTATCTCGCATAACTCAAAAACGTTAAGCCATAGAAAGTGAAATTTTGTATTTAGGACTATTATGACATCTAGTTGTGCCCCTTTCCTTTTTGTCATTACATAATTTCTAGAAGTGGTACTTTACTTGAAGCCTATAATAGATTTTAATGAAAAACAATTTTAAAATATAATCCAAAACTTTTCAAATTTGATATATGACTTTTATGTCAATGGGAATAACATAGTAGATTTTGGTTAAAATAGACTAACCGGAAGTGATATATTACCTGAAGTTATTAACAGTTTCTTGAATAAAATGGTTTTATTTTGATTTTAGAAATAAATGCTTCAAATAACAGTTTTAGAGAATTAAATTCTGTGTCTAGCACATCCAATATTATTAAATTAGCCCTTTGTATAAGCGAGATATGTAAATTAAAAAATTATATAATTTTTGGTTTTTATAATAAAGCTTATTGCTATGGATTAGGATAAAAAAGTACAAAAAAAAAAAATTAATGTTAATGTCAAATTACGTCAAATAAGTACAATTTTATAATTGGGTCTATATTTCATGTTGGTCTTGCGTACAAGGAAGTCGTGTATTATTTATTTATACTTTATTTAGCAGTTTTCAATATGTATTTATAGTTTTTATATAATATTTGTCAAATTTTAGGGGCGGTCCGGACCTACTGGACCGCCCCCCTGTGTGCGCCTCTGCTACATAGGTTTCAGATATCACATACCTGGTACATATATGTTAAAATTGTGTTTGCTGGGTAATATGACAATATTATAGTATATTCCGTAACTTAATCGCGGTAACCAAGGTTCTGGTTATGCGTTCCGTAATGTAACCAAAACATAATTTCAGGATCGCGGTTCAATTTCAGAATGTGGTTCCTGAAAGATTTGGTTACTTTTTCGTGACCACGACGACCACAATTTTTTTGTGGTTGTCGTATAAGGATAGACAAATGTTATGTTGTCACTTATTTCTAATGACGCGGTGGTTCCCGGCTTTACCGACACAAATTAACCAAGATGTTCCGAATCACAACCATTTTTCAGTGACCATAACCTGACCACTTGAACCATAACCACGGTCGTGGTTAAGTTACGGAATATACTATTAATATGCAAGTGTTATGTAATAATAATACTCGTAATTTTGCTAACCATTTTAGATTTATAATTAGCGTCATTATAAGATCATAAAACGTATGCAGAATTATATAAACACACAATTTGATTTATATCATCTAAGTACTGATACACCAAACGCAAGTGACAGTGAGAGACACAGTTTCGTGTGCGAATGATACTTTCAAGTTATTCATACCAATATGCAGTTCGCATGCACATCTCTCCCACTTACGTATGTGAAAAATTTCAAGAATTGGGCCCCTGAAATAAATAGGATCCGAGTGCTCGAATCTCAAAATATCTGAATCCGAAGCCCAATTCGGTTCTTGACTTGTTTCTAGATTCGACTCTTTATTTCGGATAGTGATACAAATCTTAGTTCTGGATACTATTCTTCATTTTGGATTAGAAGTATATCTTTAGAAAACCATAATTTGGTTGAAATTCAAATCGTTTAAAATGGGCAATTGTGTTCAGTGAATTGAGACCCGCAGTTTGGTGGGTTGATGTTATAGATTTGTCCTTTTTTAAACTAAAAAAAATGGTCACCGTATATATAAACGATACTAATATAAGTAACCATACCAACAGAGATCAGAGATCCCAAACTATAAGCATCAAATATTTTAGATATAATTTACGAAAATAGCTATTTGTGCAAAAATAAGTGATATTTTAAGTTAATACACAGCCATGATTAAGTTAGCTAATCAAATTTTTAAATATGGAATTATCCATACAGCATTTTCGAATCTTGATTTGATATCTTTAGATAACATTTTTGACAATATCTCGTGTCAAACTAACATTTAATTAAATACTTTTAAATTGACATACGTTTCTTTATTCATAGCCTACTCCGAGTTAGGATTTTTTTAACGCACTGTACCTATATGAACCATATGCCTATAGCTTGAGCTTTATAAGATTAAATTTACTTTTAGTTCTTATTTCTTCATTTTTCAAAACAATAAACGCACAAGTACCTACTGCCATAGGCGCCCACAGGGGGGGGGGGTCGAAAGGGTCGACTGACCCCCCTTTCATTTATGGACTGTATCCATTTTTAAAAATAATATTATAATTTTATTTTTACATTTAAATGTATCATTGTATTTTTTAATAATTATTGGTAATATTTTCTTATATTTTATCTATTACTAAGTTCGAAATAGCTGAAGTGTCAGAATGAGTAAATTATGTTACGTACTGTTCAATGTGTATTGCAATTATTTTTACATTATATTACATTATCTTCGGTGTTGTATTTTCTTTAATATGCCGTAGTTCATGTAACCATTTTATGATCACGTTCTTCTCAAAACTTTCACAATTGTCGATTTTACTGTTATATAGAAATAAAGAAATAGAAAAGTAAATAATGAATAGACATTGCATATTTATTTATATTAAAAGTACCTACGTATGATTAGGCTTGCCGTATTTTGTAAGGAGCGCGATTTAATTAACATTTAATTATACATTTTATTTTGAGCAGTTCAATAGAATAATTATATTATTACTCAGTAATATAATATTTTAATTTAATGCAACATTGTATTTTCAGATTGTCTGTTTCTGTAGTTATTGCTTATGCTCGCATCTCGCATCATAAAGCCTAGTAGAAGGGGCAATTCTACGCTTTTAGAGCGTACATACGCAATTTCGTCATAAAATATTATTTTAATTTTTTAAGAATTTGTTAAATTTGCCTCATTGCAAAGAACTCTATATTATCTTACTTTGCATTAAAACACGTTTGACCTTGAAAATTATCAAAAATTCCCCTGCGGCGCATTTTATTCTTACAACAAAAATATCGACCCACCTTGTAAAAAAGTCTGCGGGCGCCCATGCCTACTGCTAAGGATTAAAAATATATCTAAATATATGGACAAAGTATGATAATACTATGCAGTCATAAAAGGCGAAATATTTTAAAAAAATAATTAAAGTACTGTAACTTTTCTAGAAATGAAGAAAATAAAGCGTGAATTTTTTAACAGCTCCGTTTTAATTTGTCGAAACAAACAAACGTAGAAGTGAAATGTTTCTTTTATATGTAATCTCAAGTCGTAACAATCTGACGAGTGTTAAAATGCTAAGTCGCAACGGGCACAGTAGCTCGTAAAAGATAAAAAACACATCTTTGTAAAACTATAACCGGCCGGTTACAGGGGTAAAAATGCCTTCTCGGACGTTAAAACTTTCTCGTAGGGTAATTAGGCGTGAATGGCCAACCGGGATTCGAACTCCCGCCCTAGGCAGAACAATTAAACTGAATTGTTGCCTTATGCAAACGAACCAGCAAGGCAAGCCTGCATACGACTTTATTTCTTTCTCCTTTATGCACTCACTACACCAATATAAAATCTGTTTTAATTAATTCTACATGAAATGAGAGTTTTATCTTCCTACTAATTGGGAATCATTTTAATGAGAATATTTTCCCTGTTTATTATTTCATTACGGACAAGGCGTTTAATTAGTATTCATTTATTTCATGCATTCTAACAACGCCTGTGTAGATAGGTACAGCAAGGGATAGAAATTCTGTTTCATTTGCAATTTTTACTTATAGTTTAACAGAAATGATTATATTATAATAAACTTACATAATTGAAAAATAATATGTATAGTGTAGCCCGTTGTAGTTACTATTATTCACCGGAAACTATATCTCTATCACCATCTGAAAAATATAAATATTTAGGTAAATTTCTTGTTTCACACTTTACAAAATTTAGAAAATGACATTAAATAGTTCAACTTCATATATAGTATTTGGTCTTTGTCCGATTTAAAAATTATTTGTAATAACTGAGAAATTATTTTTTTTAAATTGTATGCATTACTTGAATTCCTTTCTGATAACGTAGAATTCACGGAACCTGTATACCTGTATCCAAGATGTTTCAGATAATAACAGCTGCTGTCATTGTCAACCACATGGTATGGTATCATTGTTTGTGATTGCTTAAGTTGAAAGTGTATCGAAATGGACCCTTGTTATACCAATAATGAAAGCTGGGACTCTTCTACATTTGTTTTATAATTTTTTAGGTTACCGCCAATCAATTTAAAATATGTCTAATAATCAGCATCGGATTCCAACTGGAGAATGTACAGAAAGTTTGTTGTTATTTTATAAATATACCTGCATCAAAATGATCTCCACAATACAATGTTCTGGTTTTGGTAATTTCATTGAGCCGAATTCAGCACTCTTCACTAGTGTAGTGACCGTCTCTAGTAAATATGGAAATAGCTTGCATCTTTTTCTTATTAATGTATCAATGCATATGTCTCTCTTTTTTTTTGTTATTTTTAGATAAGCTTCATTAGTTAAAGAAGAGTGCTGAATTCGACCCACTGTCATCACATGGACCGTATACTGCTTCAAACCACATTTTTCTAAATATATGTTTACTTGAAACGTGAAAAAATATTTTCGTATGCGTATCCTCCGAATTATTAAAACAACCACGTACAAAACAATTACGTATTGCAGACATTATAAAACATTGGCGAGAAGAGCACAAATCTCTTTCGCCACAATAAATAAACTAACCTCTCTGCTACAGCTGAGTTGCTAAACCCAAACTCCCAAACGTCAAAACTAATCATGCTCTCTCTCTTTTCCGTCTCTTTTTAATGTCTGTGATTGTGACGTCACAGCTTTCAAAGACATTCTATAAAGGGCAGAAATAACAGTTTTCGGAAATTAATAAAATATATTAAGAAAATTATTTGATTAAATTTGAATTATTTTCTTACATTATTTAGATGTGAACTAATGAATTTTACTATTACAAACATTAAATTCGTTTATGGTAAATGCCCCCATTGTAGGTAAGTCCTGGAGAGATGGCTTACCGGGTGAGATGACTTTTGTGCCAAAATCCAAATAATAGTAAACCGATGTTAACGTATGCTTCTACATGGAAAGTATATTTAGTCAGTCGACAAAATTACCTTGTGTTGTTTCTTTCAAAAAATACACAAGTTATTACTATAAAAAAATTGATACCCCTTGAAACGTATTGTACGTTATCTTTTTGACATTTTCTTCATACAAAGTAGTATATTTTTACAATTAATACAGCGCCTTAAGCAGAAAGTGGTTGAATATAACAGTTTAACGTAAAGTTATGGTAGCTTCGCTGCACGTGTCGTTTTATACAGGTTCCGTGAATTCTACGTTTTCTTTTTGAAATTGAAGTTGTAAAGTTTATGTTATTTCGGACTTCAATGATCACTTTATATCCGTTGTATATTTAAAGGTTTAATGCCAATTTACAGATCTAGGGCTGTAAATAGGTGATAATTTTATATTTTTTCAGGGAAGCAATAAAAAAATAACGTATAGGTTAACACAATAAAAGGTTTCAAAAATTTGTTTTGTATAATAGTTACCGATTTTTTTATTTAATAAAAATATCGATTTTGGGTGAAAATAACGTATTTGGCTTAAATATATCGGTTAACCGGTTTCTAAAACCGTTTTATTGCCTTATAAAAATATGTTCTGAAATAGAAGTGACTTTTCCTAATATTAGATTTATTTTTTATGAAATAGAATTTCCTTTTTCTAAAATTTAAATTTATATTATTTTTTCTACAGGATATAGTAATAATTATACTTAGTATAACGCAAATTTATGAAGTTTTTCAGAAAATGCTAATAAAATAAAACTTTCAAGAAAGAAAAGCATACTTCCATTAAAATAGTAAGTATCCTAGTTAATTATGTATGAGTACACTCTCTTAGTTCCAGAATGAAGATATCGTAAAAATAAAGAGAACCGGGAGAAAGAGACAAAGTTACAATTACAGAGAAGAGTTCCATAGTCAATGTTTTATTCCGAAACTTCCCAACTTCTGCAACTCTAAAAGACTTACAATGCTATAAAAATTAACGCTTTCAGAACTCCAACTCGGAGGATTCGACTTGGAGAATATACAGTTGTTATCGCAGCAGTTACCGATTTTTATTTTCTGAGACAGAACTACTGAGCACTGTTTTAAAACTTGGAATATAGACGCGATAATCCTTCCTTTATGTCGAGTTCATTAAAACCATAAACCGAATGCACAGAAAACGAAAGGAGATATCGGAGGAAACTTTCAGAACAACTGTATATATGTTCGCAAAGTGACAAATAGGTCGAATAAGAAGATAAAATCTCCAGATCAAAGAATAACAGGACAATAATCGTTTCTGGAACTCGGAAACAAAAATGCAAGAGCATCACTTTTCCTATCAAAACAGCAATCATTTTTAATTTCATAGTAATAAAACCATTATAGTGATAAACATTATTACACTAGCTACATAGTAAACAATATAATGTTAATAAAACACATAGGACACTAGGGATTCATAAATCAGTTTATGTAAAAAAATCCAAATAATCGTAAATTACTATTATAATATTTTCAAATTTTGTTTTATACCCTTCTGGGTGTTGAAATTAGTATTTTTTTACAATTTCAAATGAAACTAAAACTATATTGTCAAAATTGCAAAATTCTTCCAATGTTACAGAAATGATGTGACAAAATTCCCAGCGAAAAACCAAATATTGCATTAGTTTTATGTATAAAGAGTATTGTAGGCAAATGGTATGACTAGCGAATGAAAGTTGACGTTTAAATTATTTTGTAGATGTGCTTTCGTTTGAAACCCTAGGGAAGAATAGAATTGTACGAAATATTCAGGTATGAAATTTTTGCATAAACCCATTTAAATACTGGACTAGGAAAGCAGATATACATTACTATGTCTGGCTAAAAATAAATGGCCGACTAGGGTAACTGAATATCAAAACAGGGATGCGTTTAAAATATTTTAAACATTTTTCGTTTATGTTGATTATAACAAAATATTTTGATCTTTAAACTATTTAGTTTGGCAATTCTATGAAATAGGATTATTTTTAATTTCCTCTAACAGTTATTCCGACTCGAGGGTTGCTTACACCCGAGACGAACGAACTAGAATTTGCGGTATTCAATTTTTTAAATACATCCCCAAATGTTGTTGCTAAGGTCATTTTAAATGCCTCCTGGTATTGAGTACAATTCTAATCTTCTATAACGGAATACATAAGGGTCAGTTTCCTTTCAAATCAAATATAGGGAAATGTTTTCAAAATAAACCACATCTATTAAATAATCTAAACGTCAACTTTCATTCGCTAGTCATACTATACCGGAATATTTTAACATATTTGTTGTATATTTTAACATTGTATTTCCTATGTTCAGAAAAAAAGACAATCTTTTATCAAAAGTGTAAAAACTGATTATATTATATTTGACATTACATTTAACTAAAATGTTTAATAATTCAGTAGGTTAGAAAACAAATTCAAAGAGCAATCATATTTGTACGAATAAAATACAATTTATTACAATAAATTCTAAATCAATGACAACGTAAAACAACAAAATACTTACTATTATTACTTTTGTACATCTTACACATTAAGTTTTAAGATAAAAATCACACTTGATATCTTTGGTAGACATTTTTATGATCTAACAACTTGTTTGAACAGTTGTTACTAATTAAGTTGTTAAACTATTAAAAGTGTTGCCAACTGTAGTAAAAAAAATTTTTTCACAAAAAAGTATAAAGATATGAATAATAAAATATACTACTCAAAAGTGAATAAGGATATCGTGTAATATTAATACAAATAAACTTAATGGTTTTTTGATATCCCCATTTAATAAGGATATTAAAAATATTATTTTCGTGTAAATATTAATATAAATAAACATAAGTTATGATTCTCTATCATAAAAAAAAAACATTTTTCTTCAAGCGTATTATAATATTCATATTATGCTACTGTATACACACTATAGAAGATATTCATTGTCTTACTAGTACAAAAATGTTGTTATTGTTGTACTAGTAAAAAAATGTTAGTGTCTTAGTTCACCGCTGGCGGCGGCAGTCGTCATAGCAACATAGATTATATTGAAAATTGTTATTTGACAGTTGTATCGTTTCTGTTTTGTAATGCACACAGCTAGCTTTGGCTAAAATTCCAAATACTCCAATTAAAAAATTTCAAAAAAAATGTAAAAAAAACTTTTGAAACACTTGAAGAAAAAATAGTATATGTTATTCGGAGTAGAACGTCCTTTTTGTGTTTCACCCAGCTTGCCTAGCCTCGGCTAGCGCCTCGGCCGCAATAGCTGGGTTGAACACAAAAAGACCGCTTTCTACTCCTAATAACATAATATACTATTTTTGTGACATCCCTATTCACTTTTAAGTAGTTTAACATAAAAGTCTATAATTGTATAAGTTCTTTATTTTCATTTATAGTTTTAACTACGCCTGTAACTTATACCACATCGCACATCGTGAAAAGTATGTAGGTTAACTGTACCGACTAAACTATTATTCACGAAAGATGACTATTCAAGGTCATTTGTGAGCCGTCTGATATAATATCACTTGCAGATAATTTCATTGTATTTCGTTTGCATAGGCGTGCAACATGAAATATTTATGGACACATTTTAACTGAAAAAATAAGAATAATTCATTTGAAAATTATATTTCTTTACTTTTCTGGAAGAATTATGTTCTTCACTTATGTTTTTGCGGAATACAAAAGCATAGACTTAACTTATAAACCAAGAAATAATAATTTGATTTAAACGTCTACGCCACTGGGTAAATATCAGCACAGAGGGCAGTGTAGTAGATAATTAGGTATCTGTAATTCTACGACATATATCATTATTATTTATAGTGTGTTAGAAAGTAATGCCACTATTTACGTATATCTGTCACACCACATAAATTAAATAGACTTAGGTCAAATAATCTTTCTCTTTCTAATACAAAATGTTGCTAAGCTACTGCTATAAAGTGATGTGTATTATTTCTTCGAACAAATAACCCTGAATAGTCATCTTTCGTGAATAATAGTGTAGCTTATAAATTTCCCATTCAATGCCTTCGAATATTGAAAAATCTAATTGAAATTTTTGCCCCCGTTTGAAAACAGCGTACTTAAAGGCATTTTTCATTTAGTCGTAAATGTGAATTATGTATGTGTACCTAGGTGAGCGAAATATGAAATTCATTTTCGATTTGGTATGCAATGATTTGGAATTCAGAAATTGATTTCTCTGTTGTGACGCACGGACGCACCCGTTACGAATTTGCGAGATGATCCGTTGCTAAGTTACAAACATCTTTCAAACATCTGCACGCATACTTGACAATCCTTTGTCCATCTATTCTTCACATACCAGCCTGCATTCATCAAAACATATTTTTATCAAACAGAATTCAATTTAAGAACAGGGGTTGGGAATATGTTGCATTATGATTACATAACGTTGTATTAGCGTTGGCAGAATTACGTTCCGCAGCTGAGTACAGACAAAGCGCGGATTTTTATCGAAAGAAAACTGCGCCCTGACTAATGGTACACTTACCGGCGCGAATGGCAAACGGAACGAGCTGTAATTGTTTCTTAGCGGTCCCATTGGCAAGTTAAAAGCAAAACCACGTCATAACGGACCGGAAATAATACTCCGTGCTTAGGTTCCTGTCAACCCTTAATGGAATTATGAATATGTGTCATTTTACTTACGATTTTATACATTTATGCCTTTTTCGATCATAAATAAAATATATATCAAACATTATTTATCAAACAATGCTGTTTTAAATAATTTAATACTTTGTTTAAACACGTAAATTTAATTTTGAACAAACAGAATAGTAATTAACATCATTACTGTTTTATTTACTAATTATCAAAAATTATAATAATATATGATTTATTTATTGGTAATACAAATACTACAGTAAAATAATATAATTAAAATCAAAAAATTATATATTAATCCGGCAATGTACAGCCTCAAATAGTACAGCAAGTTCCATCTTTTGGTAATATCTCAAATTACTTGCCGGTAACATTGGTTTCCAAATTAGATTTTGCAGTTTTTCTGCTTCTATGTTCTCTACTGTCCACTGGATACATGCAATTTAATATAACATAACCTCATTATTTTAAACTATTTTCAATGATTTTACATTTGTAAATTTCGTCATTTGTTAAACAATGTTCAGATTTATTTATAAAACAATTCAAAGCACCCATGCATCTTGTACGAGAAACTGCAGTACTTTGTATAAATACAGCGTAATATCAGACGTACAAACAAATAATCAACCCGATGATAAAATATTAATAAAGGGTTGGGTCAAGGCACTACGAAAATTAAAGGAAAACGTATTTATAGACGTCAGTGATGGATCAAGTAGCGAAAGATTACAAATTATCATCCCAGCATCCGAAAAACCAAATAACCTCACAACCGGCTCTTCCATAGAAGCCAGCGGATATCTTACAAAATCTCCAAAAGGTCAATTAGAACTACTCGCAAAAAATGTAAACGTAACTGGAGAATGTGTCATAGCCGATGGATATCCTTTTGCCCCAAGAAAATCTTATCCCCCTGAATACATTCGCCAATACTTACATTTCCGACCACGGACGAACAAATTTGAATCGCTACTTCGGATACGAGACGCTGCTTCCAAAGCCATACACGATCATTTCCACTCCGAAGGCTATTTTGAAATCCACACTCCAATTTTAACTTCAAATGATTGCGAAGGAGCTGGTGAAGTTTTCACAGTACAACCGGAAAACAAAAAAGTGTTGAAAGATATGACAAAAGAAGGTATGACGGAAGAGGAAGCCTATTTTAATACCAAAGCCTACTTGACTGTTTCTGGGCAACTTCATTTAGAAGCTGTCGCTCATGGATTAAATAAAGTTTATACTTTTGGACCAACATTTAGAGCAGAAAATTCTAAATCAAGATTGCATTTATCTGAGTTTTATATGATTGAGGCAGAAGTTGCATTTGTAGATAGCATTTATGATATTATGCGAATAATTGAAAATTTAATAAAAAGCGCAACGAATTCGATAATAAATAAATATAGTAAAGATATTTTAAGTTTAAATGAAATGCCTGAAACAAATTTAAATTGGTTAAATAAACCTTTTGTTACTTTAACTTATGATGAAGCTTTGGATATATTAGACAAAAATAAATCAAAATTTTCCTCTGCTCTAAATAAAGCGGAAGGTCTCGGTAAAGAACACGAATTATTTTTAGTAAATCATTGCGGAGGAGCGTTAACATTTGTAATTAATTGGCCGAAAGAAATTAAATCGTTTTATATGAAACAATGTTCCGAAGATTTATCGAAAGTAGCTGCATTAGATTTATTAGCGCCAATAGTAGGTGAAATTGTTGGCGGTAGTCTAAGAGAAAATAATTATAATTTATTGAAAAGTAAATTGCCACCCGGTAAAACAGAATTAGAATGGTATTTAGAACTCAGGAAATTTGGTAGTGTTCCAACAGGAGGTTTCGGAATGGGTTTCGAAAGATATTTGCAATTAATTTTAGGTATAAATAATATAAAAGATACCATACCTTTTCCGAGGTGGCCACACAACTGCTCACTGTAAAGAATAGAACACCAATAAATAAAAAACATTTTTTATATTCAATTAGTTTTATTTATTTCGTAACCATCCAATTAATTAACTACATAAATGATACAATTATCTAACTGCTGTAATATAGAAAGTCAATGAAACACATATGAACTTGAAAACTATCTTTTTATTTTGTAAACCATTTTTTAAGCTGCATTGTTCACTATTAGGTGAACAAAATAAAAATAACTGTTTTTAAACCACTCGTTTTAACGACATATAACAAAAAATTAATTAACAAAGATATACCTAGTACATCTTTGCTTAACTCAAATTAATGAAATAACTTATTGTTGATAATCACTCAATAGAAATTATGTACACATTCTGACAGTGTTGCGTGCTGGTGAACTAAACTCGGCCCCAACAAACGTGTTCCTACCGTTGAAAATTATAACAAACAAAAACTTACAAATATATTTCCAGATATACAAATACACAATGTACAGATCGTGAACCATCCGCCCTTATATAGTAAAATATAATTTAAAATGTACAAAGTAACATAACACGCTATATGTACACATCCAGTTAATATACAAGGAATGTTTATGATTTCACTCACACACACTAATCACATGATGGAGCACAGACCAGTGAGCTCCGTGCCCTTAGCGACGGGGGCCTGCTTCGTGAGCGTCAGCCCCTGCAGGGCGGGCTTCAGGTTCAGTTGCACGGGCTCCTCGCCAGGTGGAAGAGGTTCGTTGCTATCCAGCATCGCCTCTGGGAGGTTCTCTGGTTCGGGGGGCGCCGGTGCAGGCGCGGGGGGCTCTTTCGGAGTTATAATGGGTTTTGTTATGTTGATTTTGATTTTACCTGCCCCAACGGGCGTTGGGGCTATCGTTGGCGCGCTACATTGCACGTTGCCGTCGATAGAGCTGAGTACTTCCGTGTGGGTTGTGTCAGCTGGGATGGAACTTATTAAGTCTTCTGAAATGTGGAATGAATTAGTTTATGAGGAATTTAAAGTGTTTCGAAACATTGAAATGAACATGAGCATACAGATGAAACCAAAAGGCTAGTTGTGAAGGGAGAACTTCTTATGGGAAGGTGAACCGCTAAGGAATTTAGACCTGGTGATTAAAGGCTCTCCCAGACCAACGCGAAATATTTGCAGCAACAGCAAAGCTTTCAGTTCCAAAGTATCGTCGACTGAAAATACATAGCGACAAGTGGCAGTCCCACACTGACGCGAAGTTAACGCGTAGGCGTCTGCGAAACTGCAGCGATTTATTTTCGCTGGGTGCACGGTTTTTCTCGCTGTCGCTGGCTAGTCGCTAGTGATTTTATTACATTTATTGAAAATTGTAATGTAAATATAAAACCGTTGTGCGTCCAAATTTTTTATTGCTTTTTATGAAACTTTATAAAATGATGACGATTAATAAAGTCCCTACGTAAAAATTCCTTACATTAAATAAGATATGATTTTTTTTTGTCGTGCGATTATTTCGTGATGTCTCGTATGTTCGTTCCAGTGGCACTGAAACTGTTTTTTCATGAGAGTAGATGTTATGTATTTTTTAATATAAAAAAAATATTTTTCAAATTGTAAGTCCTACTTGGGACGGCGAACAGATGCACAAGAAACTCCTCCCACTAACATGCGCTAAATTTGAATAGAAGATTGCTATTGGTATCGGATATAGGTAATAACGGAATCGGTACTAAGTCCACCATTACGTTTGGTATCTGCGTTCTTAAAAATGAATATTTAAATACCTTTTTTGATAATTCCTTTTAATGTAAACTATCTTTCGTTTTAGTTTTAATTTCGTATTTAATTTGTACAATAATTTCATTTCAAATAAAAACAGAATTGTTTCAAATTTATTAATTTGTAACGTGTAAAGCTGACTTCTGCGTGCACTGTACTGCGCTAGTTAGGCCCTGCCTATTAATTTTATTACTGCATCTCTTCGCCGTCCCAAGTATAATAGAAATATTTATTTGATATTCAAGTAAATATAATATTAAATATCAACGAAAAAATGAAATGTGACAGTTCATACTTATTTTTCCAATACCCACTATGGAATTACTGAGATTCGCAGAATCAAATAAGATACACCTGACGTCAAAAAATATTTATTTCGTTATATCTTTACTGAAGAATGGTATTTAAAAAATGTTGCTTTACTACTTCTACATGATGATTTTTTTGAGAAAAATGCATGTAAAGCTTCATATTAATTTGATTAAAATATGGATATAATAAGAGTGTCATGAATGGGAAAAACGAATACGTGTTAATTTTTTAACATAGAATTAGATCGCTATGAAAGAAATACATGAGTATGAGCTATGCCGTGCAGAATATTTTTATTGCACCGTGACGTCATTTTTCAATGCGCCACGTAGTGAAATTCATATGAACTAGAGTTGAGAAGGCACCGTGTTGTCAAGTAAAATTATTTAAACGACAAGCATTTATTTTCTATAAAAAATTATTTAAAAAAACACAAGTTACATAATTTTGTCTTTGATTATAAAGAAATTATTAATAATATATTTAAAATAAAAAACAACAACAACTGTCACTTTATGTGGTATTTATTTCGCATCTTGTAGAATAAATAACCACTGTTCTGATTCCCATCTGCTCTTCCTCTTGTTTTAAAATATTCATCACAAACGTTTTGTGTGAATTTATGTAATAAAGTTTTTATTTTCCACCATTTGTAATTTTATTTGAAATTTTTATGTAAAAGGTTCAAAAAACACTGATTACTTTAAAGGAAACACCCTGTGTGTCTCTCGTTTAAGTGAAATGTTGAAATAGACCATTTCAGAAATTTAAACAGTCTCTACATTTACTTTTTGAACTAAATAGTTAGTGCCGGTAAATGGTAGCATTTTAAATTTATACGCGACCCAGATATATAGTTTTAGATTTTAGAACTACACAGCAATTGTTAAAATTAATTTGGGTACAAAATATAGTTTAAATTCTTATTTTACAAATAAAAACTTATTTTAGAATGTAAAAAATGAAATATATTTATCAATCAATTATAAAATATTGTATTACTATACTTAAACTTTTTATTTTCTAAACCAGACAAAACATTCAAATAACAGTATTTTGTGGATCCAAACTTTAGTACCGTTAGTACCAATCACAATTATTTGAAAAACGAAATCAACAAAACAAAAAAGAAAACTGAAACAGACAGAACTGTCATAAACAAGAATGGATATACGACAAACTGCACTAACATTTGGTCGCAGTGTAACACTTGGCGCAAGCGCTTTGAATTTCTGAAATCGTCTAATAGAGAGAGTTTCGCCTGTCGCCTTAATTTGTTAAGTTAAATGGTTATAAGAAGGTTCCCAAAATTCTAACTTAAATTAATATTTGTAATAAAGCAATTAAAATTCTGTATCTTTTACGCCTTTACCGTCTAAATACATGTTTTGTTGAGAAAATGTATAAAAGCAAAAAATAAAATCACAATATTGATCTGTTGTTTATTCACTGTCTGTAAAAATTCATGACGCATGTGATACGCCCAACATTAATTGCTGAATTAAATAACAAAAAAATTGGATGCAAACTGTTGTATATTTTGTTCATGACTTTAATTAAATTTCCGGTTATTTAGTATTTTTACAGCTTCAGATATAATTTAGAAACAATCACAAATTAATTATCTTTGTTGCAAGTTTATAATCTAAAAACTACATATTTAATTCAGAAACAATCTCCGTACCATTCTATGTTCTTTCAATTTATTTCGAAACACGGTGTAAATACAGAAATAAAATAAACTGGATTTATAATTACCATGATCCATTGGTTCTGTCTTAATAACAATATCATCATCATACATGGACATAGACATGGGTTCCTGCTTGATACGAATATTCCCTGGTAAAATAATATCATCATCTTCAGTCTTAATACCATCATTCGACTCAGTTTTTATTTCAATTTCATCAATTACATCATCTATCACAATTTGTTCCACTTTTGGTTCTTCGAATATAACTTCATCATCGTCTTCTTCCATTTTCTCGACTTTCGTTTCTGTTTCTTCTTTAACTTCTGTAATTTCTTCTTTCGTTTCTGTTTCTTCATCTTTAGGAACTTCGGGGGTGGTTTCACTAGTTTCAGGTTGGGAGATATGAGTGTCTTCGAAAGTTAAATTCGCTAAACAAGTCTGGAAGAAATAAATCGTTTAAGAATTTGTTAGTGGTTGAAAAAGTTGAATATTTTACCTTATAATCATCGTAACATAGAGGATGATACGTCTTTCCGTCTTCTCTAATCGCCATTCTAAGATGCCACTCTTCCTTTTCTTCATTGTAAAACTGATCAAACTTATCATGACACACTTCGCATACCGTGTCTTGTGAACTATTATCGGCGGGTACACTAGGAATTTCAATTTCTTCGTCTCCATCTTCTCCAGCTCCTTCTGCTTGTTGTTGCTGTTGCTGACTTTCGAACCAGTTCTTTTCTCTTTCTTCGATATCTTCAATTTCTTCAAAGTTCTTCCAATCTGAAACTTCGTAATACCATTTTCTGCAAAGGGCTTTTCTAGCTGAATTTCTTCCTCGGCGGTTTTGTCGGAAATGCCAGTCGAGATGTTGACTGTACTGCATTGAATGTTCAGGCGGGAATCGAACTCCGCAACTGCTGCATTGCATTCCGGAGAATAAGGCAGCAATGAGGGGGGCTTGGCGACTGAAAAAAAAATTATTATTAGTAAACAGATACGCAGTATGCATACACTCAAACACATTTTTGCCGTTTCGCACAATGGGGTTTTCTAACTTTTCTTGTATTTTGATCTGAAACTACCTCTTGCTTGAATCATTAATATTGCTGGCTGTGTAGTGTAATTTGCTTCCAAATTTAAAAAGTATATATTGATAAAAATCTGCTGATAGATCGTCTATCTAAAATGAGAAGGGAGATCTACGTAACAAGTTTTGCCCGCTAAATATAAGGAATATCTTAAAATTGATGCCTGTGCTTTTGGGTCTAAAACAAACCGAAAATTAAGAGTGGAAAATTATAAAATAAGACATTTTCCTCATCTGCTGTCACAAAATGTGTTTATTTTTGTATAGCTGCAGCACATTAAGTTGAGACTGACCTTATATGCGCATAACCCAAAATTCGTAATTGGACAGGGTTGCCGCTAGCAGGCAAAAACCAAAGCAGGAAATTTGAAAAATATATTATTTTATAATAAAAACACTGATGATCTGCAAATTTTACCTTTCTTTCTCTAGGGTATTTGACAATTTTTGGAAAAGTGTTTTAAATTGCACACATACACCTAATTATAGATGCAAAATTATTATTACATATTTTTTTAATCGTTAAAACATTTAAAATAAGATTTTAAAATTTTTGTTTCAAATTTCCCGCTAAAACGCTCTTGTCGCTCATGACGTCACGATCTAGTAGTTTAGTAAATACTTTGTAAAAATAAGAAGTTCTTCAGTGTTAATCAGCATTTTCTTTTCTGTGCGCACCACTTATATGTTTTAGAATTCATTTTTTGAATGAAAATACAGATAAACACTAAAGAACTTATTTTTACGAACTATTTACTAAACTACTAGATCGTGACGTCATGAGAGACAAGAGCGTTTTAGCGGTAAATTTGAAACACAAATTTTAAAACGCTATTTTAAATGTACTAATGATTAAAAATATATAATGAATTTGCATGTATAAATAGGTGTATATGTGCAATTTAAAACACTTTTCCAAAATTTGTCAAATACCCTGAAGAAAAAAAGTGAAACACCGAAAAACAAATTGTGCCACACTGATGAAAGAGGTGCCATAATACTCAAAAAAGTTCAACTGGGCTACATTTGGTACAATTGTGCCAACTTTGGCAACCCTTGGAGTTAACAGTGGCGGACTGGCCTTGTGGGGAATAAGGAAATTTCCACATGGGCCGGTCTGATTAAGGGCCGATTCATTGTTGCTATTTTCTAATTTTATAAATTGATTTATATCTTGGGTATTTTTTAACCAACGCATTAATTTGTTGTTACACTATAATTAGTCTAAACGAGAACCCGAGAAATATGAAATTAGCCGCAACAAATCCAGAGCCTTTTTTATCAAATTTTCCGGCCCTAGGCCGAAAATACTTATCGGGCCCCCCTCTCCTATTATAGTAAAAAAGTACACTTTCTTTATATTTACAATTAGTTTATTATGTACGAGAAACGGGGTCTCGTGGTCGCGTGCCTGAGTGTCTGGCCGCGAATCTAAGGAACCGGGTACGATCCCGACCGACGCCAAATATTTCGAATTTTAAATGGCACAAAATTGACCCCTGTGGTGCACTCTCCACGCCAGCAATGAGTGCCCGTGAGGTGAAGCCTGGTAAACGCTCGCACGGTATAAATATGTCATCATCATTACCGATATCTGCGTTTTTTTAATTTTTAGGTACGAGAAATTAAAGAATTAAAAACGGGGCCGGCTTGAGGCTGGTGCGAACGGTGCAGCCGCACCAGGCCCCGCGTTTCAAAGGGCCCTGCATTTATTTACTACCTACTCACTATTAAATAAATTAAAGTAGTTCAATATTTTTATATTCTTTAAAATGTTAAGGCTGAAGGTGTATATCTTACAGCTCTTCAGTTCATAAAGAAAAATTTGATTACAAAAATAAACTTCTTGATTATAATAAAGAAAAGTTGATTACAATAATGATAATAACTAATAATATATTTTAGTTAGAAGAAAAACGCATTTTTAACACGAGTGGAGGTAGAATTTTGTTTCATTTAATACTGGTACCTACGAAAAGGGCCATCGCAAATGTGGGCCGTTCAAAAATTTTCCACTTGATATTTAAATCTCAGTCCGCCCCTCTCCGTTAACAACTAAAATTGGTATAAACGGAAAAGGGATTCATTGATAAGGCAAAGTATGCGCAGGCCCAATCGCAACTTAACGCGCCAGATGTACTATCAATAAATTTAGGTGGCTATGGCGATGTTTTGCTGTGGCATTAAAGACGAAAATATGCACCAGAGCGTTTGTGCTTCCACGATAAATTTTACATATTTGAACACAATGTTCAATAAAATAATCTATTAATTAGTCCTTTGGCGTGAATTCTATTATAAAAGAATATCCCATTGTTCGTTTACCAGTTTTTCAAAACGATAAAAACAAAACATCTCGACTAATCTGGTTCCACTCTTTAATCATTTTAAATTCTTCACACATCAAATCAGTCCTCAAGCGATCTATTGCTAAATTACGATGTACCGAAATGGGGTCACTACCAAAAAAGTACCGGAAAGCTCAAATTATGAAATCATTTTTTTAAAAAAATATTCAATCATGAAAAAAACGATGTGACAGAAAAATTGATTTTGGTGCAAAAATTTAAAAAAATATATTCATTTTCCTCTATAATTTAAATTAATTAATATCAAAATTGAAATTCTATATACTTGTGCAAAATATTTGAAGGTCTATACATAGGCTTCGCAAATATCTCATTTATACCGCAGTCATTCTCTTTTATAAAAAATATAAATTGCAACTTACATTTTGAGAGTTTCTGGGTGTGAAAATAATACTGGTCGTAAAAGAGATTCTGGTTCATCTCTCTTATTTTGAATTTGAATCACAGGCGGAGGAGTTTTTTCTTTCCCAGCGGTGACAATACCCGTCGCCACTAATTTTTGGAAAAGATCGTTTATGTTGAGACTAGAAGGCATAAATGAAATTGGAACCGGCGTTTCAGTCGTTGTAAGCCCGGGAATTTCATTCGGTTTACTGACAACACTCGGGAATCCATCTTGAGAATGAGAATCTTGCATGCTATCAATTTGATAGCCGGTAATATTAGAGGAGGCATTCGCCATGGGTGATGTCATAATACTTGATAATACATCTAGAGTTCCTAAATGTTGTAGAGAATTCTGCATGATGGGAGAGTTTCTTTCTTCTGGTGAATTTTCGAGATCAGTTTGTCGTATCCTTTTTCTTCCCAACATAGGCAACGCTGGTTCGTTAACTGAAATATTATCAATTGTAGCGTCTTCTTTGTCATTTCTAGGCGGGCTTGGGAATCGGTGGCCCTCCATGTTGGCGATGTTGGCATAACCTGGTTTGATTCCTCGAGGTAAAACAGAAAACCTAATGAAATGTTTCTTATCGTGTACAGTTATAGGTTTAGGTAAACCACCAAACTCAACTTTAAATGGAACTTCGTTTATTAAAACAGTTCTTAAAGCGTCTACAAATCTTAAAGTATGGATTTTGCCTTCGATGTCGAATTTTTGGGGCTTGGCGTCTAAAAAGACAGGAACCATGGTGCGCGCGTTGATAATTAAATTGATTTTTCCGGCGACTAAATCAGTTCGTTTAACTGTTCCCAGTCTGACTTGAGGTGGTGGTCCGTCTAGTTTTACCACATGCATTTTTCCGTCTATATCTATCCCAATTCCAGTTCCCCCAAAATAGCATTCGTACCATTTTCCATCTATGTATAATTCTCTAGTTGGTGCCCCTAATCTTATCCTGTGAGGTTTTCCCGCTATTAAAACATCTCTATACGCCTCATTGAATGATAACGTAAACGATTCCTTATCATCAAAAGTTACAACTCTCGTTCCATTTTGGAAAGTGATTTCTTTAGGGTCATCCCAACTTAAAATCGCTATGGCAGTTTCATCGTAATATCTAATTTCAATTGGTCGTCCATCAATATTAATAGTCTTCATAGTATCTTGTTCAATATATTCAAGAACTAAAGGATCAGCCATTGGTAATTCTTTGGTGTTTTGCGAACCAATTGTGGGCGGAGAAGACGTTCTTGTACTTTCTAATATGTGGGGCGCAACGCCCGGCAAAGGTATCACTGTGTCCATCCTCGGTCCGAATGCTTCTACCCCAGGTCGAATAAACGGCGGGAATTGTCGTCTTGGTCCGTATAAAACAGCTGGAGGAGGACGCAACCACGGCTCGGGACCGGGATGAGGAGGAGGTGGACTGTCCCAATGAGTTTTCGGTCTTCGTCTTCTGTGATGCCAGTTTGAATTGGTATGATCTTGATTCGGATGAAGTCTCGTTGGTGTTGGTAATCGAGGATCTGGTCGAGGTTTGTCGTTAGATTCTGGTTCTTTAGCATTCTGGCTAATGACAGGGGCGGGAGGAGGTACTCGTTCTTCTGAATCGTTGAACAAATCTGATTTTCTGTTGGTTTTGGTGTCTTCTTCTGAATCGCTATGACTGAAATCTACACTGAGTTCATCATCACTAATTGGTGTTAGAGTTGTATTTGCGAGGTCATTGATTTTTCCTTCTTCTGAATCCCTTCTTTGTGCTTCTTGTAATTTTTGCGTTTCGAATATTGTAAGAACTTTTTCAACTAATGCCTGAGATAAATTTCCGTTTCTGATAAGCTGTTCATCAGCTTGAGAAATTATTATTTTTTGTAATACTTCTTCGGCAGAATCTATGTTTGAGAATACTGATTGTTTTAGCCGCATGTCGGTATCTTCGGAGTTCTTTCGAACATCATTACCTAATGAAAAAATAAGTAAATTAAATGTTTTTTATTTCTTTTCATGTAAACGAACTTACCAAATGATTTTTTAGTTGCATTTGCCAATTTGGCGCGGATAGCATCCAAACTTGATTTGGAATCTGTTGTTTTAGATTCAGATACCGTGGAAATAATTGGAGGAGGAGGTGTAGGCGGTCGAACTACAGCGGCTTGAGTGGTTACGGGGCTTGGCGTGGTTGTATTTAATACTGGCGGTAACTGCCGCAAATCTACATCCTCATTACCGAATAAACTACGAAAAACAATAAAAATTCGTTAGACGATTGAACACATAAATAGTTATTTTTTACACATGATGATAAATATTTATTTTATTAACGAGCGGAAAATGGTAATCCACGAGAGATTCATTCCGACCGATTATTTATCGCGAGTCAATAATTAAATTTTATCGTCGTGCATAAAATTCTATTTTCTATAGCAGATTTTAAAAAAATATGAAAAATGAATTATAAGTTAAATTATTTTAAAATTTAATATGATTTGTGGATGTATTCCAAGAATAATCTTTCTGTTTACATTAATTACATAATTCAAGTGCCTGAGTGTCAGGTCGCGAATCTGGGGAACCGGGTTCGATCCCGACCGACGCCAAATATTTTCCAATTTTAAATGGCATAAAAATTACCCCTGTGGTGCACTCTCCACGCCAGCAATGAGGTGACGCCTGGTAAACGCCCGCACGGTACGAATATGTCATCATTACCGATATCTGCGTACAAAGCAGATTGGCACACCCAGCAATGGCTAATATGCCGTGATGATATATTTATTTATAAAAGAAACCATCAAAATTTATAATGTATTTAATTCTATCTATTTAGGGCTTGTATACAGCTGTATCCGATTACCTTCCAGCCGGACTCACCGAGCCGCAGTGTTTCACTGCCGGTTGGATTTCAGCCATGGCTATATTTATATAAGTTGTATAAGTGGCCAGCTTATAGTATCCGAATGCGATAAATACAAGTAGCTGTATTTATTTTTTACGACCAGTCACACATTGCCGGTCGACGGGATTCGAACGCACGGAACATGGTATTAAAGTACCTTATCTACCCTTGCTGTTATAGTAATTCAAGTATTAAGGGCAGCAAGTGTAGTTGATCGCTAGAGAATAATGTTTGGAGACAAGGTATCTGATATTGTCGGAAACCGGAATAATTGCACTTACAAGAAAATCAGTTGAGCTTCAATTAACACTTCCGGTTCATCAATTTTAGCAAAAATCTAATGTCATTCTTATTAATATAAAGTCTTAAATACCAAATTTGACAAGTTTTGGATTATATTTTAAAATAGTATTTCATTAAAAACTTTCACAAATATCTCTGGTTACAGGCAGTGCAGTGATTTAAAAATTTACATACGCTGTATTTAATAGCTACAGAACTTATATTCTAAGTTTCATTAAAAAGTCTGTGTTAATTGTATTTGGGTAGCAACTACCGTAAGTACTACTTCCGGTTGTCTATTTTATCCAAAATCTAATCAATTCTTTATATGAATGCAGAAAGCTTAAATACGGGAAATAGAAATTTTTTGAAGTTTGATATGCGTTGTCGTGGATGAAAAAATCGTCACATACAAATGGATATCATTATAAAAATAATAAAAACGTGTTGATGGGACCCAAATTTGTGCTTATTCACTGCAAACTCACTATCGAATTTTTGGATCGAAAACATTGCCTCCCTTACATATGTATGTATGTAGGTTAGCGGGAGGTAAGTTCACTTTAAAATCTGCTATAGAAAAATTAATAATAATAAATAACTTACACATCAAATATTTCAGATTTACTTTTCTTGGCATTACTACCCTCTAACTTTTCGGTAGAAGGACGTTTTTTGCTTACTGGAGCTGGAACAACTAATGTGCGTAAATCCACATCTTTATTAGAAGGATTATCATCTACTGTTGTACCTGCAAGTAACACTAATCAAATTACCACTCGAACATAATTGCAAAAAAAATCAAACAAAAAAATTCTTCTTATAAAAATATATTTCAAAATAAGATCATGCAGTGTGACACATAAGTTAAATTTGTTACGTAATGCTCCCAAATGAATTTGGCACTCAAAGTCCCCAATTCTGTACAGCAAACAGCACGTCACGAGATGAACATGACCGAGTGAAAATTTTAAGTGTCTGATCTTACTTTTGGCGGCTTCTTCTGGAACTTCGGAAGCTGGTGGCTGCAAGCGCGCCTGCTTCTCGGGCGGCCCCCCCAGGCGAAGGTCTACGTCTTTGTTAGGCTCGGGACTGACAGACAACTCGCGGTTACGACGCATGTAACTGCGATTTTTCACCGACTCCTTCAAGCCCTTGAAGGTCCGCTGCTCGCTGGACGCAACACCAGCCTCAGGAGAGGGAGACTTGGTGCGCGAGCTGTCGTCATCGTATTTGTCGCGTGATCGAGAGCTCTTGCTGTCGGACTTGCTAGTGGAAGATTTACTGCGTTTTTCAGCAGTGGCTTTATCACTTTTAGGCGAGCTATGTTCTGTTTTCTTTTTGTACTTATTGGGGGAAGTGGAAGGTGAAAGTTTAGTAGTGGAGTCACTACTACCTTTACTAACGGGGTCTTTGAGATTTTTACTATTACTACTAGTGTTAGAGGTAATTCCTTCACTGGATGTTTTGCTAGACACAACAACCTTGTGTTCGGGGCCTGAATTTTTAAAGCTACGAGACGAGGAAGAGGACTTACTGGATTTGCGGGAAGGGACAGAGTTGGTCCTAGTTTTAGTGGGTGAACGTTCGTTAGAAACAGAGCGCCCATTGTTCGATTTATTTTTATTACCATCTGAAGATCCTGGGACTTTGTTACTTATCAAACGAGGATCTTTACGATTTAAGGTGTTACTTTGTGCACCAACTTTATTAACAGACGTTTTATCATTAGTGGCACAATCTAAACTGATTGTGATATGTGACTTTGATTTCAATTTATGTTTGTCATCTATATTAACAGTTTCAAAATTATTACTAGAAATAGGTGTAGGTAAATGTGATGCGGGGACAGCAACGGAGGACGCGACAGTCGCGGGGGCGCAGTTCTGCTGGCGCTGCAGCCGGGGGTCCCTCGGCACGGGCCTCACGCTCGCCAACAACGCGCTGTTCACCGGGTTGATCCGCGGACCGCCGCTTGAGCTGTTATTCGTCGTCGGCGGAGTACCTTTGTTCGCACCAGGCGCAACAACCTACAAACAAACCAGAATAAATTAAATACTATATTTAAAATTACAAATGCTCAATAGACATACTATTACAAAAAATAGAATTGCTATATAGACAAAATAAAAGCTGTATAGAGAAGACAACCGTCCCGTTTGCCGAGGCTCACCAATTGGGGTCTCGCTTACCTTAAGGAGGTTCGAGCGAAACTAATGAGTGAAAATAACATATTTCTTTTGTTCTTTTAATATCTAAAATAATAAATACATAATTATTTTGTATTTAATAAAAAAAAGATACTAAAATGACTTTAGTATTTTGAACATATGTGGTCGAAGAGAATTATATGTTCTTTGAGCGCACTTTCGTTTATTTATACTTATTTATTACAAAATTATTATATTAAATTTATCAATCAATTTCAGTAATCAAAGTGTTTTATGCATGAAAAGCAGATTAGCACATCTAGCAATGGGTAATATGCCGTGATGATATATTTATATTTATTCTTAAAAAAAAAAATTTTAAAATAAAAATAAAATAGTGCAACGTTGCAAAGTTCTTCATCTGTTCCGCTACTATCGAACAATAAATGTTTAACATTAATTTTCGGTTTAATTAGAACGGTAAAAAGATATTATAAACCTCTTATAATATACTACCGAGTCTTCAGTTTTATTATACATTGTTCATCAAAGTTGGAAAGACAATCATAATAGCTTATGTATTAGAAAAGGGGTCGTCAACCCAGCGATGGTGAGCTACGCGTAGCTCGCGTGAATACTTCCGATAGCTCATAGATATATCCCAAGAAAACTAAAAATAATAAAATTTCCGTAAATTCTCATCATGTTTCGTCGCACAATCAAACAGACTATCTTTGCTTTGTCCTGATCTTAGGACATAATTAATAATTTGACCTTGAAACAAAAAAAAATTCACCTGTGGATACCTTACCTCACTAAGTATCGGTAGCTCACTCTCTGTTCGAAAATTTTTACAGTAGTTCAACACATTGAAAAGGTTGGCGACCCCTATATTAGAACGTTGAAAATGTAAACTTTATAAGCTTTTTCTAAGGAACTAGACGGTGGATTTTTAAAATTTTATAGAATAATTGGATAAGACATCATACATACATACATAAAATCACGCATTTCCCACTTAGTGGGTTAGCACAAACCCCAAGGATAAGACATCCTTCATTATAATTATAAAATTTTAAACAAAAAAGTTGGAAATTAATTTTTCTCAGCGCGATTCGCTCCTACCTCCTTAAAAGATACGAAATCTGTTAAATTAGGACAAAGTGTCCTATTAGCAGACCATTTTAACGATGTATTTGTTTTCCCCAAAAATGCGTACGGCACTATTTTTAAACTATAGTGTTTTAAAATGTTGGCGCTCGTGAGTAACTGTTCCGCAGAGGGCTTTACACCGAACGAAATTACAACCTTCGTACAACCATCAGCTAAATAAATACGGAAAGAAATAATATTACTGAAGTAGTAGATACAAGTACATATATCTAAAATATCAATAATAGATAATGAACCACAACATATCAGTCAAAATGAAATGAATAATTTAAATGTACATAGGTTTTTCAGGCATAGGGAAATGATGTAATTCAATATGACAGATTGTAACATTGCTAAATCCGCATGGTTATTTAGAAGACGTGCATGTAGATTATCTTTCTTTAGTGCCGAATAAATCTAGTGACTTTTTTGTTTTTCTACTTGTAAATGTAACTTCACCATTCACTATCCGTGGTTTAAAAACAGACTATACATAAATACAAAAAAATTAATTTTGCTTTTACAGATAACTTCTAAACATAAAATAACATTTTTTTTTTCGAATGGTTGCTAAAATTTTTTATATATTATCACGGCATATTGTGTATATAGGCGTGTCAAACTGCTTTATACGCAGATATTATTATTCGTACCGTGCGGGCGTTTACCACAAGATTTCGGGTAATGAGGTCAGTTACAATTTTTATATGAACGCAAAATTAGAAAGTTACGCCATTGAAAAAAGAATTTCTTTTTGCTGTCTAATAATGTGTTACGTCTGTATGTTAATTTGTTTCAAACCAATCAAACATAAAAAATATAACTATTTTAAATTTATAGGTTAAATCAAACAGTATAAAAGAAATTGAGCATCCACCACTCAAAAATAAATAAAAAATGTCCTAAAAAGTGCACATCAAAATTCCATATTATTTCTTATTTAGATGTTATCAAATGACCTATGTATTTTTCGAAAAAAAAGTACCAATTTGCATTAATTTAACCGAGTTCATATCACTTATCGTTTCCGAGATCCCAGTGGTGAGGCGTCGAAAAACAAGTACACTGTGTAGAATGGATAAACACTATAGTAAAAAAATTATGTCCGGCAAAAAAGATAGTATAACATTCCAAGTTTCGTAAATTTGAATTGTACAGACTTGGGATTTGTTTTGAAAAATTGCGAACCTAATTGAAAATCAGAATACTCGAGTTTTTTAGACGTAATTTTGTGCAACAGAACAATGGCCACATACTGACGAAAACAGTCTATAAAAATGAATAATCTTCAACGTTTTGGCTAATATAGTCAATTTTCTATAAATATAGCAAAAATCCATTATTTTTTTATAGCAGAAAATATATAGCAATGGCAAATACAGCATTAATCATTTTCTAATTTGTTAATTTCTTATATAGCAGTTTCAATTTTTTATTTACATAACTCGCATACCAATCAATAAACTATTCAATCACACTTATTTACAAATATTTACACAATCAATAACGTACCTGACTAGCAACTTTTGGAACTGGAATTTTAGAATCTTCTTTACTGGAAGATTTTGGAACTTCTGTTTTAACTAAGATCTGCAAGATATTTTTCATATTATCATACGAAGTTATCGCATTTTCAATAAAATTAATTACTTTCACTGTTTGTAGTTGTTTTTGTTGTTCTTCTAATTTTGCTTTAGCTTGCAGAAGTTCCAATTCTAATTTCTTTTGTTTTAGTTCTAAAAGTTGTTTATGTTTATTTATTAGTTGTGCCTGCATATCTAATGTTTGTGGATCTACAGGTATTGACATTGTTGGTGATGTAGGAGTAGTGGTTGTTGTTGTTGTTGCTGCCACAGGCTAAAATAATAAATAAAGATAACATTTACAAACATATTAGGTTATTTTTTATACAACACGATAACATTATATTTTATCGACGACCGGAAAGCGTGAATTATTTTTCGCGAGTCGATAATTAAATTTTATCGTAGTGTATAAAATTCTATTTTTTCTGTAGCAGATTTCAAAAAATATGAAAAATTAAATTTTTATTTAAGCGCAATTTTAAAATTTAATACAAGTTGTGATTCTATTCCAAAAAGAGATAAAATGAAACTTTAATTCAGTATCAGTCATGTTTGTGACGTGCTGGACACTGGCAAATGCTATTGGATAATGGCTGTTCGAACGCGCAAGCGTGTATCGCCTCCGCCATGTTCGCGCTGATTTTGACGTGACATGAAACGACGTAATCAACGCGTATGTCACATATACATCTCATTCGGCTCTATACTTTATTTTTTGTAAGAATATAGTGGTGGAAAGGCAGAAGCAGATTGATCTTGTTTTTTGATTGGATAATACCCCGATGTTATCCAATCAAATAAAAAGAACAAACTGCTCCTACCTTCCGATCACTATATTCATACAAAAAATAGAGTATAGAAACGTAAATTCGTGATGTAGATGAAGTCACACGCGCCGTCGATTTTTCGCGTAATATAAACTTTTCGACAATAATACAAAATACGGGTCTAATATTTTTATTTACAGATTAATATTAAAAAATGGAAACCCCCTATTGAAGTTGTTAAGACAAACCGACGAAGTTAATAATTTAATTTAAATAAAAATTAAATATCTTTATTTACCCTGGCTGTAAAAATATTATCTTATTTATCTTACGATTAAATGCTCTGATCCAATATTTAGTTGAAAAAAGCACTTTAAAATCTGCTATAGAAAAGAATATAATAATTCTTACGTTGAAAAATCTCGGGTTCACATGAATATTTGGTGTAGGTACCGGAGCTGTGACAGGCCATGCTGGATCTATACACTGAACTCGAATATCGAGGGCGTATAATTTTTTGGCGGGGAACACTTCATTCCATGTTTGTCGTAATTTAAACATTTGGGCCCGAATTTTCTCGTCCACCTATGTAATAATTTAACGTTAATATACTTTTAAAATATAAAAATCATTTAATTATATTCCATGAACCAAAAAATAATTAGTTGCACAAGCAAATTTAAAACAAAATCAACACCAATTTTCCTTGAACTATTATTTCTTAGATGAGTATTTTTACATAAATGAATAACAAAAATAAACATTTACCTTTTCAAATACATTGCAGAATGTGTTGACAATATTACGCGTGAATAAGGTGACGTAGGTACTTCCAACATTCTTCACTATAGAATCTATGAGGTAGAGCACTGGCAGTTTGTACTCACTTCGAACCTAAACACAGAGATACTAGCTCGATGCAAAAAATCATCCTCACTTTCAGCCGAAACCACAATATTTTAGAAAAAAATATTAACTTTCTATATCATACTTCACATTTAAATCCGTGATTATTAACATAGAAACACATAATTCCTTACGCACTGTTAAATTCCGTTCTCGGATATCTTCAGCTCTTGAAGAAATTTATCCCGAAACATATGTTAAATTAGAAATTCCAATTTCGTATTTCTACGCTCATTAATGATAAATTATCACAAAAATGGTTACGTACAAGTATATTATTCATATTTTCCGGTGAAAAACAGATAAACATTAGTAGCAAAAAATTAATATTTACAATAAAGCATCGACCTTGTACATTACAATATAAATCAAAAAATTACATACATGATCAATGACTCATGCATTGTATTACATACAGCACAACTAAAACGTTTCCCTTGGTACAAAAATTCCAATAAAATTAACAGGCAAAATAAATACATTAAAAAATTCTGTAAAGACACATATGCAGAAATCATGTGAAAATGTGGTACCAGACGAAATAATACAAATTTCAGTAACTTATACTTTATTTCCTTTTAAAAAATGTTTAAGCTATAAATATGTTAAAAATGTAAAAACCACTAAAGAAATCGTTCTCTGGTTAGTGTAGTTTTTGCACAAATTCAACAACACTAAAAAAGAACAAATTCTTTTTTCAGATTATTTTATACGTGAGTCTCATACACGTACTTAATTCTTCTACATTGTAGATATACGTAGAGACAGCAATGCATTAGAGTATCTAACAATTACTTATTAATAAATTATGTTCAAAAAATAAATACTTATCAATGTGACTAAATATGAAACGAATTCAAAAAAATACAAGTTAGACACTCTTAAATATGCTAGGAAATTTAGAATTTATATGAAATTAATCAAAAATAACCTTTTCCAGATGTTTTTCAACAGCTTCAACTATGGCTTCTGCATGCGCAATATTTTCGTCAGCTAACATGGTTAGCATGTTGATCAACGGCTTGCTGTTTAAAGTAAGATCCGCTAAACTAGAAGTATATTCATCTGCGATTTCCTTAGCCATGATTACTAATTTCTTAGAACGCGATGAGTAAGAGATCAATATTATCTAATATGTGCCAATACGACTTTGGATCTAAAAAAATAAATGAGGACAATAAGCTTTCATTGCATACTTTAAAGGTTCTTAAACTTAACACGTGGGATTTGGAAAACTACAATAATTTCAACTTCAGAAAACGTCAAAGACACGTATCAAACAAAAGAATTTCTGGTAAAACCACCAGTATGTTTCCTTCAGAAATTTATGCTGCTAGTTTTCGAAATCCCGGTAAAATATACATAATTAACATACCTTTTCATTATTATTAACTTCACTAGTTCATATAACTACACTATAAATAGTCAACTAAGAAACAATTCACAATTTAAAGTATAAAAATGATGCGCACATTTTCACTCACTTAAAATGGCGACACGAAGCACTCAACTGTTTGTTCGGAGAGGTATTTCCATGTACCATGACGTCAACGCTAGTTCTAAAGGCAACAGCGGACGCCATTGGTCGTTATTTAGATCAGAATCAGTTGGACGACCAATAGGAGCACGTGTTATGTTTACGCATGAGCATTTAGAAAAACAGACGGAATTTTATTAATTAATTTGTTCGTTTTTAAATTATTGTATGCGCATTTGTGTATTACTTAAAAAAAAAGGTTTTTGAGTAAATAGAAGAATATTAAAGCGATTAAAGCCATAAATAATTTGCACTTGATAGAGTAGTGTTCCATTATTCGTTAGTACCCACAGCCAAGAGTTTATATTTTCAATATCTTATTTCAAATAATTATTGTATTTTGCAATTTTTCATACACAAATAATAAAATTTAGGAAAAGTAATGTCGATTTATTATAACAATAAGTTCTATTAAAGTTATAGAATAAAACATTTTTACATATACTCTCGCACTAATATTATTTTAGTGCACCATTTGTATGCAAATGTCAAATGTAATGTCATTGTCATATGTTTGTCTATTTTAAGTAAATAATAAAATGAATCGTTTTGAATATGCTGATCCAACATTAAGACAAGGTGAAGCATATATTAGCAGAGAACTAGGTGTAAAAATTTATGATGGCGATCAAAAGGTACCATAACCTTAGCAAAGATTTAATTTTGAAAGTAATAAATGTAAACTAGGGCATCGAACCAGCCAAAAATAGGGTTTGGTTCAGGTTTAGGTCAATTTTTTTTTTTTTGAGAAATGGGTTTTTGTGCGCTTTTGGTTCAAGCTTCATTACGATTTACGGTTTTCTTTTTTGGGTTCAAGTGCGGTTCGACCTAATGGAAATTTAATTGTTTTTTGGATAATAGACTTTATTTAGAGATAATTTAAAATGTGAGCCCGAATTTAAAATGCAACTCGAACAGGCAATAACGCAGAAGGCCTTGATTTTGTAACTTTTCAGATTCTACTGGTCCGGAGCAGTAGATTCGTTTAATTGAAAAATATATCTGATGTTCGGTTCTGGGTTCGCTAAAATATTACGGTTTTGGTTCGGTTCGATGCCCTGAATATAAACATTTACTAATTTATGATATAAATGTAATTTTTAGACATCTTTTGAAAGTGGCGAAGTAGTTCTAACTACTCAAAGAATATTATGGGGCCGACCAGGTGACATTCCTAGAGGAATGACATGTTTAACTTTACCTCTACAACTAATTGTCTTCTTAGAAGAAGAAAGTCCCAGTAGTTTTAGTTTTAAAAAATCTAAAAAGATAGTTTTACATCTTTCTGAGCCAATTCCAGGACAAAATCCTGGCCCGACCACTTCTAGTCAGTACGATTTCATAAAACTTTCCTTCAAAGAAGGCTACAGTTCCTCTTTCGTATCACAATTAAACATTGCCATACAAAGCAGACAATGGGAATCCGCCCCACCTGCAAATACTCAATCACCTAGCCATGCTGGGCCAAGCATTAAAACCCGCGCAGGAATTATTGGTATAGAGCGAAGTTTGCAAGAAAAACATCGCGCAACTGATGAAAGCATCACAAAAGCATTTCAAGACTTGAGTCTACTCATGACCATGGCTAAAGATATGGTTAGTCTCTCCCGATCAATTTCCAACAAAATTAGAGACAGACAAGGAGATATAACCGAAGATGAAACAGTTCGTTTTAAGTCCTACCTCATGAGTTTGGGTATAGACGATCCAGTAACGAGAGATTCGTACAAATCTAATAATAAATACTACAGAGATCTAGCGAAACAAATCTCGGATATACTTCAAGAGCCTATAAGCGATGTTGGAGGAATGATGGCTTTAAGTGATGTATATTGCAGAGTTAACAGAGCTAGAGGTTTGGAGTTATTATCTCCGGAAGATTTGCTCAATGCATGTAGACTTATGGATAATTTGCAACTGCCCTTAAAATTACACGAATTTGAATCGGGGGTCAGAGTTTTACAGTTAGAAACTCTGAGTAGTGAAAATGTCGCCAATACAACACTAGAATTGGTAATTTTTCTATATGTATATCGATAGTTAAAGTGCAACACCTCGTAAGTCCATTTTTGTTCATAAATGAAATTTTGAATTATTTAAAGTTCTCTGAGGTTATGTTAGATGGCGATAGTAGTTCTAAATTCAACTTCAAACTTACGAGAATTTACATTTTAATAGAATATTAAATTATTACAGATTTGGTAGTTACTAGTAAATGAACAAAAATCGACATATTACGAAGTTTTGCACTTTAAACATCGATATTATAAATATTTTATAACTTTTGCCTCTTCCACATTTATATCATTTATTAAATTTTTTTTCTTTATTATACGAAACATTCTTTTAACGCTACTAATCTGTACTCTTATAAGATTGTATCAAAAACTTGTCCTCTTTTTGGAAGTATCTTCGTAGGTCCTCACGAGTTTACAAAGTGTCCTAGTTTTTTAAAGTAATCACATTATTAAATTTTTGAATATTTTTTACCGCGTTTTATCAGAAAATCTTAGATAAAATGCTTCTACGTTGAAATAAATATTTTATTTTTGACATGAATTTTATATTTTTGTCTTCAATTTAGAGAATTAATCTTTTATTTAGTTTTTGAAGAGTTAATTTTTGTTGCCCGTATTTTTTACTTCCTTGTACAAAGTAAAGGAAGAATTGTAATCGCGAAAAATTTCGGTTTTGAGATTTGAACGGAAATATCCATTTTGACCATCCCTGAATCCATTCTGACTAATTTCGTCGTGACGTCTGTACGTACGTATCTCGCATAACTCAAAAACGGTAAGCCGTAGAAAGTTGAAATTTTGTATTTAGGACTTTTATAACATCTAGTTGTGCACCTCCCTTTTTGGTCATTACATAATTTCCAGAAATGGTACTTTATTTGAAGCCTATAATAGATTTTAATGAAAAACCATTTTAAAATATAATCCAAAACGTTTCAAATTTGGTATAAAAGACTTTTATATCAATTGGAATAACATAGCAGAATTTGGTTAAAACAGGGTAACCGGAAGTGATATATTACCTGAAGTGGTTAACAGTTTTTCTTGAATAAAACGGTTTCATTTTGATTTTAGAAATAAATGCTTCAAATAAGAGTTTTAGAGAATTAAATTCTGCGTCTAGCACATCAAGTATTATTAAATTAGCCCTTTGTATAAGCGAAATATGTAAATATAAAACATATACTTTTTGGTTTTTGTAATGAAGCTTGCTATGGATTACGACAAAAAATAACAAAAAAATAAAAAATAGATGTTAATGTCAATGGACCTTTCCAATTTAAAGAGATAGAAGATATGCGCAATGGGGATCTGCGCATAGTAAGAACAACTGAGATCTATGACGTTTGATTCTAAAACATTTAGACGTAAAATGTGAGAATATCTCGGATAACTGTAAAAAATCTTATCGAAATAAGTTACAAAAGCTTTTATTGAAGGTAAAATGTCTAACGATGCAAATTTTCACTGAGAATACAGGTATTTTAATGACTGCAATATTTTTGACGTTTCGTTTGACAGCCCAACTGGCAGTTGTTCACGTCATTTTCTTACTATTTGCAGCGATAGAAAGAGATAGCCCTTAAATTGGAAAGGTCCATTTACGTCAAACACGTGCAATTTTATAATTGGGTCTATACTTCATCTTCATATTGGTCTTGCGTGCAAGGAAGTCGTGTGGTGTCCACATCAGATTTTTTATTAATAAAATACTTGGGATGAAAATGTCATCTTTTTAAAAATTGCAAATGTTCTAGTTATTTTTTTTTGATATATAGGTGCGAATGGATTTTTTTTCTAATTTTTAGCTTTGATAATTTTTACTTATTAATTTATATTTGAAGTTGTAAAATAATGTTCTATTATTAAATGAAACTGTTATCTCGACTTCCATTTCTTATATATTTCATACACTCGCTATACAAAAATCAAAAACACAATGTTACAGTAGTTCTGAAATGTCATGTTTTTGTTTTTGTAGAGTATGCATGAAAGAAAAAAGACAATAGAAATCTAAATACCAGTTTCATTTAATCATTTCACATTTTTAAATCCGTTAATTTTCAGATCATAATAAGATTATAAAATTTCTTGGATTTTAAAGTTATTTTTTTTAACTTCAAACTGTCTTTTGTTCTAAAGTGTTGTTAGAAATGACTGACAAATCACAAATAATTTCATTTGTTTTTTAGTTGAATTTATTAAAAACGTTATGGTGGGACGAGTTTCAAAATATCTGTTTTTCATTGTGAATTGTGTGAAAAATGATTAATTTAAATTGTAAGATTTATTAATAATGATACAATCTAATATGATTTATATTTCTTAAGGGCTAAATTTCACGACTGTGGGGTAGATTAAGTGCTAGCAATTAGTCGAAATCTCAGTCAAGCAGCATTTATTCTTCTTTTAAAAAAAAAAAACATGTGTCTATGTTTTGTGTGAGTTTTAGAACTAAATAAAATTTAAGTTTTGAATCAAATCTATATGAATTTTGTTAATAAAAATGTTCGATCTTACTTACATTAATGAATTTACCGAAACTTCGGTTTTGTGAGAATAAAAAATGCTATATGACTGCGATTTCGAGGAATTTTTAACATTTTATGTTTCTTATATCTTGTGCATAGCTGCATTAATATTACTAACTTTCTAAGAATGCAAACATACACCCAGTACCAATTGAAATTCTGTAACTCTTTGTTTATTTAGCATTGGTATAAAAATAAGAGTACATAATTTTACTATTTTTTAAAACTATTAAGCAATTTTGAAATATTGTGGCATTATTTTTATAATCTTATTTCTATAAAAATATTTTGATTTTGCAGTGCAAAACAATTTTGCATACGTATTGAACAAAGTAAATATTTTGTAACCAGAATATCGTAATTCAATAACTTCAAAATATTGTTCAGTTCATTGGCGTAATATACCGCGTAACAGTTTGGTTATATTTCGGAAGTATGTCAGTAGACTTTTAAGAAATTTAAAAATAAATTCGCTTGTTTTTCCTAAATCTCACTCATCGTTTTTCTCTGATGGAAATCGCGGTAAAACCAGGTAGTAAACAAGTTCATTTGAAAGTAGTTAAAATAAAGCATATATTTTTCTCATTTTACAACTTAGAAGAAAGTAGTTTTAGTTTTGATTTCTGCGAAATGTATATTTGCGGTTCTAAGAGCTTTGTTTTTGTTTATTTGAAGCTGGAGAGCTGCCAATCCCTTAGTGCAGAAGAGTTGGCACAGTCACTGGGAATTTCCGTAATGCTGGCAAAAGAGAGGTTGTTGACTGCCGAAAGATTTGGAAAAGCCTGTAGGGATGACACCATTGAAGGATTGAGATTTTACCCTAATTTGTTATTAACCAGCGAGCAGTAATTTGTTTTTTTTTACTGTATACAAATTATTTTGCCGTAACACTGTAATTTTATTTAAAATAAATTATTAATTATAAAATATACGATTGTTATTTTGTGTTACATTGTACCAAAAGTATCATACACAATATTCTGTAATAAATTACTGGAAACTAGCTACTACGAGTATAATATAAACATTTCTTTTGCCAATACATAAACTAAAATACTATAAAACAAGTTTTACGTTAATAGTTGTGTCTGTGGACACGTGTATCTCAAATTATACTTTTCCAGAAAAGCATATGAGTAATTACTCAATAAAGGCGTTACGACTGTAGTTCAAGAAAATGAAGCGAATGTAGGATTATGAATATAAGATTTTGAGTAAGAAAAGACACATATCAAGTGAGACATGATTTTTTAAAAAATTCATCGAGATTTAAAAATTTTATCATGGCGCACCTTATGACATGCATCATGCATCCGATCTTGACATCTGCAGCCTTGTCTTCAGCGAACTTCAATGCCTAAACACTCGTGTTCGTAGACAGCTATTTGCCTATTTACAACTTTTGAAGAAGAAAACGTAGGTAAACAAACTCAATAAAAAATCAGAGGGACACGTAATAATTGGCACAAAGTAAATAAAATATCAAATACAAAATACACGCTCTTAGCTCTTTAATTACTAGCGCCATCTGTGTTTCTAATGGGGTATATTCAATCTGAAATGAGCAAAAACAACGCAAAAGCATATCGAAATGACGTCACAGCTTTCAAGATGTTTCTAATTATGAATGAAAACTTTGCTCTAAACATGTTTTATTGTATTTTTTTTACTATATGAAGATGTAAATCATAGAAAAAAATACTATTTTGTATAAATTTCATAACACCAGAATACTCCATAATTCCTACTATAAGTTATCTATCTTTCCAATTTTTGGTACACTGTTGAAACAAAATGTACTTATTTTGCTCTATAAACAGTATTGGCAACGAAAATGACCGATAGAGGCAGCAATGATTTTAGAAAATGGCCGGCGAGAAGAGTAATGGACCCTTAGATCATATAAGTTAAGTTAAGTTATATGATCTAAGAATGGACCTTTTCAATTTAACGGCTATCTCTTTCTATCGCTGCAAATAGTAAGAAAATGGCGCGAACAACTGCCAGTTGGGCTGTCAAATGAAACGTCGATCCTCCTTGGAAACGTCAAAAATATTGCAGTCATTAAAATACTTGTATTCTCAGTGAAAATTTACATCGTTACATTTTAACTTCAATAAAAGCTTTTGTAACTTATTTCAATAAGATTTTTTAAAGTTATCTGAGATATTATCACACATTACATCTAAATATTTTAGAAACAAACGCCAAGATCTCAGTTGTTCTTACTATGCGCAGATTCCCATTGCGCATATCTTCTATCTCTCTAAATTGAAATGGTCCATTGTCAAAATTTGTACAATATTAGACAGAGATATAAGCAAATTAAGTTCATGAAATGTAAATTAATTTGAACTGCATTATTATTGAAAGGGCAGTATAACAACCGTAAACACAACAGTTTGATTACTTTTTTGGCAAGTTCATAATTTTGTCACCAGGAGGCTGCGAGTTCATTTTCTTCGCCAGTACAATTCAAATTTTGAATGGAAATAAAAAAAATTCCAAAATACTTTTAAAAGAAACATAAAATTTACTCTTTTTTATGTATTTTTTCTGCCTTTTATTTGGCAGATGCTACAAGAGCGAAAATAATAAGTCCGAAATAATAACTTTTTTATACTCCGATATGTAAACACTGTATAAAATAAATGATTTTCGTAGTTAAGCCGCATTCACAGCCCGAAATTCGGTGAAATTCGTGGAGTTTGTCTTATGGCAACGTGTACTTGCGTTCACAGCGCTGAAATTTGGTGTACACGAATTATGATTTGTAGAAAAGTTTGCAAGCTCCAAACTTTTGCGGCTAATTTAGGGTGCGTTCTACTAATGAGACCCTTAGCGCAAAGCTTGGTGTAGATGGCAGCACATAGACATTCTCGTAAGTACACATTACAATGTACAGACTTTTGGCAAGAATACACAGATATTATTGTGTGTGACTTTTCATGGTTGTGGCACATTATATAAATACATAATATAGAATAATATACAATAATATACTATAAGTGCAATAAAACAAACGTTTTTAACAAATGCGTGGTCTAAATTTATTATTTTAATTAATAGTTATGCTTGACACTCGTTTGACGTTACAAAGTATTTTGAAGGATAACGTAACTAGCCGAGTAGCGAACCTATCGGGAGCAATATTTGTGCTAATTAAGGCTCTCATTGTGTAAAATATATTTAATTTGAACGAACTCATTTTGGGTGATTTGAATGGTTTTCATTGTTTTATTTTGATTTATTTTCTTTATTATATGTTCAAATCTGCATTTTTCTATAAAGTACGAAACAGAATATGCAACTTGATATTAAAAATTAAAATAAATTATTTGTTTATTCAAATTTGCGAGCAATTTTTTTAAAGACAACTTTTGTTAATTTTACATTGGTGAAATATTGAGTCGGTATTAGGAAATAAATAATACACATTTATATTCAGGAAGACAATATTTATTTTTTAGACATTATTAATGGAAAATCTGTCAACATCTATATTTTATGTTTTTAGCGTAGAACACTTTTCTTATAGTCATCAAAGTTGTTGTGGTTATTTCAGTAGTTACTCATTTGTTTTTCATTTGATGTTTGTCGTATTATTATTTAAAAGAAGTAGTGCAAAGGTCTAAAAAATGTATTTATTATATATATTTAAAATAGAACTGTTTATGCTATATGTATAATTATAACCAAAAAATAAAATAAGTTTTACAATATTAATTTTATACCACAATCTAATTATGGGTAGAGATCGCAAAGGAAGGGTTGCTATTTTATTGACATGGTTTTTAATACTTTTTAACGAATTAATGAATGCATTGACAAACAAATGATTAATTTTCAGAAACATTCATTTTTTTGCTAGCTGGCACCACAGCACAAATTTTGAGCTGTGAACGGTCCAATTAATTTCTTCAAATTTCAGTGCTACACATTTCGCCAAATTTCAGCTGTGAATGCGGCTTTACTTTACATATTACAGAACTACCACCATTAATACATGTATGGCATTTAAGTTGTCTTACCTAAATTTAGTTTTTTTCTGTACATTCATGTAGGTAATACTGACTGACTACTGCAGTATTCAACTTCATACCTGTTATCTGTCAAATTTCTAATTTGTTTCAGAATTGTTATTTAAGCTCCTATAAAAAAAAAAAAAACTTGTATGCAAATCAATTGTAAACAAGCTTTATGACATTCTGTCAATAATGTTCATGACTCGGCAAGTAACTATTGTGCATTTATTTGATAAATCTACCCTATAAAATTTAAATAAATATAAAAAATTGCCAAAAGTCGCATATTGCCGAATTAGTTGAGTATGGCGGGTCGGGTATTCCATTGCTATAATAATTTATCATTTTTTTCGTTGCCTAAAAATTAAGAAAATTCGTTTTGGTTAATTTCGTATTTTCCACTGATGACGATACTTTAAAACATTGATTATCTAAGTTCTAATTAACTTAACTTTCACAACAACATGACAAAAACTTAATTCCAATTTACAGGTAAAGAACTTTTTACAATGATAGTGCAAATTTAATTTTCCAGAATCACGGCCTACCTGATTTTCTTATCAATAATTCTAGCGTGACCCGCTTTTAAAAAGAGTAATTTACTGTTATGGACTAAAAATTCTAAAAACTTAGACGGCTTTCAAAAAAGAATATGTATTTTTCTTTTTTTCCATTTGAAATTGTACCATGAGTTACTTTTCAAAGTTTAAATTTTTTGGTTTTATTGTATACTAAAAATATATCTACCCTTTTAAATTATATCTACACGCAGAATAATGTTTTTTGAACCGTGTATGGATAGATTTGTGAATTTTTAAATAAATATGACGTCATCAATTATCAATTTCGTCATAGTTACAATGTCTAGTTTGTAATTGGTTAAAATCAGTGAGTTATAACTTATAACTCAACAATTTATTGTTAAAGTACATAACTTACCAAAAAATAAATATATAATATATAGGAAATTCAACAGGAATAGATATAAATTAATTTTTAAATTAAATTAATTAATTGAATCAACCGGAAGAAGTACTTTATACAGTATTTTTATGTATTGTATATTTTTAAAGTAATATGACTTATGAAATCGACATGAAATATCTTATTTAAACTTACTTTATTAAAATCTTTATTTAATCTACTTTTGGAAAACATTGCATAACCGGAAATATTGTTTTACGAGGTGATGTTATAAATTTTACATTTTCGAAGCAATTTTATTTATTAAAACGACATAAACTTTAAACTTAATTTGTAGTGCTATTTCAAAATAACATATTGTCATCTACCAGGAAGAATATAAATACGAATACTAGTACTTATATATGATGACATCAGACAAAAACCCTTTACGCTCTAAATATATCATCATTATTTAAACCTGCTTTAGGCAGATGACATGACATATTCAACAATGGTTTACAAATCATAATAATCGGCTGTATCATGTAGTACATCGCTTATATTTAAAACGGAATTAAATATTTTGACAAATAGAAACAAATGTAACAAGTGACATTACGTTTTTTTCATCACAGCCACATGTTTTGATTGGATAACATTGTTAGCTACGTCTTTTAATATAAGCTACATGACACAGTCGAATGTGTTATGTTAACATTTTGAGTTGTACATATAATAATAGAAATAATAATAAATATTTCACAATATTGTTAAATTTTATTTTTTCCCTTGAGAATATCACTATAGCTTACCTAATGTTTGATACACATTAATACTATATGGAACGCCGTTTTTATATTTATTCTACATTTAAAGATATCTTAAATTATTTAAAGACGTCATTAAATGAAATAAAGACGTCTTTAATTCATTTTTGGATGTCCTTATAATATTTTTTGATATCCAAAATTGTTTTTAAGACGTCTTAAATTCAAATATTTATAGATATGAAAATTAAATTAAGGATATCAAAAATTGAATTAAAGATAAAAATTGAATTAAGGATGTCTTAAAAAAAATGTAGATATCACATCTCCGTAAATAACATGTCCAAAATTCGAATTTGTGATGTCTTAAATTAATTTTGGATATCAACAACTGAATTATGGATATCAAATCTCTTTAAATAACATGTCCACAGTTCGAATTTTTGACATCTTAAATTAATTTTGGGTATCAAGAATTGAATGAGCCGGTTTTACATTTTTTGAAAAGTATTTTTAATGAAAGTTTATGCAATATTTTTCATAGTAATATAAAAAATAATAATAATTTATTGTTATTTTCGTAAATAATTAAATAAAAAGATTGGCGCCAGAAATAGTAATGAAAAACAACTCCCCGCTCCTGTGACGTCGGAGCACATACAGTACGTCATTCATATAGCGAATAGAAAAACAGTTTACGTTATTCATGTAAATAAAAGTAGGCGATAGTATGTCACATGTTAAACTGTAAGTGCTCTGACGTCACATTCTGTTTCAGATCACGTGACATTTTCAACATATTACTCAAATTTCAATAATTAATTGTAAAATATCTGATGGATATTTTGTGATATTTTCAAATGTGAGGCTTTTTAAAGAACAATATCTTTTAAAATTTAGTACTTAGAAGTTATATAAAAATTCTTGCAACAGCCCTATTATGGATATCAAAAATGGAATTAAAGATATCAAAAATTCAAATATAGATATCCAAAATTAAATTCCGGACATGTTAAATTTACTTTTTGATGTCGAAAAATCAATACTATTTAAAGATGTTTAAAATTTAATTTTTGATATCTATAATAGTATATTAAAGAACGTGTTTTATAAGACATGTTTTTTTTGCACGCGTCAAAATTAATTGACAAGTGCGAAAGAAAGTCTTATAAAATGAGTTCTTTATACAATTTTTTATATTTTGCGCCTTCTTACAATTAACATTTACTTATTCAATTTGTGATTATATTTGTAACCATTTGTACATTTTCATGTAAATAATCTTCCCTAAATAAAAAATAATAATAATAATTATATTATTAAAATGAATTGTCAATTAACTAAAAATAAATTAGGTAAAAATGGGTTAAAGAAACGTCATCTAGTACCAACCGTCTAAAACAAAAAATTGCGTATCGAAATGAAGGTCATTACGAACGCAAAATATAAAAATGTATTTTTGATATCCTTTCTTCAATTCTGGATATCTGATATTCAATTTTTGACATCCTAAATTATTTAAAGATATCTGAAATTAATTTTAAACGTTATTAATTATTTAAATATGTCCATAATTAAATTTTTGATGTCTTTTAATAATTAAGAATATCTGAAATTAAATTTTTGACGTCTTTAAATAATTTAAGATGTCTTTAAATATAGAATAAATAGTAAAACGGCGTTCCATATAATACTACATTTCTAATAAAATTCATAAAGTTTGGACACAAATTTTTATCTTTATTAATGTAGACAAGTTAATTTTGTTTTTGCACAATGTTTGTTGATGGGAATAATTAATATGACTTTTATTTACTGTTTCGTTTGATCACAAACAAAATTAGCTATGTGATGATGGCTAATATATAATATATGTAATATATTTTAGGACTTCTGCTAAAGCGTATTTCTGGCGTCGCTTTGTCTGCGATTTCTTGTAATTTATGATATTAGATCTTTGCCAATAACATGCGCAACAGAGAGATGAACCAATTTTCCTTATGTTTTTGTAACAAGTGTTTAATTTTACAACTAAATTGACTCCAATACCCAGAAACAAAATTTATTATTATTAATTAGAACTTTAAAAAAGATAATTTGTAGTAAAGTTGTGTGGATAAGTATAGCACAGGTGCCGCGTCGCGCGATCTCAAACGCCCCACCACCACGGTTGACGGTTCGATAAAACCTCGCGTGGTCTCCGTTCTGAGTCATTCGAAAGTAAATCGTGCAGTGGTTAACACTCAAAGTTACAGTTATCTCAATATGCCTACGGAAGTTGTGATGGAACCTACATTCATCAACAAATCTCGAGAAGTCCGAGCTCCTTACCCCAACACTGAAACCATGAGCGGCAACATGACTCTGGTGAGCATGAACGGGCGGCGTCAGGGCGTTCACGTGAAGGTCCACCGGACCTCCCTTGAACATTTCGCTGTCCTCTACCCCCAGAAGAAGATCTGCAGGCCTCTTGGTGTCATCAATCTCAAAAATACAAGATTGGAGTTGCTAGCCGACAAACAACCTGGTTTTACAATCTGCCAACATGGGTACGACACTCCAATGGCCCTTACGTTCCTGATTGAATCTCCCAGAGAGGTAGATTCGTGGGTCGTAGCTTTCACCTCGAGAGTATCGCCGACGTTGCGCCATTCATCTCTCCCGATCGTAGAAGAAGACGAGGAAGTGTAAACCTGTAAACGTAAAGATGTATAAGGAGCGAAACTTTTGTTATGTTACACAATTCTCGTGTTAAGTGTGTTTGTGTACTACTTTTCTATTTCGGATGACGAATGACGACTTGACGAGACGAGTAAGAGCATGGGTGCATCTTCCGAAGTATCTCGGCTGGAGGAGAGTCGAAAATCTCCTGGAGACGTCATGTCTGGAGCAGACGGTTCGATAATCTGGAATCAGCCGTGGCTGTCGGTTGTCGTTGCCTAGCAACGGGATGCAGTGACACGTTCAGGGTCGTGAACTTCTCACCCTCGAGCATCGACATCGACCACCTGTACGTTTTGTTACACATGCGGTACAATAGTGAGTTCCGTGTGTTTTCGTTACCAAGACTGAACTTAATTATTTATGAATTGTCGCCAACAAGACACATCTTATGGTTGGGGAGCAATCGAGTTCTAGTTTCATTTCTTCGGACACTTCTCGATCAATAAATAACCAGATGCAATATTAAATATCTAAATTTTGCACAATAATACTGACTGAGCAAAGTTTACATTTGTTTTAGGGATTACTGTTGTATCTTCCAAAGTAAAGTAGTTGACATAATGATAAAATCTTTGCTCAGTATTCACGATGCCGCAAGGCGACGTATATACCTATATTAGCTAGTAATAAATGTGAAAAATGTGTACCTTCAATTTTTAGAAATGACAGAACTCCATATCATATTTTTCTATCCTGTACTACTCTTGTATTATAGAATAGTCATCAACTATCAACTCAACAGATTATTATACTTTAATTGGTGATTCTTTTCATGAATATGTGTGTTCTATTTTAGAACGTTTTATATATCTGTGATAATTAGCTTATAAATTTGTACACTGTGTTTTAGACATTGTTATGTATATTTTAGTTTTAAACTTGAATAATGTTTGTATAGTTTTGCTTCAAATAATAAAATGAACAGTATTTAATCATACGATTGTTTTAATCATTTTGATTTGATCCTTTTGTAGTTAATTGTTTTGTTTTTCCCGGATAAACGAGCAGTAATTAGTAAAGCACATAATGAAAGGGTATCACTTGGACACGTGGTTGAAACAATGGATGTTGCTTATAATACAAATGAGATTGTAGCTAAATTTAGCTTTGGTTTCCATGGACACAGACTGGCGATCCATTATTCGGCAAAGTAGCAGCACCTGTAATCACGGCGGACGGGCGGACAGCTAATTCCCCTGTGATTTGTGAAAGTTATTCACTTATCTCAATTGTTTGCGCAACGTACAGTTCTACATCCGTGTGTGTTGAGCTTTGCAAATACGGCACTCTAACTCTATACTATGCTCACATTTCTAAATCCACTGTATAAGAGCATGAGCAATCATATTTTAGATTTGAGCTAAATCTCTATACTTCACATTTAAACCTACTTTGAACTTACTTCTTTAAACTAATACGTTATTCATCATTCAGGCCTTTCACAATCATTGTAAGCAAATCAGTATCGTATAGATACTACCAGGACATACTCGTATACATGCTCACATGCATTAACAATATAATTATGCATGTATTTAGTTGCAATAAATAAATCATTGTGGCTTATTACCCATTTTTACTTCCTTGTACATAGTAAAGGAAGTATTGTAAACGCGAAAAATTTCAATTTTCAGATGTCAGCGGAAATATCCATTTTGACCATCCCTGAATTCATTTTGACTAATTTCGTCGTGACGTCTGTACGTACGTACGTACGTATCTCACATAACTCAAAAACGGTAAGCCGTAGAAACTGGGAATTTTGTATTTAGGACTATTATGACATCTAGTTGTGCACCTCCCTTTTTGGTCATTACATAATTTCCAGAAGTGGTACTTTACTTGAAGCCTATAATAGATTTTAATGAAAAACTATTTTAAAATATAAAACAAAACTTTTCAAATTTGGTATATTAGACTTTTATATCAATGAGAATATTATTATTGGTTTTGGTTAAAATAGGCTAATCGGAAGTGATATATTACCTGAAGTTGTTTACAGTTTTTCTTGAATAAAATGGTTTTATTTTGATTTTAGAAATAAATTCTTCAAATAAAAGTTTTAGAGAATTAAATTCTGGGTCGAGCACATTAAGTATTATTAAATTAGCCCTTTGTATAAGCGAGATAAGTAAATTAAAAAATTATATATTTTTTGGTTTTTGTAATAAAGCTTGCTATGGATTGGGACAACAAAGTAGAAAAAAAATTAATGTTAAAGTCAAATGGACCTTTCCAATTTAAGGGCTATCTCTTCCTATCGCTGCAAATAGTAAGAAAATGGCGCGAACAACTGCCAGTTGGTCTGTCAAACGAAACGTCAAAAATATTGCAGTCATTAAATACCTGTATTCTCAGTGAAAATTTGCATCGTTAGACATTTTACCTTCAATAAAAGCTTTTGTAACTTATTTCGATAAGATTTTTTAAAGTTATCCGAGATATTCTCACATTTTACGTCTAAATGTTTTAGAATCAAACGTCATAGATCTCAGTTGTTCTTACTATGCGCAGATCCCCATTGCCCATTGCGCATATCTTCTATCTCTTTAAATTGGAAAGGTCCATTACGTCAAATACGAGCAATTTTATAATTAGGCCTATATTTCAAATTGGTCTTGCGTACAAAGAAGTCGTGTCAGATTTTTTAATATCAGGAAAGTGCCAAAATTTGGTTGTATAATAAATAAATAAATATATCATCACGGCATATTACCCATTGCTGGGTGTGCCAATCTGCTTTGTATGCAGATATCGGTAATGATGATGACATATTTGTACCGTTCGGGCGTTTACCAGGCGTCACCTCACGGGCACTCATTGCAGGCGTGGAGAGTGCACCACAGGGGTCATTTTTGTGCCATTTAAAATTGGAAATATTTGGCGTCGGTCGGGATCGAACCCGGTTCCCCAGATTCTCGACCTGACACTCAGGCACGCGGCCACGAGACCCCATTGATGATATGTTTAAAAAACCCGAAAGTTGTAATCCGATTTTTCGAGGTACACACATCACAAATTCTACCACTTCTGGCTATTTGAAAATCGGAAATAGTTTATAAGTTTCACGTTGGTTGGATAGTAATCGAACCCGGGTCATCAAAAAATAACAACAGGGCCACCTACCGCACACGTTCATGTGACTCTTATAGTTGTAAATATTTATAACTGTGGCATTATATACTTTTTGTATATTAACTCAAATGTTAAAGTATTCGTTCAAGGACTAATTTATCTCGGTACTTGGTACAGTCGATGTTTTAATAAGATTCTTTCAAATTAACGTTCTAATTTCTAATGAAGACAGCATCAGAAAAACTGTCACCATCAATAAGGATTTACTTAAAATCTAAAACACCAAAAACGTAATCTAAGATTCACATGGCATATAATGCCACTTTTGTGAACATCCCGACAAATCAAAATCAACAACATTAAATTTTGACAAATAAAAATACTGATAGTCCAAATGAAATGTAATGTAATATTTCAGTTTCGAATGGAATATTGCCATCCATACATAAATCCACAGAAATGGAGCTTTTGCATTCTATTTTGAGAGGCTCGTTTCCGACTTTCGTAATTTCCGGCTTCCCTAATTATTTTAGGTAAAAAAGCTTCAAATAAATTCTGCATCTGAATCAATAAGTAAAATTAATTTTGGTTGTTTTAAAATTCAAAGTTGATTAACAATAGGGCTGTGTGATCTTAGAAATTTAAAATCGATTTTGGATATTTTGCTAAAATGGTTTTGTCGCGATTGAGCGATATTTTTTATTATGAAATCGAAATACTATTTCAAAAAATTGATTTAAAAAAAGATCAATAATCGTTTTTAATAAAAAATCAAAACATTGATTTTAATAGATTAAAAAATCGATTTTAATTAAAAAATGGCAAGATCGATTTTATTAAAAGATCGATTAGATGTGATATCAAATTTCTACTACGCATACGCACATCAAATTTCGAAACAATTCACGAATAATATTTAACGCGCGTGAAACGCCAAATGCTGGTGGAATTAATAGATTTCTTCTTGGAATAAATATATCTTTCAGAATTTAGAAGATCGATATCTTTTAGTAAGGTCGATTTTCCGGAATTCGGATAAAAGTATTTTAATTGATCGATCTTTTTGAAAAAAATCGATGTTTTAATTGATTAATCTATTTGAAAAAATCGATTTTTCAATTATTCAGTCTTTCCGATAAATCGCTTTTTTCGATTGATCGATCTTTTCAAATGAAAGATCAATCCGATTTCTTTAAAAAAAAGATCGATCAAGATCGATTAATCGATCTTTTTCCCAGCCCTAATTAACAATAAAAAAATAACAATAACAATATCATATAGTTATTTTCATTTGTTAAACAGATCAATTTATGATACATGCATAAAAAATATGTATTCATTATTCTAAATTTAAAAATTGTTTAAATTAGTCCATCTTATCTGTTTAACTACTTCTAATGAATCCTAATTTTAATATAAAGTTGCACTGATTTTTTATTCTTTATCGCGTGGAATATGAGTAACGAAGATATGAAAGCAGTGATGGGAAATGAATAGTATTCATTTTAAAATTTGATAACAAATATTTCTGCTTATTATATTTTACGCCCTGCAAACTGCAAATGTAAATGCTAATGCTCATATTCATAAACACTCGTAAAGTTTCAAAACGGCTCTTTACAATTTTTGACAAATAGTAAATAAAATCAAACTTGATAAATAATTACATTTTAATTTTTCTTTCAGTGTCGGCTGCTTTATCGAATAAGTATGAACCGGTTTCACAGTTTTCCAAAAGTATTTTAAATGAAAGTTTATGCATTATTTTTCATAGTAATTAAAAAAATAACAATAATTTGTTGTTATATTCGTAAATAATTATATAAAAAGATTGGCGCCAAAAATAGTTAAAAAACAACCCCCACTCCTGTGACGTAAAATACATATAGCAGTTCATTCATATCTTAGTCAATAGGAAAAAAATTTATCGATCACCTACGTTATTTATATAAATAATAATACGCGATAGTTTGTCACATGTTAAGCTGTATAAATTTTGACGTCACATTTTGTTTCAAATGCCGACTTTTCCAAATATTACACAAAATTCAATAATTTATAAAATCTAATAGATATTTCGTGATAATTTCAAATTTGACGCTGTTAATTTTTTTTTAAGTTTAATACTTACAAGACATAAAAATTCTTGCAGAAACGTTTAAAATTTTGCAATTGTTTATGAATATAAACATAAGACAATACATAAAACCAATGGCTGACGGTACTTCCAGATAGTTATCCTGTCCATCCAAAAGTACTAATGTCAAAAAGAAGTCGAAATGTGACAAAGCCATTAGCTTTAGCCACATGAATATTATTACGTTACGTAATGCAAGGTATTATTATTTTGATATTCACTTTGAATATACTATATCCTTCTCAGCAAATTGGATAGGGTTTCCTAAATACATTTACATCTACATGCGTATGACGCACGAAAGCTGTCGACAACGAAACAAGAATATCAACTCCCCATGCATAAAACAGATTGTATACATTACAGCATTACACAGACGCAACTCTCTAATGTAATATAAACATTTTTTCAGATTTTCGTAGAAGAGACATAATTGCTGTTTAATGGGAACTGAGATTATTTTAAAATCATTATGAGCTTGGATGAATACGCAAATAACCCAGTAGGTAGTTAACTGCCATTTGTAAATTTTGCGGAGAATTACGTAATTATCGCAAATAAATGATAGACAGTTACAGTTATAGTTATTAAAGTATAACAATTCTAATAATAATTATAATTATTTATTCTAACGGCTCATTACCCATTGCTCAGTATTTCTAGATACTTTTAATTCTCTGATAGAATGGCATTGATGGAATATTTGTACTGGAGAGGCTAGAGGAAACTTACTAGGAGTCACCTCACGAGTAATTGTTGTGAAAAGTACACAACAGGGTGTAATTTGAAAATACGGAATAATATTTAAACTTGATTTGGATCGAATTCCAAAAAACAAGTGAATTTAAACGTTGTTTATGTTTTAAAGTTATTTAATAAATTTAATGTGGCCAGCACATCAATTCCACATATATTTTATATAAATATAGAAAGTTAGGTACTTGGAAAAGATTATATATTTCCTGTATAATCATTTTTGAGACCGTCTCTGTGGCCGAGTGTGTTGAGGCGGCGTGTTCCGACAGCGCTCGAAGCGACCATCACCGCTCGGATCCAGGGATCGTGGGTTCGATTCCCACCAGGGGTTTGGATGTTTGTGACTGTCCTTTCATCATATCATCTCCATCAACCCAACGAAATAATAAAAATGTTATAAAATATATGGCAAAAAATGACTCACTTCCATCATCAAATGTAATAACTTAAGGTTTATATACAATAAAGAATATTATTATATATATTATATAATCATTTTTGAAGCGTATACCTACTATGTAAATTGCACTTGACACTAATATCTGTCAATTGTATTTATATTTCAATATCTATGCATAAATCTATATCCTTGATTTAGCATAGGTTGTAACTTTTAAATCATACATTTTTTACGTCTCGCTGCCCTTGATAAGGGAGCTATAGGGATCGTGCTAAAAATCGCATATCGAGATTTTGGTAAATGACCACGTTTTAAGGTCCCTAGAATCCAATTTTAACATTTTCACGATGATGTCTGTGTGTAGGTATATATATATATATATATATATATATATATATATATATATATATATATATATATATATATACATATACCGGGTGTCTTAGGCCGACCGACACATGGGCGATTAACATGTAAAATTAGTTAATTGTGAATAGTATCTCCCCAGTGCAAGATATTAAGATGAAATTTTGCATGCTTATCCGGGGATACTATTTCTATGGATTTCAATTCAAATCAGTCAATTTACAAGTGTAATATTAGAATAAATTAAGAAAAATTGTAGAAGTACCATGAATGTTATTCATATCATATAGAGGTTTTTAGAGATTTAGGAGTTTTATTTGACCATAAACTCACATTTGTCAATCATATTCGCGATGTCTATAAATCTGCCCTGAGGATGTTAGGTTTTGTTATTAGAAATACCAGAGACTTTCATAACATTTCAGCAATTTTTTCGCTTTATTATGCGTATGTAAGATCAAAGCTTGAGTACTGTAATGTTATTTGGTGCCCTACTTACGAAATCCATCAGGACCTATTAGAATCGATACAGAAAAAATTTCTCAAATATATTTATTTTAAAGTACATAGTACCTATCCAGAACGCCACTTCCCTTATACTCAACTGTGCACCATGTTTAACTTTAGAAGCCTTTATGAACGCCGGGAAAACTATTCTATTCTTCACCTCTACAATTTAATTAACAATCGTATTGACGATCCTCTTTGCCTTTCTCTCATTAACTTCCATTCACGTACTATCTCTACCAGACTCCTTTCCACATTCTATCTTCCTTTCAGTCGCACTAACCTTTTAATTTCTTCTCCTCTTTATCGAATGTGTCACTTATATAATACGAAATTCTCTCATATCGACATTTTTCTTTTAAATTACACGACTTTCTCGCGGTTATTGAAGAAAACCTAATCTTATCTTAATGTATTTTGTGTTATTTGCATTTGTTTAAATTTTTGTCTTGTATATGTACCACACTATCCTCCCGTGGACTTGTTCTGTTAGGATAGTTTTTTTTAAATAAATAAATAAATAAATATCTTGAAAATAATAGTATCTAAGCAACAGCTCTGATAGAGTAGGGGTAACGTGCGCGCTTCACAATTTAGAGAGTCAGGTTCGAAACCAACCGACAGCAATATTTATTTTTTAATTTTTTCTTTTCAAAATAATTTTTATTATTAATATGTTTTTAATCTTTTATTAATATTTAATTTAATAAAGTGGATACATTGTACGTAACAAGATTTATTTATTTAAAAAATATTAAAAAAGAAAAAATTAAAAAATAAATATTGCTGTCGGTTGGTTTCGAACGCGACTCTCTAAATTGTGAAGCGCGCACGTTACCCCTACTCTATCAGAGCTGTTGCTTAGATACTATTATTTTCAAGATATGAATAACATTCATGGTACTTCTACAATTTTTCTTAATTTATTCTAATATTACACTTGTAAATTGACTGATTTGAATTGAAATCCATAGAAATAGTATCCCCGGATAAGCATGCAAAATTTCATCTTAATATCTTGCACTGGGGAGATACTATTCACAATTAACTAATTTCACATGTTAATCGCCCATGTGTCGGTCGGCCTAAGACACCCGGTATATATATATATATATATATATATATATATATATATATATATATATATATATATATATATATGCGTGTGTGTGTGTGTGTGTGTGTGTGTGTGTGTGTGTGTGTGTGTGCGTGTGTGTGTGTGCGTGTGTACGTGCGTGCGTGCGTGTGTGTGTGCTTGTGTATGTGTGGGTGGGTGTGTGTGCGTGTGCATGTGTGTGTGTGTGTTTGTGTGTGTGGATCCTCCACTCTAATTCAAATACTATCATTCAGAAAAATTTTAAACCTTGTACTTCTACCTTATTCTAATATGGAAAGAAGCCATTAGATTTTGGTGTAAATCAAATATCCGGAAATGACACTTTACTTGAAGCTCAAAAGAGTTTTTCTTCGAAAAATACCTTTATATGTTGTTTTTTTAGAGACTTATGTTATTATAAAAATTAAAGGTTATTAAATTTTCTATAGATTGGCATTAATGCTTTTTCTATATATTTTATGGATAAATTTATAAAATTATCTACACTATTATTCACGAAAGATGACCATTCAAGGTCATTTGTTCAAAGAAAGAATACACATCACTTTATAGCAGTAGCTTAGCAACATTTTGTATTAGAAAGAGAAATATTATTTAACATATTATCTACTTAATTTATGTAGTGTGACAGATATACGTAAATAGTGGCATTACTTTCTAACACACTATAAATAATAATGACATATATCATAGAATTACAGATATCTAATTATCCACTACACTGCCCTCTGTGCTAATATTTACCCAGTGGCGTTGACGTTTAAATCAAATTATTAATCCTTGGTTTATAAGTTAAGTCCATGTTTTTGTATTTTGCAAAAACATAAGTGAAAAACATAAATCTTGCAGAAAGGCATTAATTAGAAAGAAACATAATTTTCAAATGAATTACTCTTAGTTTTTCAGTTAAAATGTGTCCATAAATATTTCATGTTGCACGCCTATGCATACGAAATACAATGAAGTTATCTGCAAGTAATTTTATATCAGACGGCTCACAAATGACCTTGAATAGTCATCTTTCGTGAATAATAGTTTATAATTTAAATCCCGGAGCTTATACGCTTTAAAGAAACACAATTTCCTGGTTACACGGTTCAGATCTCAAATGTATGTAACTTATAGATAAATGTCACTGTTAGAGATCTAATCATTTTAAGTTAATAATAATAACGTTCTAAAAACAAAATAGTAAATAGAACAACAGTTATATGGAAATGAATATAGTACAGTTTCCAGCACATATGTAAGTGTATATTAAAATTATAAAAAATTAAATTACGGGAGGTAGTGTTGACCACATCAGATTTTTTATCTTGAAATCAATGAATATAAGGAAACAAATGGGGGTTTATTGATATTTTCTTCTACGATACGATACTTCTCTGTTAATTTGTATAGATATAAAAAAAAGAATGTATCTATAGTTTAACAAAATTTCTATTCTTTATTTCAAATATAAAGTAAGGAGCTTAAAAGATATAACAAAACAAAACAAAAAACACGTCTAGACTAGAAAAAAAGACATATATCGCCCTGGATTAGAAACTTACAATAAAGTTCAGTTACTTGTCACTCAATATGTAATGTATCATTATACTTTTTTTTGTAACGAGTAACGATATAATCTTTGATAAAAATATGTCGATACAATAATGATAGAAAATCGATTGAACCGGTTTGGCCTAAATAGTTACTTCAAATAACTTTTAACAAAAATTATTACCCAATTTTATTGAAATTGACAAAATATTCATTTGTTAACCTAAGGGGTGTCTTAAAGGCCGGTATTATAAACGTCTAGTTAAATTTACTTCCAAAGTAAATTTAATTATTTGTACAAATTCTTATAACATCACTTCTGTCAAAACATCGCGATGCAATTGTTTAATTTTTTTAATTTACAATCAAATCGCTATTAACCGGAAAGTAATCACTGTTAACCAGCTACTATTTTCTAGAGTTTTTGACAGCATTAATAGTTACATCGTCTTAAGTCTTAATGTAAACTCCTTATCGAATTTTTTGACTAAAGACAATATCTCTCATCTATTGATGATGGGAGATAAAAAATATTTTGCAGAAAATAATATCTGAATTTTCGTCTTTTATTAATATTTTTATTCATTACGTATTGAACACTTGATACACAAACGTATCAGTAAAAATATTTTGGTATTGTAGGCATTTTTTAGCACTTAAACCGCTTCTACAACATTGCACTTAGAACATAATTTTTATGCCAAAATCTTATATAATATATTTTTGCATTCTTATCTAGATCCATTTGAATTTGTAAGCTTGAATTGTAAATGTCCAAATTTGGTAAGATAAAGAGACAATCTATAAAAGGAAACAATACAACAAATGGTATATTTTTAGTTGCTTTACATACGTTGTTAATCAATAACAAATAAAAAACGGTAAAATGACAGCTGCGAGATCGATTTGACAACAGAAAAATCTTGATGTCTGACCTTAATAACCATATAACTTAAATTGGAAAATAATAATTCAATTGTTTAACATCAAATCCCACACGGAAGTATGAAAAACTTATAAATGAACTAATCAAAAACAATAACAATAGGAAATTCCTGCGTAGTTCTTTTGTGAAAAGTTATAAGGTTATAATTAACTGTAAAGTTGCATTGCGCTATAAGTTTCCGTTTCCTGTTTCCACTTATAGTTACATAATTGTTATCACCTTTGTGCTGTGCATATTTACATCTACGCATTCTGGAACGTAATTGTGTAGGGACTGAACAATGATTAACAATTTATTTAGGTTATGGTCAGTTGCTCATCAGAATTACTGGCGGCATGCTGCACCTTAATAAATGTAATGGAAATGACAACATTATAATATTTGCGATTAAGCGATAAGATATTAATTATCAAAGAAAGAGATTAAGGGCCGGTTTTATAAACGTTTAATTGTTAGTTAAAGTTACTTCCATTTAGTGATGCTGCGAGATTTCGCATTTTCGAGATCTCGTCTCGAATTTCTCGAATTTTCGAGACGAGATTAACCTTATTCTTGTCTCCACAATCCGAGACGAGACGAGAGTAATGCCCTCGAGATTTGCTCGAGACGAGAGTGGAAAGTCCAGATCTTGATTGTCCTTTTTTTTAAAAAAAATATCCAATTAAAATATAAATACCTATAAAATAACAAAATATTCATCGGTATTTATAAATATTTGAATTGTCTTTTCATTTACATTCATATTTACTTATTCATTTTAAAGTAATTTTGGGTTTTAGCAAAACAAAAAACAAAAGTGATACCTATGGTGTACTCTTCACACCAGCTTCAAGTACCCGCACTATACGATTATATACCGTGTGTCTATCTTAAAGGTGTACATAGGAGATTAACATGGGAAATCAGTTTTTTGCAATTTCCTGCTCGCCTAATTATTTTCAGCAAAAACGCGTCAAATAAAATTTAGGCATAAAATTCTGCATCTAAATCAATAAACAGAATTACCTTTGCATGCTTTGTAACGACAGAAATTAAATATGAAAATGTCGAAAATTACGTTGAAAATATCAACAGCCATGGAATTGAACAAAAAATAAATAAATGCCTGACGTTTTATCAAATTGTCAGAAACGTCAAATGAGTTAACTTACGTTGTGACAGATAAAACGTCAAGCATTTATTTATTTTTTGTTCAATGCCATGGCTGTCGATATTTTCAACGTAATTTTCGAGATTTTCATAATTAATTTCTGTCGTTACAAAGCATGTAAAGGTAATATTGTTTATTGATTTAGATGCAGAATTTTATGCCCTAAAACTTTTATTTGACACGTTTTTGCTTAAAATAATTAGGCGAGCAGGAAATTGCAAAGAACTGATTTCCCATGTTAATCTCCTATGTACACCTTTAAGACAGACACACGGTATATATATATATATATATATATATATATATATATATATATATATATATATATATATATATATATAAATAAATAATTACCAATATCTGTGTACAAAAGAGATACTTCATATTCAATGGATATAGTGTTAAAAAATTATAAAGAAATTAAATTTCAATATGCAGCTAGCTATTCTATTGAAATTATAATTATAATTAAAATTATTAATATCTGCGTACAAAAGAGATTGACACGCCCAGAAGCCCATGATATTGTGTATTTTTTATACCTAACCATTTAAATACCAGACAGTAATATAATTAGTATTAATTAATGGTACTCGTTTCTTTGCTAACTATAAATTCGAGACTCTCGAGTCGAGATCGAGAAAAGGCAAGAAAAATTATGACGAGACGAGATACAGAGTAATCTCGTCTCGAAATTTCGAGACGAGACGAAAGTGGATTGATTCTCGCCGTTTCTCGTCTCGCGGCATCACTACTTCCATTGTAATTAAATAAACAAATACAACATAATTTTTAGACAGCAATGATTTAAATGTCATAATCAATTTAATAATAATAAATCAGGAATTATCTTCTCAATTCAAAGCAATAATATTTACGAGTAATATCCATGACCAACACTACCAGAGTACAGCATGTCTAGCGAATGAAAGTTGACGTTTAAATTATTTTTTATAATACCATACTGTTAAATGTGCTTTAACAGTACTGTATGCTCAACCAATATATGCGTCAAAACAGCCATGGCCGTTATATTTTATAACAGTACAATTATTAATAGTATATTCCGTAACTTAACCGCGGTGACCAAGGTTCTGGTTAAGCGTTCCGGAATGTAACCAAAACATAATTTCAGGACCGAGGTTCCATTTCGGAATGTGGTTCCTGAAAATTTTGGTTACGTTTTCGGGACAACAACGACCACAATTTTTTTGTGGTTGTTGTGGTCATTTTCTTATTTCTTATAATATAATAAATAAAATTGTATAAACTTATAATGATTATTATATATTTACGGTAGCATAAAATAGACAAATAGAGTTACGTTGTCACTTATTTCTAATGATGCGGTGGTTCCCTGCTTTACCGACACAAATTAATCAAGATGTTCCGAATTGCAATCACTTTTCAATAACCATAACCTGACCACGTGAACCACAAGAAAATCATAACCACGGTCGTGGTTGTTACGGAATATACTATAAAAATTATGTGTTCCTAAAAAAATCGCAGCATCATGAAATTGTCATGAAGAGCTGTCTGTAGCAAGGAGAATGTCTGTAGCTTAGGAACAAAAGAAGATCGAAAATTCCTGTGGTGACTATTAAACTTTTCTCGAAAAGTTGATCCTGCAATGTGTGAATCCAATATTTTATACAAGCATATAGCATTTGCATTCTAGCATTGTTATGTTGGAAACTATAACTGTAAAATTGTTGATTACAACAAACGATTTTGATTTATAACCTAATAAGATTGATTGCAAGAACGAATCTAACAAAGAAAATTTCATCAATTGCATTTTTCGAAGAATCAAAATAAGGGTTTAGACCTTAAAAACAAGTTATCTTTGAATATATCGAAATGTAAAACAATCACTTTTACCAGAAGAAAAACATTTCTTATTTATGTTTTGTATAGATATCCAAACACTAGAGAGAGTAACTAAAATAAAATATATATATATATAAAATATATATAACTATTTCAAACAAATTTTAAATTTGACAAGCAATATAAAGCTCTAGTAGTAAAATCATGTGCAAAATTAAGCTTGATTCTTAGACAAAGCTCTAACTTTACTAATGAAACAATAATAGTTTTATTCAACTCATTAGTTCGCTCAGTCTTAGAATACGTTTGCATTATATGGAACCCTAATTCCCAAACAGATATAAATGCATTAGAAAAAGTACATAAAAGGCTGTTGCGACATATGTATTGTAAAACGTTTTCATCATCTCCACAAATGATATCATATGAAATCCAAAAAAAACTATTTAATGTAATTAGTCGAAAAGACAGATGAGATATGTTGTCTTGCATTTTCATTTGGGATATTGTACATAACAATATTGCAGTACCTGAGCTCCTAGAAAGCTTACCTCTTTACATACCAAAAATTGCTTTAAGACAGAAATATAACATTCAAAATAGAAAATGGCTCGTCACCGCTGATAACTTGTTTACCGTGAATTAATAACTTATGCACGAACAATGAAAACATTGATTTATTTCACTGTAAAAAACGATTTATCATAGACCTATATATTTAAGTAATATGTAACTATGTATATGTATTTTTCTAACTGTTGATATGTAATTAGATTTTTTTCTATATATTGACAGTTTAAATAAACCATTATTATTATTATTATTATTATTATTATTATTATTATTATTATTATTATTATTATTATTATTATTATTATTATTATTATTATTATTATTATTATTATTATTATTATTATTATTATTATTATTATTATTATTATTATTATTATTAAAGCGTTTGGTAATTTGCAAATTATACATCACCGGGGGCACTATAATATAACTTTGCACAAAGGCGCCTTTTACATTAGATACGGAGCGGCCCTGACTATGTAGGTATAATCGAATTCAAGTCAAAGAACTAATTACTATTGTATAAACAAAATAATGTTAAAGTACTCAATATTATTTATAATTATATTTTGAAATAAAATTGTCAATTAAGAGAACAATTAAAATATAAAAACTAAAGTGCAACCGGCCATTAAACGACTTTCGTTTATGAATCATAATTTTCTTTGTGATTTCGCTTTTGTCGCAATATGTTTTTAAATTTACTAGTCTGATAATTAGATATGGTTTAATGTACTATCTATCAAAACATTCATGGCCAGTTTCAACAATGGAGCTTAAATTTTAAGTGTTTTTAAATTAACAATATGATATCGGAACGAAATATTTAAGGTCTAATGTGTAATTAATTGTGATTTAAGTGTAAAATTTCGATTTACAATTTTAAAGTCTAATATTTACTACATCAATGGGGCAATATCATATATGTCAATGAAGTTATAATACATCAATAAATAAATGAATGTCAAAGTGTTTATCAGCTTAAATAATAGCTTTCTAGAACATTTCATTCTTCATTCGTGACACGAATGACATCTGTTTAATTCTGATAAGATTTCTTACAACAATCTTACGCTATGAAACTTCATAATTTCTTTGTTGAATCACGCGCTCTACGTGGGTTCCCTAGACGTGCACGAAACATTTTCTCGGGGATTCCTAATGGAGGAGTGAATAATTCCGGATAATTTCACAATTGTTCTGCATCCTGATTCCGGGAACGAACGGTGAATCTGTGAATCCGGTTTAATTCGATCAGAACAAGCGACGGTTGATGGTGATTCATTTGTTTCGTGCTTGCATCACTGGACTGATTGTTTTATTTTCTAAACAAAAGTGACACACATTTATTTATAATGGGTTTATGGCGTGGCATGAACAGGGGGATTTTTTTCGATTAGTGCCGGTAGTTTTTGTTACACAGATGGTACTTGATATAGATATGTTCATGACTAAGTTTTAAATTAATGAACATGGAAATGATATGAGAACAAACATTTCATTTGAAACGTAAAATTTTAATGCTGTTAATGTTAGTATCGTATGTAACAAAGTTTTGAGAAAAATTGTACGCTCCAAATTTTATTACTAAATAATATTGTAACGTTTTTAATTATTTTATTTGGGTGAAGTGTAAATATTAGACAATTATTATTAATTAAAATAAGTGTTTATTAAACTATAATGAAAATTACTATTACTAATATTAAACAATTATTAAAATGTAATTAAGACTAATACTATAATTAACTAGATAACACTAACACTATTTATTTATTTAACCAATTAACACTACTATTTATTTCCACGATATTACTAATTATATATTTCCACTATTTATATCACTTTTTTATATCACGTTCAACTGTCCGCCTACCGACCTCCACATCGTCTGTATACTCAACTGACTCAACAGCGTCTGTATATTCAACTGCTCGGACAGAAGACACACTTTTCACCTCTCTACCTGTCTATTTATGTAACTCTCTCTCTTCCACAGACTCAGTATCACCGACTGTCCGTATGCCACAATTCTTCAACATCACTGCCGAGTATCCACTTCCACTTGCCGTCAGGGCCGCTCCGTGAGTATTAGGCGCCTTTGTGCTATGTTACATTTTAGCGCCCCTTCTCCTCATGATGTAAAATTTGCAAATTCAAGGTTAAACTATACTTTTTTTTCTTCAAAAATGCTAGATTTAATATATTGATGAAATTTTCCTAGATTCATTCTTGTAATTAATAGGTTATAATATAATCTAAATCGTTTGTTGTAATCAACAATTTTACAACAGATTTCAGAATTGTATATGCATTTGATTCTTTGAAAAATAATAATAGCTATTTAAATATTGGATTCATTGAGGGATTCATTCTTGTAATCAATATTCTTGAGTTATAATCAATATATTCATTGTTGTAATCAACATTTTCATAGTTATTATTTCAATATAACAATGCTGGAATAATAACGAACCGATTGATACGATAATTATTTTACTTATAATTAGAGCTCTAATGCAAACAAATTAAAAAATATATTGTTCACTTCTACATGTTAATTTGTAAGTTTTATAGTAATTTTTTCTTTGCGAATAAGAGCATTTTATAAAAATTTACTATTATTTATCAAAGTGAGGCGCCTTTGTGCGGGGCACAATCTGCCCACCCGCACGGCGCGGCCCTGCTTGCTGTTACTGTCCCGTATACCTAGCTTCCCAATACTCTTCAATACTACAGAGTATTCTCTTTCGCAGCTATCCCGGTATACCAGTAACTTTCCGACTCGCCGTTACTGGCCACGTATACTATAGCTTGTCAACACTACCGAGTATTCACATCCACAGCTATCCCAGTTAACCAGTAACTTCCCGAGTCCTCCACAAACACTCTATGTCAATGCCTCTATATGTCTCTCCATGTACCTAACCAACTCCCGAGCATTGCTGTCATTAACTTCCAGAGAGCTCTAGAATGTTCGGCCGCATAATAACAATGAACACAAAAGGGTCAGGCGACCGGAAGTCATTAAACACGTCGCGGCTTGTTTGTTTACGTAGCCCGGCTGCTTGCACGATTGCGTCATCGCATAACAAATACAAATAATTGTTGTTTTATAATATACTATGTTAATATTGCCAGAAAAAGTTTCGAACGATGTTATACGAGTACAAACTTGAAATACGCAAATCTATCTGAAGGTTAGTTGAACATATAGTCGAAACGTGATGATCAAAATATGGGACAGGAGGGCAGGCGACTATTTACCGAATTATATGGGAATGTGATGAGAGTGAAGTATGTATTAAATTCATATAACTATTAACTAGTCTAGTACGTATATGATTAAATTACTAAAAGGTGGGCGACCCGAACTTGTTTAGAAAATGGCAGTTCTCATTTTGAACAGTTGCTGTAATTTTGTGTTAATTAGCTATCCATTGATGAATAAATTTTCTTTTATCATTTTTTTTAATTCCTTCGATCGTAATGACCCCCGGAATATGTGGTATAAGTTTGTCGGTCGAGTCGCGGATCACCCTGTATATCGATACATATATCTAAAAAAATGTGACAAGCAGAAAGTAACGAAAACTTTTTTTTAATATATATATATATATATATATATATATATATATATATATATATATATATATATATATATATATATATATAGGGTGTCCCATAACTTCAGGTACATATTAGAAGGGCATATAGTTCTTAATGTCCTGATTACGGAACAAAATGAATTTTTTCAAAATTCCTATAATTAAGGGTAGTTCACTTAAGAAGAACATTTTTTGTACCCCTGGATACTATAATATTTGGAATAGTGAAATTAGTTATAACTATTACATAAAATAATTTAACAATGAAATTAATTTATGCAATTACGTAAAGCTTTGTCACACTAATTAAGTTTGGGAGTTGTGTATGTAATGGAAAAAAAAATCAAATTATTTACCTTATTTTTACTACCTATTCAACCAGTGTCCCAAAACTGTTTCCTTCAAAAACCTCAAAAACTAATTTTTGAATTTTGAAAAAATTCTTTTCGTTCCGTAATCAGGACATTAAGAACTATATGCCCTTCTAATATGTACCTGAAGTTATGGGACACCCTGTATATATATATATATATATATATATATATATATATATATATATATATATATATATATATATATATACTATAATTATATAATCAGTTTTCCCATGTTAAACGCCAAGGTTTGCTTGGGACACACGGTATATATATATATATATATATATATATATATATATATATATATATATATATATATATATATATACAGGGTGTTAATTAAAAAGCGGGCCATAGGCGTTTAACATGGGAAATCAGTTTTTCCTTGTGCAAAAGTTCCCAATTAATTTTAGAAAAAAGTGTTTCAAATAAAAGTTGTAGATAATTAAATTATACACCAGCATCACTAAACAGATTTTATTTTACATGTTGAGTAACCTGTAAAATCCAAATTGAAATTCTATAAATATTCCTCATTTGTAGTGATAGCCATGGAATTTATCCAAAATTACAAAGAAATGCATATCGTTTGAACTGTCAGAAATTCGATTTTCAAATAAAAATTACTGATAATTATATTCTATCCTAAGTCCTTAAAAATATTTTATTTTTATAATCTACATCTAAATTATTGCTTAGATTTTATTTATTTTTATTTTTTAACCTGCAAAATCGAAATTCTGACAATTGAAACGATATGCATTTCTTTGTAATTTTGTTTAAATTTCATGGCAATCACTACAAATGAGTAATATTTATAAAATTTCAAATTGGATTTTACAGGTTACTAAACATGGAAAATAAAATTTGTTTAGTGATGCTGGCGTAGAATTTGATTCTCTACAACATTTATTTGTATCATTTTTGTTTAAAACTAAATGGAAAGTTTTGCGCAAGGAAAAACTGATTTCCCATGTTAAACGCATATGGCCCGCTTTTTAATTAACACCCTGTATATATATATATATATATATATATATATATATATATATATATATATATATATATATATATAATTTTGAACTCAGGAATTAATATTACAAATTGTCATAAATGTACAATCTACTTATTTTAAAATATAATAAATATATCATCACACCTTATTACCCGTTGCTGGGTGTGCCAATCTGCTTTGTACATGTACAGATATCGGTAATGGTGAAATGAAATTTTTATTTTGGGAGCAAGCGAAAGAGAACGTTGTTTAGAGGAAGTGTCATACAACAAAAACAACAACAAAAAATAGAAAGAAAAGAAAATAGTAGAGGGTAGAGGACCTCATTATTCACTGTCTCATCTTTTTAATAATTCTGAATCAATATTGTTTCAATCCAGACGACGATGTACTTTCTGCGTCTACGTTTTGTTTACAACTTTATGTAAAACTGCGTTCGATGCTCTTCTTTTGTTTTTGTCATAATAATTGTTTTGTTTTCTTTCCATCTTGTTATGTAAATTTATCCATATATGCTTTTTTTTCATATATAACTATGTACGTATGTATTATGACTTATGACGCATATTTTATGTATATACGATCAATTTTTTTTGTTCCTTTGGGTTCATGTTTATGGGATTTTAAATCTTCAACCCTGTATATATTTAATAATAATAATAATAATAATAATAATAATAATAATAATAATAATAATAATAATAATAATAATAATAATAATAATAATAATAATAATAATAATAATAATAATAATAATAATAATAATAATAATAACCCGAACCGTAACGAAACCGTAACCGAAAACTGCATCGATATTTGACTTTTTATGAAACCGTAACCGAAAACCGAAACCTATATTTTATTTCTTCAAATATGGAAACCGAAAAAAATTTTTCGGTTCGAGTCCCTGAATTATAATAATCATAAGTATAATAATAATTGTAATAATAATAATATACAAGGTTTTATGTAAGTAATGTGCCATATACGTTACCACTGTACCATTCAATATACAAGGTTACAATGTACCGTAATCTGCAATAATTTTTTTTCTAATGTACTTGTTGCTGTTGTAAAAGCACTTCAAAATGAGCCAATAACAATTATTTATTTGAATAAAGAATTATTTAAAAATAAATTAGTTTGTGTGAAAACAACACTTGTCATTATTTGAAAGTTTGAAATTAGAGATGGAACATGGATTAAACATTTTTTATTAATGGCGACTGTTTTGGCGCACTTTTCTGAAACCAAATGCATGTCAGTATATTCTTGATTAGTGAAAGCAACAGGCAATTCTAAATATCTAAATACTACGCCACTTATTGCAAATTCAACGTCATTTATGACAACCAACAAATATTGTATTTTAGAACAATTTTATTTTTAGTTTTTAATTTATTAAGAAGCTGGTTCGTAATTGGTCGACTTTACAGTTCCACATCTTTTATAACTTGACAGATTGTACAGAATATGGGGCCTATTCAGAACTCAATATTTCTGTAGTCGTTATGGTCTTTATGATTGCTATGTACTATAGAGATTGTTAAAATCGAATAAGGTATTCTCAGTACTGGAAGTGGTTACTGTCAACAATTGTTAAGCGTTTTGACAGTCTTTATCACAACGACTGCTAAAACTATGTATTTATGGTTGTTATCACGTTGTTATTTGACATGTGGCAGGTTATTATATCAATCAAATATTATTAATATTGACCTTTCTGCCAAATATTGGTGTTTTTGTATTTAAGCAGGATGCAGTTTATTGTATAGATTCTGCTTGAAATAATGATCATACGAACGATAAAGTGGAAGAATTGTATCTGCTATCAAATTAGATATCTTAAGGAATATTTAAATATGAATCATCTTTTAATGTTCTATTATGCTTGTGTAGAGTCTAGATTGAGGTACGGAATTTCTTTCTGGGGCTCTTCGAATGTTTCGCACAATGTCTTTGTCTGCCAAAAGAGAATTATCAGATGTATGGTGGGTTTAAAGTATAACGAATCCTGCAGGGATTTCTTAAAAAAAAATAAGATTCTAACATTAACTAGTATTTATATTTATGAAGTAAGTCTCCTGATTTATAAAAATAATCCCTCGTACCCTTTAATACAAGATCTTCACGATCACAACACTAGACACAAAAACATTTTTTTTATTCCAAGAACTAAATTAAAAGTCATTAAACACTCTCCCGACAGAGCTGGTTTACAAATATTCAATAAATTACCTGAGTCACTTAAAGCATTGGAAGCTGAAAAGAAATTTAAAAATGATTTAAAACTATTTCTTCTGCAACATGGTTTTTATAAGCTAAACAAGTTTATGTCTTTGTAAAATAGATATCTTTCTTTTTTGTATTGTAAAAATTTTAATCTTCAATGTAATGTACCCTGACATTTTCTATACATATGTAATTGTATTGTCCTCAGAAAATAAATATTTATTACTTATTATTCAGTTACTTTTGACATTCTGTGAAAACTCTGTGTGATGTGTGATGTTTCTGTTACATATTCAGTCGAAATAAAAAAATTAAATCTTCCCATAAATTTTCAATCACCTTGAAATCATTTATAGGAATTAACAAACCCGTTCTAAATAATATAGAAGTTTCCAAATATGACAAATATCATATTGTTCTTAAGTTGTTTCAGAAAAACGTTTGCGTACTAAATATAATAGACCTTTTCAATTTAAAGAGCTAGAAGATAAAATATGTGCATTGGGAATCTGCGCCCAGTAAGAAAAAATGAGATCCATGGCGTTTGTTTCTAAAAAAAAAAAAAAAATAGACGTAAAATGTGAGAAAAATCTCAGACAACTTATCGAAATAAGTTACAAAAGCTTTTATTGAAGCTAAAAGGTCCAATGATGCAAATTTTCACCGAGAATACAGTAACGACTGCAATATTTTTAACGTTATGTTTGACAGCCCAACTGGCAGTTGTTGGCGCCATTTTCTAAAAGGTCTAAAAAAATTAAAGCGTTGACAAATAAGACTAAGGTTAAATTAGTTTCATATATTTGGAATGAAGTTAGCTATTGTCAAATAATCTGGTTCATTCACAAGTATTATTTTGTAAAGATTGTAAATAATACCAACGTAAGTTCAGAATTGACAAACTCATACAGATTGTTACAAATATCTTTATGATAACAATCTTTATATGCATAGCAACCTTTATGACTGTATTTCTCTGAATAGGCCACTATCCCCTTAATTCTGTAAGAAAGTTGCTAACTCTTAACAACATTGCTATATCAAATAACCAATATTAATTGCAAACACTTATTAAAACATGAAAATGACAGGCTTTACATTTGTTTTTATTGGTTACAATCGTTGCTAAAACTTAACAACTTTCTTACAGAATTAAGGCGTATATTTCAGATTATTTTTCAATTTTCTTTATCGTACCATGAACTATGGCACATTACTTACATAACGCCCTGTATTTATTCAGGTGAGTATGTTACCTAAGAAGGTAGATTCAAATGTGGTGTACTCATCGTATAAATTTGAAGAAAGGAAAAGTACGATTGGAAGGATTAGGAACTGGGATGGGTTATCACTAGGAAACCAGAATTGTCATTATATGCCACTTGTCGATTTCATATTTGTGCTACCGTAATAGTCACAAAAAAGCATTATTTATGTACGTCATATTTCATAACAATGTTGACAGCTCGAGAAGCAACATTTGGCAAACATCTTTCATGATTTATATAGCAAAAAAATATGTCATCATCAGTTAATGAATCCTGCGTACAACGCATGCTGTCATCCCTATATCATCATTACTTTTCATCCATTGTTGAATGTGTCAATGTGCGAAACTACTTCACACAAAGTTCGGTAATGAAGATATATTTTTAATGTTGATTTATTTCACCAGTTGTCATTTCACGGGCATTTAAAGCTGTTGAGGAAAGTGATGACAGCGCTGACAGATTTATTTATACTACAATGGAATTGAAACATGTATGTATTTGAATAGGAACAACCTCGGAAAAATGTCGTCTCGTATCACAAGATCCTTGACAAAATAATAGACATATTAATTGCCTCATTCCAAAATAGCCTAGGACAAAATCATCTAGAAATAAAATACGACATAGCTTAATCAGCCTTTTTTGGTTCGAGGTGATTTTGTCCGACGATATTCAAACACGAAGTAACTTTATCTGATATTATTTTATACAAGGATAGAGCAGTTCAGACAAACTACTGTAAACAAATTTGTATACTTACATTTAATATAAAATATTTGAATAATTAATATATGAAACTCAAATTTTCGTTGCCACAATCATAGTTTTCACTCTATTAATTCAATTTTGAAACAAATTAACAGAATAAGTTAATCTTTGAAAGCTAAAAATAGTTAATTACGCAACAAGTGTGTAAAGTAGTACTTTTTTGGTACTCGTAGAGTGCGATGTTTTAGATAGAAACGAAGAAAAATTAACAAAGACAAAATATTGTTTATGCCAATAAATTGACTATAAAAATACAATAAAATTTAGTATGAAACACTTTTCTCAATTTCTTATAATAAAGTTTATTGAAAATTAAATATTGGTCAAAGTCGCTACATTTTACCTTAGTACATTTATTTGATTTTTTTTTGAAAAAAAAACACATCTAAGATTACTTCTCAAAGGTAAACAGAAGTCTCATTTAATCGAAGTCGTAACTAGTTTTCGATTTTTCACTGCCTTATATCCCGGAAATTATCGGACACATATTGCAAAAAACTTTTCGACTTATTTTGACTTCTTCTCTATATCGTATAAATGTGTTACCCTTGTTTTTAGCACCCTATATTGTCTTGTAACTAATTATATTTGTCGAGGTAAACGAAACACCGCTAAAATTATCTCCAAATGTGGCAAGGACAACTTTTGTTTAATATCTTGAGATCACCGATGTTGGACATATTATCCTAGATACTTCTGAAAATAAAGATTCGTTTTCTCTTTGAAAACAGTCTTGTTCTGGTTAATGTATATAATATTTTTTGAAGTTATAAAAAAACCCAAGTTTCTAAGAAACAATGATAATTAAAAGTATAATAAGTTTTCTTTTAATTCTTTTTTTAGAAAATGATGTAGGAATTTAATCTATTTCAGTGGCAACTTTCCTCATATTTTAAACTTTAACAATTCATTTTTATACAGGATTTTCATTTTAAATGGGCCACCATGGCTATCTCCAAACCTGTAAGAGCTGCAAAGACAGTTAAATGAGCAAACAATTTCTATTTTAAAGAATAGAAAATTATTTTTTTCAGCCAGGGGTTCCCAAAATACGGGACCTAATTTTTTTGTTTTAAATAGTAACATATATTTTTTATTAGTTATTTTGTTAGAGAATTTAATTCTGAATTCAATAATATAATATTTTCATATCCACATATAAATTTTTTTTTGAGATATTTTATATAAAGTTTTATATTAATTTGATTAAAATATAACTATTAATAATCAGAGTGTCACGAATGGAAAAAATGAATGTGTTAATTTTTACTCAGAATTAGAGTGCCGTGAAAGAAATAAGTGAATATTTTATGCGCGTTGCCGTCTGAGATGACATTTGTGATCAACTAACAACTGAACAAAATATTCACTTCTTTCTGTCAGGGCATTCTAATTTTATATAAAAAATTTAACCTTTAATCATTTTTTCCATTCGTTGCACTCTGATTATAGTCATATTTTAATCAAATTAATATAAAATTTATACGAATTTTTCTCAAAAAAATCGTTATGTGACGATATGAAAATATTATATTGTTGAATTTAGAATTATATTCTCTAACGAATGAACAAATAAAAAATATATGTTCCCATTTAAAATAAAAAAGTTTGATCCCGTATTTTGAGAACCGCTGGACAAAAAATTATAATTTTCTGTTTTTTATATTTGTCTTCTAAAACAGAAATTGTTTGCCCATTTGACCGTTTGTGTATCTCTTATAGTTCTCGAGATAATAATAATAATAATAATAATAATAATAATAATAATAATAATAATAATAATAATAATAATAATAATAATAATAATAATAATAATAATAATAATAATAATAATAATAATAATAATAATAATAATAATAATAATAATAATAATAATAATAATAATAATAATAATAATAATAATAATAATAATAATAATAATAATAATAATAATAATAATAATAATAATAATAATAATAATAATAATAATAATAATAATAATAATAATAATAATAATAATAATAATAATAATAATAATAATAATAATAATAATAATAATAATAATAATAATAATAATAATAATAATAATAATAATAATAATAATAATAATAATAATAATAATAATAATAATAATAATAATAATAATAATAATAATAATATGTTTATTTCCTGAAGATCAAGATACATGACATAGGAAAAGTCAAAAAGGTGATACAAATACATTTTACAAAAATTTAAGTAACATATAAACATAGTCCTTCAAGTTACAAGTAATGCAGTTTATAACTTATCGTTTAAAAATTCATTCACATGGTAATAGCTTTTAGATACTAAAAATTTTTTTAGATCAGATTTAAATTTATTTTTTGAATTAACGTTTTTCATGGCTACAGGCAAATGATTGAATAATTTAATCCCTATATGACGGGGGTTGTGGACTGTTTTCTTCAAATTAATTTTTGGAATTATAAAATTATGTTTACCTCGAGTATTGTAACTATGAAAGTCACTATTAGTGAGGAACTTGTCTTTAGTTTTCCAAACGTCTATTAATGTATTAAAAATATATATGCAAGGTAAAGGCAAAATTTGTTCTCTTTTAAAAATTTCTTTGCATGACGATCTATAGTGAAGTTGAAATATATTTCGAAGGGCACGTTTTTGCAATTTAAATACACGTTCTGCTGATGTTGATAGACCCCAAAAGATTATACAGTAACTTAGAATTGGATAGAATTTTGCGTAATAAAATGTTTTTGCTATGTTAGAGTCTGTGAGATGTGTTAATCTTTTTAAGAGATAGCACAGGGATGTTAATTGTGAACAGAGATTATCAATGTAAGGATCCCATAATAGATTTTCATGCATATCGAGTCCTAGAATTTTACATTTGGTAACTTGTGGTAAAATTTGTTTATCACATCGTATAAGCAAACTTTCGTTACGTTTCTTATTTGAAAAATTGATAAAAGCAGATTTATTTACGTTTAATGTTAAATTTAAGGATGCAAACCAGATAGATAAATTCGATATAATAGTCGATATTTCGCTAGTACTAATATGACCAGGTATTAACAGGGATACATCGTCTGCATAAGCAACAAAAACATTAGATTCTAAAATATTTTTAATGCTATTAATATATATATAATAAACAGTATAGGGCCCAAAATGGAGCCCTGTGGGACACCGCAAGTTATGTATTTAATATCTGATATGTGATTATTATATATGACTAACTGCTTACGATTGGTAAGATAAGATTCAATCCATTTTGAGCAAACACCTCGTAAGCCGTGATTGTTAGCAATGCGTATGAGAGTGGAATGTTTGACACAATCAAATGCTTTTGATAGGTCAATACATCCGCAATATACATTTTTACCATCGTCTAAAGAATTGTAAATATTGTCAAGGATATTCGCTAAGGCAGAAGTTGTGCTGTGTTCTTTTCAATGGCCCATTTAAAATGAACATTCTGTACATTAAGAGCATATTTTTTATCAAATAATTAAAATATAACAAATTTTAAATGATTTATACCAAAGCTGTATTAAAATATAAAACTTTTCATTAATAACTTTAATAAAAAATATTCGCGCATCGCGCTCGATACGTCACAATTACAAAGTGATTATTGTTAAAGTGAAAAAAATACTTATAATTTTGCATTACATATAAAAAAATTCAGACTGCAAACATGTAGTTGAATGACAGTACTAACAATTTTAGTTCTTGATTTACTCACTAAGAAGCGCACATATTAAAGCTGTGACGTCACATAATTTCAAATTTGGTAAAATGTTTAAAAAAATATTTTTCAAACACCATAAACACTTTAAAAGTGTAAACAAACGCTAAAATTTATCATTTTTTTAATCGAAAAATTAGTACAGTACCTACTAATTCGTGATAAACCGTGGGCCAGTGCTACGTGAAAAATGTATCATGGTATTCCAAATACTGACCCTTCGTGCTTACTTTAAATACCCTGGAGAACGATTGTCCGTCTTCCACGAAAAAAATACGATCTACCCAGCTGTGGGTTATATGAGCCAAATTTGTTTAAAAAATGATATTTTAGTATCTATGTATTCTATATCGGACCTGCATTTTTGTTGCTTTTACGAAAAAAATTGTCAGTTGACTAAAGCCCGGATGGAATAACGATGCAACGATTGAGAATAGCTAGTATTTATTATCGGCTATCATTTACATATACATTATGTCATTTTATGCAGGTTTCATACAGAAAATACCTAGATTCTAAAAAATTAATTTTTAAAACAGTTTTGGGTCATGACCCACAGCTGGGTAGATCGTCTTTTTTCCGGGGAAGACAGCAAATCGTTCGCCGGGGTATATAAAATGAGTACCAAGACCAAAAGGCAGTATTTGGAATATAGTATGACTAGCTATGAAAGTTGACGTTTAGATTATTTAATAGATGTGGTTTCTTTCCTGTATTTGATTTGAAAGGAAACTGACCCTTATGTATTCCGTTACAGAAGATTAGAATTGTACTCAATACCAGGAGGCATTTAAAATGACCTTAGCAACAGGATTCAGAGATGTATTTAAAAAATTTAATACCGCAAATTCTAGTTCGTTCGTCTCAGGTGTAAGCAACCCTCGAGTCGAAATTACTGTTAGAGGAAATTAAAAATAATCATATTTCATAGAATTGCCAAATGAAATAGTTTAAAGATCAAAATATCTTGTTATAATCAACATAAACGAAAAATGTTTAAAATATTTTAAACGAACCCCTGTTTTGAATTCAGTTACCCTAGTCGGGCATCAATTTCAGCCAGACATAGTAATGTATTTCTGTCCTTTCCTACTCCAGTATTTAAGGGGGTTCATGCAAAAATTTCATACCTGAATATTTCGTACAATTCTATTTTTCTCTAGGGTTTCAAAAGAAACAACATCTATAGAATGATGTCTATGAACAGAAACGAACCATTCTATTGGTTCGTCTCCAAAATTAACCCCTTTTGATCAATAGGATGTCTCTGTTTAAGAATTAATACCACTTTTTCTCGCTAACAGGACTGGAATATAGTGAGTTATCAATCTATTTAAATGATATTTTATATGGAAATAAATCCACAACTTCTCACTTACAAAACAAGCACATTGAATCAACATGGTCTCTAATGTTTTATAGATGTTTACATAAATGTAATGTCAAAGTCTTTTTAAAGTATTCATTTCATAAAAGAAACATTCTAGAACGGTAATTTAATCATTGATAAACACCGTTTTATGCTATCAATTTACATCTCAAGGGCATTCACATATGCAAGTGCAGATTATTGTACTCGAACAAGTATTCATGAACGTATTAAATATTTAAATATGCCCTGGTATTGAACCTATACTGTCAGATCCACAACCTGTCAGTTATCGCATTATTTACTGCTCTATATTTAGCATCCTAGGCCACTGGATGACGTTATACGAATTAACAATTCAAATTTTCAGAAAAATACAAATTTGTTTTTCTGCTTGAAGCATAACTTTATTTTTAGAAGCATAACTTTATTTTTAGAACAGTAATAATTACAGTTATGTTTTATCTTTTATCATTATTTATTTCAGGAAAATCTAAGTTATTAACTGTAAAACTCTGGCTTATCCGTATGAGTCATACAAATCTGTATACCTGAAAAATATAGACAATCAGGGCCAGTTTCATTATGAAGCAGACACTTCATCTGCTTCAGGTTTCTAAATTTTGTTAATCCCATTATGTAAAATAAATATAAATATATTATCTTGTACCAATAAAGCGTAAATTTTAAGTGTTCTTTGAATCAACAATATCATAACGTATGGTCCTAAAGTTTTGAGAAATTTTTTTAGATCCTGATAACTTTTTAAAACTTTTTTAAAACTCTTACAGCCGTATTCATAGTAACTGAGAAAGACCCGGTTTAAACTAGGTCTAAGTAGACTAGGTTTAAACTAGGTCTAACTTAGACCACCCTGGACTTATTCATAGTAAATTTTAGACCCAGTTTAAACCTAGTCTATGTAGACCGAGTTTAACCCTTTTATCCATCTGGACATAGTCTGCGATGAATATGAAGTAAGCTTCAGACATAAATATTCGAATATTTTCAAATGTCATTTAGTTGTCAGTGTAAAAATTAATACTTAATATTATCTAAAATAAGAATAGTATGTAGTACAAAAATAGGTTTATAGAAGCGTGTATTCATATGTACGAATATACATGAGGAAAAATAGGAAGAAAAAAATTATAAATTAAAATTATTTGTGATTTTGTCTAAATATGCTTCGTTACATATAGCATTATTATTATTCAGTATTATCTTCATCTGAATCTCTGTCTCTCATTCATTTTCTAAAATTAAATACAATTTTCAATTATGTATATCAAATTTGCAGATATAAAAGTACCTTTAACATTAACATCTGATGTTTTCTTCATCTACAACATTTATGTTGAGCAAATACCTTGAATATCCTCAATTTTATTCATTTCATATCAAAATTGTCAATTTGAAAATTAATAAATATTTTTTGTCTTACGAATGCAATTTTTTAAAGCACACTATATATTCGTTACAATAATAAGACTTAGATCTAGTTTAAACTGGGGGTACGCTCGGTCTAAATTTTAGACTAGGTTTAAGTCAACCATTACTATGAATAAGGAAAAAACTTAGACCTAAGATAGACCTGGTTTAAACCACGTCAGAATTACTATGAATACGGCTGTTACTTTTTAAACTAATTATTACAACAATTAACAATAAATATAACAAGTAATATTTAACATTCAAATTATTGATAATGGACCATTATCTTCAATGGCCCTTAATTTTCTTCTGATTTGCCCCATCATTCTCTGGACAACATCTGGATCGATTTCTCGAATCTTTTGGTAAATGGGTCGTCGTAATTGTTCTTCATTTGCAGCTTCCCATCCTTTGTCGAACACTTTTCTGGTCAATATTGACCAAAATTCTTCTATTGGTCGAGTTTGAGGTACATCGGAAGGATTGTCCAATTTCGGAACAAAGTCTACGTTGTTTTCGTTATACCAGTCTCTTGTTATTCTAGCGTAATGGCATGAAGCTAGATCAGGCCAAAACATTATACCATCATTGGCGTGTTGTGTATTTAAAAATTGAAGCAATTTAGAGAGGCATCTTTGAATATAAAGTTGTGCAGTTAAGGCTTCTTCTCGAACACGACAGAAATAGCACACCATACTAAAATTTTGGCATCAAATTTAGATTTACCTTTGAATATGACATTGTCTGGTGTGTTTTCCATGTCATAAGTATAAAAACCATCGTTTCCTTTTATCTCTGAATAGGACAGAGTAAATATTTGTCGTCATCCATTACAATAAGTTTATTGAGAAAATATTTTGGTGCCTTTCTTCTTTTTCGAAACACCACGTCATTTCGAGAAAGTGTTCTAAAAACAGTAGTCTTGGAAACATCGAATCTTCTGGTTACAGTTCGTTGTGACACTTCAACTTTGTCTTTAACGGCTGCAATTAATCTTTGTTCTTTCATGTGGCTCAAAATTTTTGGTCGACCACTTTTGGGCAAATTAACACAGGGTATACCTTCTTCACAATCTTTTATTGTCCGAAAAATTGTTGCCACAGAGATATTTTGCTCGAGATAAACTGCAACAATATCATACTTAGGCATTCGCCCAACAAGATTGTAAATTCCTTTACGAATATCTAGCTGTATCACAAGGCTGCATCATATCGAAAAAACTAAACTGTCAAAATGTAAACAAGTTAATTGTGATATTTTGTTTCCAGCGACTATTTCATTAAACGTTATTTGGTATAAAAACAAAACATCTAAAAAATTTCTCAAAACTTTAGGACCTTACGTTATCAAAACGAAATGTTCAATGGGTTATTGATTTAGTATTGCTGTTAAAATTTCGTCCTGCAATTTTTTGTTTAAGCGCAGTTTACCATAATTCAAGACTCATTGATGCAACTGGGCATAAAACTTCTTCATTGAAAAGGTTTATGATATATAAAATTAGTGAATTGCAGTTAACATGAAAGTTTAATTTTCGCCCTCCAACGGTTTCAGCATTTCATGTGTATTCTCAGTGGCGTGACTAGCTTTGTGGCGCCCGTGTCAATTTGTTTTTCGCCCCCTACCAGCGTAAAATATACAAGAATTATTACAAATTACACAACCTAACAAGTCAAGGGCGACCTGATATAATAGCTATTTGCGCTCGAAACACACAAGATTTTTTCTACAGTGGCTACAATGGGGTCCTCCACCATAACAAAAATTTATTTTTTATTTATTTTTACTTATCGGTATTTTCCATTCTTCTTGAGCTATTGCTTCAATCTAATCTAAGCATTCGATTCTTTCGTTTTTGTAAATGAATGCCCTATTTTATTTTCACAGCAGTGCGGCATTTTGTTTGGCTATGTAACATACCGACAGAGCAATTATATGTCAGATTGACTTGTTAAGTGGGTAATGTGTAACTACAGTGTCATTAATTACTGACTAAACGTTTCCATTAAGAATGTAGCCAAGTAACATTACTCAACATTGTATAGTTAGAAATTTGAGGAGCGAGCATTTTTTCTACTTTGTCGCTCTAGAGCGGCAAAGTGACATTTTGCGTTGACAAAAGAGAGCGTAAATGGCTACTTTGTATATAGACTGTAGAAAAAATATTTTTTTACAGAAATTAATTTGTATTATTCAATTATTTAAATACAAATGTTATAACTAATGGGTCGATTCTGTTAACATCTGTAAATCTTCCAGATCTGTAAATTTGTAAATAATGAACAAACTGGCAACGAAACCTGCACTCTTATGTATAATTTTATATTAATTAACAAAAATAGATGCGTTTTAGTCAGGTTTTTACAGATTTACAGATCTGTAAGACTTACGGATGTGAACAGAATCGACCCATAAATAGCAATCTTACAAATATTTGCAAAATAAGAGTATATTTGTAAAAATAATATAAACTAGGGAAAATATTAAAAAATTAGGTAGGTGAAATAAATAAGAAACACAATAATCCTTCCATTATCAAAAAGAGAAAAAAATGCAAAATTTTCTTGTTTTATAAAAATAAAGTTTGTGACATATATTGGAAGTTTATCCTCCGCCACTCCATAGTCATTACAATCTTGTAGCATTTTTATTCGTGATAACTAATTTTTTGTCATTATCTACTGACCTATACATTTTTTTGCGAAAACAAACGTTACTAGAATGGTTCCCTAGTAAATACAGGAAGTGAGCAAGAACAGTTTCTGAGATACCTATATCCATAGAGGAACGGCTGCAGCGCCCGGTTTAAAAAAAAAACATTCTGTAGATAAATAAATACTAGTACGTAATAGCCGTATTTTTATTTTTTTGTCGAATTTTGATTATTTCAATGAATTTTTGAAGAAAGATAAAAGTGAAACTTTATTTCTAGCACTGTTATAATTTAAACTTCTTAATGATAATTTATAAAATTGCTCTATTATTGAATGCCAGTAGATTAAATTTGTTTCACTTTCCTACCGGAAATATAAAATGAGAAGTAAAAACTACAAACAAAATAATAACACCAGACCACATAAACTCATTACTCATAACCAAACAATGCGCAAAAAAATAATTAAAGTAAACGTTTCATTGTAAATTTCTCTTCTTGGTAGTACCATTATCCAAATTATTTAAAAAGTTAAACGCAATTTTACTTTGATTATACAATTTAAAATCTTTTTTGCCATGTTCTCTCAAAATTTCTCCGATGATGTGTTTTGATAAATAGTTGTTTAACATGAAAGTGTTTAAAAGTGAAATTTTATTTTATGAGTAAAATACGAAGTAACAATGTCTCAGTGATGCAACCCTACTCTTGAAATTATTAATCATAACACGTAGCATACATACGTACATAATATATCATGCAGTACGTTTCAAGATTGTAAACAATAATAAAAATATTTTTAATTACGTTTGTGTTATGATTCATATAGTTCATAATGTGATTATACAAATAAACAATAACAAAATTATTGTTTTGTGGTTTACTATTTAAAAGCGATTGAAAAATAACCAATACGTAAGAAGTAAAAAAAAATTTACACGTTCAAATTATATGAACATTATTTGCTTATAAGTGGGCTACATAAATTACAGTTTATTTTAGTTTGACATTTCATCTGCGCGTTTGTCGTTTGGTTTGTCTAGTGTGAGTTTTAATATTGCGCGTTCATTTTTCTTTACTGAAAATATTATGAAATTTGGTCAAAACAAAAACAAACATTACAAAATACAGTGCACATAACCTAAGATGGCATAATCCCTCGAAGTAACTAAAATTTGAAGTAAATGACCTTGATACTTAGAATATGTCCTAAGTTGTATTTTTTTGATCAAAATGGTTTGAACGTCGAACGTTCAAATTTCTTTGAAGGTGTAAAGTACCGGAATCTTATAGTACAATAAGAAGTTGTAAAACACATTTCGTACGAACTTTAAGCAAAGTATTTTCTTCAATAATTATAATAATGAGTAGGTCACTATTGTATTCTTGAGAGTAATAAAATCAGGAAGGCCGTGGAAAACAATATTTGCTCTCATTTTAAAGTAAATAATTTTATCCAACACCGACTCATAATATACTTGTTACTATGGTTATTTGAAATAACTAATGAACAACATGAGTCACTCCGTGAAAGAATATTTTAGAAGTCACGGAGCAATTATTACTGATTTTTGTATTTTTTTTTTAATATAAACAAAAAGCAATTTAACAAAATTATTTTTTTATTGAAATAATTTAACATTATTAAACTTATTTATTTAAATTAATATTAACATTTATGCTAAAATAGATTACTTATCATTACACAATGACAGCTGTCATGTACGGCTGATGAAACGAAAACGAGGAACGAGTTAGTGGTTACTTGCTTCGGAATTAAATTCAAAGATGCTGCTTGTGCTTCTAAGTGAATACGTTTTAAAGGAAAGACCTCATTTTCACTCATTTTAATGTACTTTTCATTCAAATAATTCCCAATGACAGACATTAATTATTACAGCATTTTTTTACAACAATATAACAAAACCATAACAACCATTTAATGGCTACTTTGTAATTTAAAATTGACTTGTCAAACGATGAATGAAAACATAAAAATGATTTAAGAAGTTTTAAAAAAAGTGTTGGATAAAACGCTGTATTACACTCGTGTGGAATGTATATTATTCCTTCCATTTTCACAAATTTTCGATTTCAAATAAAATTTAGTATGTATATGGTCCTCGGCATTGAAGTTCCTTTTTAGATAAAACTGAATTAATAATTTTTCAAAGTATCGTTGTGAGTGAAAATTTGAAATTAACCAGAGAGTATTTTCAAATAATTTTTGGACCCCCAATAATGGACCTTTTCAATTTAAAGAGATAGAAGATATGCGCAATGGGGATCTGCGGGGAATAAGAACAACTGAGATCTATGGCGTTTGCTTCTAAATAATTTAGACTTAAAATGTGAGAATATCTCAGATAACTTTAAAAAATCTTATCGAAATAAGTTACAAAAGCTTTTATTGAAGTTAAAATGTCTAACGATGAAAATTTTCACTGAGAATACTATTTGCAGCGATACAAAGAGATAACCTTTAAATTGAAAAGGTCCATTAGTATGAAAGCATTCCAAAAGAAGATTTATTATAAAATTTTAAAAAATATGAACCATGTGTCTTATTCTCAATAATTCTAGCGTGACCCTCGTATCAATTTAAATAAATTTAGATATATATGTAATTTTGGATATTTGTTTTCAAATTTAGAAAAAATATATATACATATATAGGTTAAAAATTACCTAAAGAAATATCAATATATTTTATTAAATTTTAATAACATTTTTTCATTCCATTTGTGTATAATATTTAAAAACATTGCTAATATTAAAATTATAGGTAGAAAATTAATTATTTCTTTTATCAGAATAGGCTTGTCGATTCCCGTATTACGTACTAACCGAAGATTCCGAGCCGGCTATGGCCAGAAGAGTAGGCCAGTCAGTATTTTGTTTTTACAGCAATTGAGTGTCGTAGTTTAATGTCGTGATTTTTATCAAAAATTCATTGTAAATATGTGAAACTTTACTGCCTACTATAATGCATCATGTTCAGAATTTAATTTCCTTTCTATTGATATAAATTTCATATTGGAAAAGTGTTAAATGTTTTGTGTTGGATGAGGGTTATGTTCAAATAAGTAGCGTTGGAAATGGAGAGAAACATATGACAGACTGAGGTAAATATATACAAAACAATCAAAATATTGATATTGATAACAGTTGAACAAAACTAAAATGTAAATATTATTGTTTAACATATTTTTATTTTATTTTTACAGTGTTTTGTGGTGAACTCAACTTAGAAAATTGTCAAAATCTTCGGGAAAACCACGTTATAACAGCAGATAAGGTAGGAAAATCACATCATATATCATTATTCATTTTCATAATAAAAATGAACAATGAAACTACATATTTATGAATTGTGGCCCTATGTTATATATGTATATAGAAGCAGTTGAAGAAAATATAATTACCTACAAGTAAGACGAAAAAGTAAATAAAAAACTGTCGAATATAGGTTATAGAAAATTGCATGTTCAGAGCACTTCAATCTCAGACAAGTTTTTGTATCGACAAATAAAAAACGCCTTAAATTATATAAATTTTTAAACTAAAAATGTAATTGATGATAGATAATGTGTAGGGGACACCAAATTTTATCGTAAGAGAAACGTTGTTATCTGATATATCAAGGGAATCCACATAAAGAATGTCACAATAATTGATAATTTTTAATTCATTATGAATTATGCAGTCAGCACTCCTGAACATTTAAAAAGAAAGTAATAAAATTTTATTTGTATGAAAAATAGAAGGGCTTGTATGAATGCTACTATGAAATTTAAATAAGGTGAAAGTTGTATGCTTAGATAAAATTGTTTGACGAAGAATGATTGTTCGAGAAGTTTTTTAAGGGTTTACGCCTACACACTCGTAAAAAATAACCTGAATTTATTTATGCAAATATGAATTCCGTTATTTCTTTTGTGAAGTGAAGTATGGGACAAAAATTCAATGGGTTAGAGAAGTTTCTATTTGTATTGGTAGTTGTTTAAAGTCTTTCAGTTTAAAAATATTGAATTAATTGTACAAAACAATATTTTTTGTTGAATGTTGGATTTGAATCGTATTTAATTTTCTTATCAATACGTAGGTATTATTACAGGTATGAGTATGAAATGTCAATAATAATTAAAAGTATAAATAATATAAAATACTCAGTTGTTTATGTATGTTACATATTATTACATAGTTATTTTTAAACTTAAACTATTATCATATTCACATCAGACATAGACATTTCACCGTTATTCCAACATATCCAAAATATAACATAACCGATAATTTTTGTAACGCTAAGCTTGCAAGTGGTTTTTTGATTAAAAAAGTTTAAAATAATAATATATTCGAAATAAATAGATACGTATAAGACAAGAGGGATAAAATTACTAATTTATTGCTGTGAACGTTTCAAGAAAATAAACAAAACATATGTAATTTCAATTATTTTAATCGACAGGGAGAAACAATCTCAAGAAATTATTATGGTGTAGTTCACAAAAATCTGAAATTTTATATGAATTTTATAAAACTTGAAACATATGTGACCAAATACTAGTATATATTTTTAACTAGAAAGTACGCGTTAAGAAAAAATTAATTAGTGATTTAAAAAATATTTAGATTACAAGCTTTGTAAATAAAATATTTATTAATCAAAAAGGTAGATTATTTTACGCTGTGTGTATTGTATTTTGTATGAAATTAAAAAATTGAGTTTATAGAAGAAAAAATAAAATGTAGATGACAGTGGCGTAACTAAGAGTTCGGGGCTCGCCCGCAAAAAGTTTTTGGGGCCCGTTTTAATTGTGGCGTTCATCATGAGGAACTACATACCACAAGAACTTGTGGAAATTGTGACTAGGCTCACTTTCATCTGAGTTGACATGTTAAGAAGCAAAATACCCAATATGGGCGGAGGCCTGAAAATCCAAGATTAGGCACCTTTACATCCCACCAAAGTCATTGTATGTTGTGGCATTTACTATGAATATGTGATAGGCCCGTATTTTTTTTTTTTTTTTTTTAAATGAAATTGGTGGCACAGTCCACCGGTACAGGGAATTGATTCATACATTTTTGGTATCCCAAATGAAAGAGCTTGGACGAAATATGGTATTAGCAAGATGGATCAGTATCATACAGTTTAAATAGTAGCAATTTTGCGAAAATCATTCTAGTATCGTTATTAATCCCACGTTTTGGTAATACACATTGGCCGCCAGGTGTCCTGATTTGACAGCCTCAGACTTCTTTTCTGCGGTTATTTTAAAGGAAAACTCTAGATCAGTTGCAGGAAAATATTTGCTAAGAAATCAAAATTCTACCGACCGAAATGTGATAGAAAATAAAGAGCTTGATTTTGCATAGCTAATATTATTTTTGGAAATAGACATTTAAGAAAATAAAGGACTAAATAAATTTGTATGTTGCTACAAAAAAAAAAGATTAAATTCAAAATTTCGCAGTAGTAACAAAATTATAATTTATGTAGATTGGGGCCTCTCTAGAGGCGGGGGCCCGCTCGCAATGCGGGCCCTGCGAGCCCGTTAGTTACGCCACTGGTAGATGACAGGTCGGAGATCAACAAAATGGCGGTAGAATGGGGGATCCGTACTAGTAAAGTAGTGGTATCATTTGTTGGTTTTACTTCAAAGTGTAAAACATCGAAACGTTTTAGTGCAAAACATCATTTGTATTCAAAATACACATTTATTTCACCATATCAAGAAGTAATGTTTTCCTCATTCTCTACGTTCACAAATCTCTCACCAGACGTCAGCTACTTTGATTTTTCTCCAATAATAACTACTATGAAAGATAAATCATCATAGTTCAAAGAGTTCATGCCAAAGCGTAGTAACGAAGTAAACAAAATATGTTTGTTTGAATGTTCTGTCAATTTTGCCAAGTAGTTCTTCACATTTGTGATTAAAGAACTATGGTAAAATAAATGATGTAAAGTTTTTTGGAGAGCACTGAACTACGAATAATTAATTTATAAATATTATCTAAATTTATTCTCATGAGAATTAAGTAATCCATTCCTTTTTTGTACAAATGGCATTTAGAAAATTTCCAAAAAGGTAATTTACCCATTAAGAAAATTTATCGTTTGAAACTTTCCCACGAAATATTGACATATGATATGTTAATACCTATTATATTGAAAAAAGCATAAACAAAGCAAAAATGAAGTTTTTTGTTTGAAATAAATTCAGAAATATTTCGATAAAATTGCAATTATTTTGTTTGTTGTAGTATTTCTAATTTACTAGTTGAAAATATGTTTTGTTGCGTTTTTAAATTATTTATTTAAAAAATAAATTTGTGATTAATCAATTTTAAATGGAAAAAATCTGATGTGGTCAGCACATTACCTTCCGTCAGTTCTATGTATTTTATACAAATTCCACACAGAAAGTTTTTTGCGAAAGAGTCTATATTTGCAGTGCATTACCTTCCCTAAGTTCTATGTATTTTGTACAAATTCCATACAGAAAGTTTCTTAGAATTGATTCTGTATTTGCAGCAAAATTACAAATATACACAAACATACTTTGCACATGACATTGACATCTGTCTATCAGAATTTTTTAAAATAATATTAGCTATTCCACTATTCCAGTGTTATTGCATAGTTGGGTCCTTTATGAAATTTATTTTCTTTATAATTATTTAACTTAATATCCATTGAATATGAAGTATAAAATGTAATCAAATCGTATAGAGAATAAAAAATTCTTTAATATTTATAATAAGAGTAAATATGGAGAAATGATATTTAACAGCGTTTTTTCAAGAAATGTTGTTAAAATCTTCAAATGAGGGTACTTCCGGTCGACCAGTTTTAACCAAAATCTAATCAGCTCTTCATATGGATGTAAGAAAGAGGATTACGGAAGAAATATAATTTTTAGAATTGTAATGTTGGAGTTATTGACGGAGAAAAAATCGTTACACACACATACATAGACATCGTCGTAAAAATAGTAAAATCGTATTCCAGGGACTTTAAATCGTGCTTAATCACTAAAAACTCACCACCGAATTTTTTGACCAAAGACAATACCTTTCTTACCTAAAGGTGACGGAAGGTAAAAAGAACAAAAAAATTACTTGTACGTGTAAATTACTATTTTGATTATTATTGATTATACTATTTTATTTATAATAATGCTAAATGTTTTCTTTATGGGGTGTGAAAATCATATGAACCCAATATATTTTTGGATTTTATTCGTCGAAAATCATTTTTAAGGTGCGGAGACGAAAAATAAAAAATATTTAAAATTGATAATTTAATATGTTATCTCTACGTAAAACGCCTAAATATTTTAGCAATATTATTATGGTAAAGCTCTAAAATTGTTGATTTTTGGTTAATTTTGAAGTTAATTATTCGAATAAAGAACAAATATATCAAAAATTTTAAAAAAGCAGATTGGCACACCCAGCATTGGGTAATATGCCGTGATGATATATTTATTTATTTAAATTTAAAAAGTTATGAACCTAATTTCATGTTTTCTAAGAGCGAGAGTTTAAATTTTATTACAAATAAATGACAAATACAGCCATAATTATTAAAAATCTGAGATGTGTTTTCTGTAGTTTCAACGCTAAAGTATAAATAGAAACTTACAGACATAATATTAAGTTTTTTTAATAATCTGATGTGGCCAACACATAACCTCCCGCCTTACCTGGTTGTACGCATAAAACGAAAAATATTTTTAAATACACATACATATATTCATGTCTCACTACAAAATAATTCTCACATATATTTGCAAAATCTATGAGATATTTTAAAATAAATTATGTACAATACATACATTTATTTCTTTATATTCAATATCCTGAAATTTTCTTTTTCTACTTTCTTTTTCTCTTTGTTTACATTCGTCATTTTTTCGCAAATTCCTTTTATATTCTTTTTTACGTAAATTCTTTTACGTTGTTGACTTTTTTTTATTTTCGTAATCTTCATAATAATGTACAAATATTTTTGACAGAGGCATACAAATATTTTTGACAGTGACATTTATGTGTCAATTACAAACATTTGAATTTCTTGCCTTGTAGTAGTTTGATCTGCGATTTTTTACATCAAATTATTTTATATGCCTTTCTTTATCTCTAAATCTGTAGAAGATATAATAATGAATTTATATTTATCGAATAAAGAATTTAACGTTCTTTAATATAAGTATTTACATAAATTTTCGATAAATAATATTTAGATGATTTTTTTCTTATAACTACTACTTGCGGTTGTCCAATTGTTACCAAAACTTAATCAACTCTTCCCATTATTGTTAGATTGAGGAATCTGTAGTTAAAAATGTCTTAAGTCTTATAGTATTTGAGAAATCGTGAATCCAACATCCACACACACATACGGACATAATCGTAAAAATGTTATAATCGGATTCTAGAGACCTTATAACGTGCTTATTCACTAAAATCTGGATATGCGATTTTTAGCATGAATACAATACCTCTCTTAGCGAGAGGTAAAAAGTTACATATTCGTAACAGATTTTGCATAATTAACAAAAATTTGGAGCCTCTTTTCGTTCATTTGGAAAAGCGTAGACCGAGCACTAGACGATCCCCTTAAAGGCTTAAAGTTAGATTCTAAGCATAAAAACACCCTGTATAATTAATGCCAGTACTCTACCTATCTCTGCATTGTGCCTGCGTTCGTTAATCGGCTATAACAACATTTAAACGTTGTAATACTCACGTACGCAGTTTTTCGTAGAAAAATAAAAATTTTGGATACCAAAATTTTGTATATTTGCATATGATATGGTCAATAAATACTGAACAGAAGTTTGCCAAGTTTTCTTAAACAGACTAAATATTTATATAAATCATTGTGTAGTTCATTATTATTATAATAACGTCGTATAGAAACATTGAAAGCAAAGTTTAACGTAATAAATCATCGCTTCATTGATTGATATATCTATGCAGACGTAGATAACATAAAAATAACCATAGATTCTAAAATTACATTCGCTTGTAAAAATAAAAATATCATTCGATAACGCATTTGTTCTGCAGTAAACACAAATATTTACACGGCTTCGGTCTTGTGCAAATATAAATATATTTGTCGCTATGTAGCTTGTCGCTTCCTACTCTAAGAGTTTTGTTTTACGAAGTAAACAAATAATAGTAATGATCTAGACCTAGACATTTCAGACTATTTTGAGATGAGAAACGTTGACATTGACAATAAATTCTTGATATTTCAGGTTTCAGGCAGTAAGATTGCAATACGCAAATGATTATATTATAAATACCTTCCTGTATAATTACCAGTAATAACTACATGTATGACCGTAATTATTAATGACGTATCATAACCAGACACAGACAGATGTCCCGGCCAGATTTGATAGATTATTTTTTTAATTACTAGAACGGATAATATTTTAATCCCCAATTTTTTAAACAGGATTATAGTATATTAAAATAACATAAATCTAATTGCAAAATAAAAATGTTAATGTTATTACGTTTTTCATTTCAATATTTAGAACAAGTATATAAAATCAAATCCAACAATTCATAATTCCAATTAGGAACAAGATTTTAATTCTAACGACTCAGATTCGAATTCAATTAGTGCCCTTTTCAAAATTATTTTCTATTTTCTTTTAAATCCTAGCTAGCGCATCGGCCTCACATAATATACTATTGTTTGGATATGTATTCATAACATTCATACTTAAGGCAACAGTGCAGTAACACGTGTCTTATTTCTGTATAATTTTTTTTTATATTCTCCGACTACAATTTTTTTAACATCAGTTTATATATATTTTTTAACAATTGACCATTTTAACTATTTTTCATGTACTTATTTATAATTTTATCTTGTACGACGACCAACTCTGTGATAATTTTATTCACAATGGTTCCTTATGGGTGGTTGCCACAAACCTGTAATAGGGGATTCTACCATTTTTTAAATATAATTTCATCTGAACGTATAAATAAAACTAAGACTGTCGGTGAAAATCCGGTGAAAAAATTCCTAATAATAAGCGAGTTATAGTCCTCCGAAATTTGAAAGTATAGATGTGACGTCACGTATATAAGTTTTTATATCAAACTATTTTCTTCATGGACCTAAATGTTCTTGAAATATATGCTATTTCTAAATTATATTTATAAAAATTAAATGAATATTATTATACTGTACAAGTCTACATGATTTATAATTGGAAATGTATTTAAATTATTAAGTTTAATGCAAAATATTTATATTCAAATAAAAACTGTTTGAAAATTGCACTATACTGGACTGATAACCACGTCTTCGCTATTTGAATTTCTCTACTTCCATTGGTAGTAGGCTGCGCCCGTAACTGAGTATTCGTTATATATTTATAGGCCGTCTTTGAGTCGCCAATCAAAATAATATATATATATATATATATATATATATATATATATATATATATATATATATATATATATATATATATATATATATATATATATATGGATTTCATATGAGTGACGAGCTGCTATAACAAAAATCCCCTTATTTCGGAAGTATTTCAATTATGTCGTTTTATTTCTGTATTAATATTTATTATTAAGCATATATTTTCAATATTTTTTCCTAATTTCTCTTAAATCAATTGCGCTGTAATCCCCTATTAGACAGTTTCTTGCCCTGAGGAAGGCTAATGTTTATAGCCGAAACTTTGGCTTGCAATAAATTATTTCACCAAAGACTGCTAGTCCGATTATTTCTTCCTTTTGGAACCCCTCATCCATTCTAGATACAGTCGCCTATCGCTCAAGTTCATTATTTCACATATTCTAGTGAGACATAAAATCTTGTATGCACCACGACAGTTACTAGATGATAATACCCATCGGACGACACCTATCCCTTGGGCTAAATCCTCATCACCCTCCCGGTATTATCATCATTGTAACGCCCTTGGTACATAAAATACTAGTATGCACCACAGGTATTACGTGATGTTTGTAGCCCTCAGGCTATTTAAAACCCTCGGGCCAGAGGCCTTCGACCTAATAAACTTACGCCCTCCGCCGGCATCAACGTCTTCGTAATACCCTTGTGTTAAGAATTCTAGGTTTATTGAATAAATGAAATACAGGTTGCACTACTTGATAAATGATATTATAATATTCAAAAGAAAACAGGTTAATACAATTATATATGCGGATCAAATACAATGATGTTAACTCTTTCAAAGCTTAGTTGAGAATATGTTTCCCTATTCCCTTACACATAACTAGCTGCCTCGACTCCAGTCAGCTATTCCAATATAAAAACTAAAATAAACAAACAATTCAGCCCTGAATATTGGTGAAGTCATCGACCGGCTTCTACTCATTGTTTACACTTGGTACAAAAAATACTGTCATGAAGCAGGGGAAATAATTTAAAAAATTTAGAGGTGCACTTTTTCTTTCAAGAATAAAGGGGCAAGGGGAAGGATGATTTTTTAAGTTCAAGGTCAAATGAATAAGCACTTTATTTATTTATTTATTTCCAAAAGATCAACAGGTCAGAGACCCAATTACAGATCAAAATATAATCAAATACAAGTACACGTGAAAATACAAAATTGAAACTTAACATCTAAATGGAATCTGATATGAGATATTGAGTACATTGATTTTTAAAAGTACCAAAGGTGCAGCCAAAGATATCTACTTGTTGATGGATAGTGTTGAGAAGTGTACACATTGAGTATAGAGGGGATTTAAGGAGCAAATTTGACGAGGCTGATGGTAGGTAAAACAGGTTCTACTTCTGGTGGAAGTTGAGGGTACATGGAAGTTTAATAAATATAAGGATAGAGAGTCATCAATTAGATTATGAATTAATTTATATAGATATGTTAAAAGGAAAATTTGTCGACGTACCTCTAATGTAGTTAAGTTAAAAGATTTTAATAGGTCATCGTATGAAAAATTTGACAAACAGTAAGTGTGATTTTGTTTGAAATACAGGTGTTAAGTTAAGTTCGAAGGACCAAGTCGCTAATGGACTAATTGTATGTTGTTATTTGCAATAATCGCGAGTGGACTGTATTATTAAATTTGTTTGAGGTATCACAAGCAAAAGCAAGAGTACTGACCTTGACTTAAGGAGACTTTAAAAAAGGGGCAGGGACTTGGGATCTAATGACAGGAAACAGGAATGGGAATCGCTGGATGCGTCTTGAAGCGGTGACGAAACAGGAGTAGGAGACGCTGGTTGCGTCTCAAAGCGGTGATGGGTTCGGATGCGTGAGGAGATGGACACGCTGCGCTTGCATGTGCGCAACGGCAGTAGGGATCTAGTTGAGACGGCTGAATGCCGCTATTCTGGTTGATGATGCGTTGCGCTTGAGGGCACGCAACAGTAGTGGAGATCTGGTTGAAACGGCAATCCTTTGCTGTCCTGGTCGATGCTCGTTCTGGCTCGACTTGAAGACGATTGCCGTTGTCCTGGTCGACGCTCAAATTAGCTCGACTTGAAGACAGGGTTTGAGCTCAAATGGCCCACTGCTGGCGAATACAATACTATTCACAAGCACGAATAAACACTTACACTTTCACTATTTCTGAAAGGAAAAGATCCCCACTAGACAATTAAACGACGATATTCAATCAATAATATTTAATTATTCAAATTTAAGATTATAAGGTGGAATTCAAAGCCAAGATGCAAAAATTAATAATGAATTTTTGATTTTTTAAAGAAAGATTCAGAGAGAATGAAAAACACGAGTGAACCCTCACTTGGTTCGTCACCGACTTTTTTGTTTATATATTTTTTTTCATCGTTAAGGGTTTTTAATTGTTGCATCTTTGCTTCTTTACAGATGACTATGATTACAAAATATGAATACAGAGTTGACTTGGTTTTTTAAACAATAATAATAACATTTTTATAATCGTCAGTAACTCTGATCTTGCTTGTCACACCTCATAACAAACTTAACATATTCCCGGGCACAAGAAATTTGCGTGGTGCATAATAATTAATTCGATTTGGCGAAAAAATGCACTGCAACTAACAATTGCTTGGAAAAAACAAGTACGAACAGAAAAAACAAAAAATAATCAACTCGACAGAAACATCGAGTGACAGTTAACAAGTGACATTATGTCTATCTGACAATATGTCAGAGTGGAATAATGTCAAAATGACATTTTGTGTCAAAGTGACATTTTTACAAATTAACAAAACAACAATAATGAAAATTGACGACAATTAAGCTATCTATTGAGTTGGTAGTGGACATAATTTATTAATTGGGCGTTTGATTACACCGTTTTCTGTTTTTACCAACGCGACGCGAGCTATTTTGTCGTTTCCAAAGTATAATTTAGTGATAATTCCTAATGGCCATTCTAATGGTGGTAATCGAATTTCTTTAATTATGACTACCTGCCCAATTTTTACTGTGTTAGTTGATGTTAGCCATTTTTGGCGTATCTGTAGAGAAGTTAAATACTCTAATTGCCATTTTTCCCAATATGATTTTATTAGTGAGTCTAGTAAATATTTGCGATGTACCAAAGTGGATTTGGGTTTGAGTGGTTCAGCTATAGGCAATCGTTTTAATGGGGTTTGAAGCAGAAAATGGGCCGGTGTTAATAACTCTGGATTGAGTTCTGCACCTTGTACACATAGAGGACGAGAATTTAAAACTGCTTCTATTTGTGTTAAGAGCGTTATCAGTTCTTCGTAGCTTAATAATTGTTTACCTATGACTCTGAATAAGTGTTTCTTACAGCTTTTTATTACAGATTCCCAAATCCCTGCGAAGTTAGCACTGTATGGCGGGATTGTTTTCCACTCTATTCCATTCATTGCTAATTCGTTGGATAATGTTTTATGAAATGTAGTCGACTGCACAAAATTATACAGTTCATTAAACTTGTTTCGAGCCCCTATGAAAGTAGTGCTATTATCGGAATATAAATGTGAAACGGGGCCTCTCCTTGATACAAATCTTTTAAACGCGTTAATAAACGAATTTACTGTTAGATCTGAAACCAATTCAATATGAACAGCCTTTATAGTTAGACAAATGAAAATGCAAATGTATGCCTTTTTTGCGTGTTGGCCTTTATGTCTTGATTTTATGAATTTAATTGGGCCTGCATAATCTACACCTGTGTAAACAAATGGCTTTGAAACAGTTACTCGATAATCCGGTAAATCCCCCATCTTAGGTTGTGTGCTAATCGGTCTTGCCTTAAAACATTTATTACATTTGTATAAATTTCGTTTGATTGCATTTCTACCGGCAATAATCCAATATTTCTGACGAATTATTGCTAGTAACAAATCTGTTCCCGCATGACAATTTGAAATATGATAATAACCTATAATTAATTCGACTATGTGATCAGATTTTGGCAGCAAAATTGGATGTTTAACTTCAAATGGCAATGTTGCATTGAATAATCTTCCGCCAACTCTTAATATTCCGTTTTCGTCTACAAATGGGGAAAGTTTTAATATTTGTTTGTTTTTTATTGACCGATTATTTCCCTCTTGAAGCGTTTTTATTATTTCATAGAAGTATACAAATTGTACAGCCCTTAAAATATATATTTCTGCTGTGGCTAAGTTTGACGCGGATATGTAACCTTTGAAAAGTAATTTTTTGCCAAACTTTAAAATGTAACTTGTTACCCTTAACAATTTGCTCCAAGAGGATATATTTTGTGCCAAAGTGTATAAAATGGGATAATGAATCACAGATGCAGTGGTATTAAATGTTTTCGAATTAATTTCCGGTAATTGGTCAACAGACAAAGTATTTAATTGATGAATAGGCCAATTTTCGATTGTTGACTGTAACCAATCGGGGCCATTCCACCATAAATTACATGTAATTAATTGGGCTGGGAGCATCCCTCTAGATATTAAATCGCTAGGGTTTTCTTTCCCTGCCACATAATAAAAACAACTTGGATCTAAATTTTCTTGTATTTGCGCAACTCTGTTGCTTACAAATGTTGTCCATCTATGCGGAGATGATTTTATCCATGATAATGTGATCATAGAATCAGAAAAAGCATATATTTTATCAATTGGGTATTTTTTAATTATATAATCTTTAACATGTTTTACAAGTTTTGCCATAAGAAGAGCAGCACACAATTCGAGCCTGGCTAAAGTGATTATTTTCATAGGAGCTACCTTGGATTTTGAACATAATAGTCTAATTGTGACATTATTTAAATTTACTACTTGAAGATAGATGACGCAACCATACGCCTTTGCACTAGCATCGCAAAAGGCAACCAGGTTTACTCGGCAGCCTTCCGAAATGCCTATATGTCTAGGGACCGACAATTTCTCTAAACAGTTGAATTCTGCGATCAATTTGCAAAAATTCGAGGTTATGTTTTTGGGTGGTATGTCATCCCAATCAACGCCGGCTTGCCATAACTCCTTTATTAATAATTTGGCATATAATATTACAGGTGAGACTAATCCAAGCACGTCAAATAATCTGGCAACTGTTGACAATATAATTCTTTTTGTGCAGTGTGCTGTGTCAAAGTTTGACGTTTGGAATGTGAAAGTGTCAGTGTTAGGATTCCAAGATATTCCTAAAATCTTTAAGTTTTCTCCCTTTGACAAGTCTATACTGGTTTTGTGTGAGGTTGGTAAACTCTCAATGAGTGATGTATTGTTACTCGCCCATTTTATCAAATCGAAACCTCCAGCTGACATTAAATTAATTAAATCCGTTATAAGACTACTAGCTTCAGTTGAATTTATAACAGATACGACTAAGTCGTCCATATATAATTCAGTCTTTGCCCGATTTGTCACATTTGGATAATTTTTACTTTCGTCTTCCGCTAATTGTCGGATAGTTCGCATTGCTAAGTAAGGGCTAGATTTTATTCCAAAACAAACACAATTAAATTGAAAAGTTTTTATCGCTTCAGAGGTGTCAAATCTATAAAGAATTTTCTGATATTTTCTATGTTGTTCTGACACTAATACTTGTAAATACATCTGTTTTATGTCAGCTGTCAAGGCTATGGGAAATAATCTAAAATTTAACAATAAATTAAATAAATCTGCTTGCAAATTTGGGCCAGAGTACAATAAATCATTCAGAGACAGTCCAGTATGAGTTTTAGCGCTAGCATCCAGAACTATTCTAACTTTTGTTGTAGCTTTGTCTTCGCGAATGACAGCATGATGTGGAATAAAATAGCCTTCATTATTCGTCACTTCTGACAGATAACCTTTTTGTAAATATTCATTTATTATGTCATTGTATTGACGTTGCAAATCTACTGACTGACTAAAACGTTTTTCTAAATGTAAGAGCCGACGTTCGGCTATTAAGCGAGAATTTCCCAACAAATTAGGATCTCTCTCAAATGGTAAGTTTACTATGTATCTGCCATTTTCTAAACGTTTAGTGGTTTCCGTAAATATTTTTTCACATTCAGCGTTTTCAGGACTCTTTATTGTGTGACTTGGAACTTCTTCTAGTTCCCAAAACTTGTGCAAACAAGATACTAAATTATTTTGTGCAAATGCAGAAAATGATGAAAAGGATTCAGAAGGTACAACTTTATTATTTATTTCTCCGATTAGCACATAACCTAATGTTGTATCATAGGCTACTGGTGCGGTTCCTAATCGATTCGATAGTATTAAAGAGGGATATATTTGAGCCCCTAGAATTACGTCAATTTTTCCCGGTACATTCCAGGAATTATCGGCTAAAAGAATGGATTTTAAGGACCGAAACTTTGAAGCATCTAGTTTACACGAAGGTAAATTATCAGTTATACATTCTACTACTAATGCATTTAAATTGTACTTATGAGGCGATACTCTCGATTCTATGTCAAAATTTACATACCCATAAACTGGGCGACTTGTCATCCCGATCCCCCGAATTTTTGAGTTTTCGAGCGGTGTGATCGGTAATTTTAATTTTTCACAACAATTCTTTGTTATAAGATTATTTTGTGACCCATTGTCTAATAGACATCTAATCATTAGTTTCTTTTTATTTATGTTCGTTGCATAAACTTGTGCTGTCGACAACAAAACATAACCATTATTATTTGTGGATACATGACATGAAGTGTCAATTTTCTCCGGTTCCGTTATTTGTTTGGTTGGAGATTGAGTAGAAGATGAAAAATGCAAAAATGTATGATGTTTTTTGTTACATTCCCGGCATCTATAGCGTGATGGACAGTTTTTTACTGAATGAACATTGGATAAGCAATTATAACATGCATTTTTTGATTTTATAAATCCAAATCTGTCTTGTACTGACATTTTATGGAATTTTTCGCAAAAATACAGATTGGAATGTTCCGCACTGTTACACAAAATACAAGGTATTTTACAAGGTATTTTTTGTTTTGGTTTTTCATCTGCCGCCAAAAATGTGCGTGAATGATTCGCCACTTTTGGCGATCCCTTTACAGATGAAAAACGCTCCAAGATCTTTGCCTGATCTCTAACAAAATCTAAGAAGTTTTTGCAAGTAGGAAATTCCGTTTCGCGGAATATCGTATCAAATAGCAATACTATTTCTGGATCCACCTTTTTGGATGCGCAGTTTAATAGCACGAAATCCAGAATGTCTGGAATATTAAGTTGCTTGATAGCCTCTACGGAGGCGGAAAATTTATTGACAAACGTTGTCAAATGACTTGGGTTTTTTGAACTAAATTTTATATTGAAAATATTGTCTAAGTATTGCTTAGCCATTGTTCTTTCATCCTGGTATTGCTTTACCAGGCCGTCCCAAATAATGTCATAGTTTTCAGGTGTGGGCAATATCCCCCCTGTTATTTCTAGAGCATTGCCCGTATGTTTGCCTATTAGATAACTAATTTTTTGTTCGTTTGAGAGCGCCTCGTTTTCATGTACATTTGATTTGAATGATTGATAAAATAACGGCCACATTTCTACTTTCCCATTAAAAGATGGCAATTCAATAGCGGGCAGTTTTTTACATTTATTTAGTGCAGTACTAGATTTTGACGGCTGCGCTTTGGGGGCCAACAAGGACAGCTCACTTCTCGTTCTTTTTATTTTTGAAAAATACATTTCTATTGTCATTAATGTATCAAAATTTGGATTAAAATTAGCATCAATAGATAGCTCAAGGTCATTTATACGAATTAAGGCATTTTTAAATTCCTCCCTTAACAAATCGACTTCTTGGGATTCGTCCAAGAAGCGTTCATTGGCGCATGTGTCCGTTGGAGTGCACTTTTTCGCGAGATCGTGTATTTTTACAATACGGGATTCGTAGCCTCTTGCTAGGGCCTTTAACGTTTTTAAATCAACTTCCATAGTACTAAAATTGACAGTGGAACATCCGGCTCGAAGGACCAAAATTTTATGTTAAGTTAAGTTCGAAGGACCAAGTCGCTAATGGACTAATTGTATGTTGTTATTTGCAATAATCGCGAGTGGACTGTATTATTAAATTTGTTTGAGGTATCACAAGCAAAAGCAAGAGTACTGACCTTGACTTAAGGAGACTTTAAAAAAGGGGCAGGGACTTGGGATCTAATGACAGGAAACAGGAATGGGAATCGCTGGATGCGTCTTGAAGCGGTGACGAAACAGGAGTAGGAGACGCTGGTTGCGTCTCAAAGCGGTGATGGGTTCGGATGCGTGAGGAGATGGACACGCTGCGCTTGCATGTGCGCAACGGCAGTAGGGATCTAGTTGAGACGGCTGAATGCCGCTATTCTGGTTGATGATGCGTTGCGCTTGAGGGCACGCAACAGTAGTGGAGATCTGGTTGAAACGGCAATCCTTTGCTGTCCTGGTCGATGCTCGTTCTGGCTCGACTTGAAGACGATTGCCGTTGTCCTGGTCGACGCTCAAATTAGCTCGACTTGAAGACAGGGTTTGAGCTCAAATGGCCCACTGCTGGCGAATACAATACTATTCACAAGCACGAATAAACACTTACACTTTCACTATTTCTGAAAGGAAAAGATCCCCACTAGACAATTAAACGACGATATTCAATCAATAATATTTAATTATTCAAATTTAAGATTATAAGGTGGAATTCAAAGCCAAGATGCAAAAATTAATAATGAATTTTTGATTTTTTAAAGAAAGATTCAGAGAGAATGAAAAACACGAGTGAACCCTCACTTGGTTCGTCACCGACTTTTTTGTTTATATATTTTTTTTCATCGTTAAGGGTTTTTAATTGTTGCATCTTTGCTTCTTTACAGATGACTATGATTACAAAATATGAATACAGAGTTGACTTGGTTTTTTAAACAATAATAATAACATTTTTATAATCGTCAGTAACTCTGATCTTGCTTGTCACACCTCATAACAAACTTAACAACAGGTATTTAACGAATTTTCTTTGAATTGTTTCAATAAGATTTTTGAATTTCTCATAATATGGATTCCATATAATACAGCAATATTCGAGTTTAGCTCGTACTAAGGTGAAAAAAAGCACTTTTATAGCATGCAAGTCTGTAAAAGATTGTGTATTGCGCTTTATAAAACCTAGTACTTTATACGAGGAACTCATTAAATACTGAATGTGAGGATTGAAAGTTAACTTTTCGTCAAAAATTATTCCTAAGTCTGTAGTACTGGATACACGTTTAAGAGTAGCATTATTAGCCATGTAATTGAAAACTATTGGAGTTTTTCTAGTGTAAGATAAAATTTTACATTTCGAAACATTTAGATAAAGTTTATTGGAAGTACACCATTCATTCAAGTTGTTGAGATCATTTTGTAATGAAATGCAATCATCCGTGCTTGACACAGAACAAAATTTTTTTAAATCATCCGCAAACATTAGTTTTTGATTTTGAATCACAGCGGTAACATGATTAATAAAGATAGTGAACAAAAGGGGCCCTAGAATTGAACCTGTTGCAGGTTTAACGCGTTTTTATGTATAGAAATTAATTTAATTAAAATTATTTCTCCACATTATTTACATACAAAAGACTCGAGCGACCTTGAATCAGCTGATTTGTGTGCGCGTATCATTTTGACAACTACAATGTCACTTTGACTAGACCAATGTTTTGACTTTTTTATTTTGAACTTGCCAAAAAGGTTTTATTTTACAATTTTCGGCATTAAAACACATGAAATTAAAAATTATAACTTTTTAACAGTTCAAAATTAAAATAAGTCAAACATTGGTCTTGTCAAAGTGACATTATTCGTGTCAAAGTGACACGCGCTCACATATCAGCGGAATCCAAGCACTTCAAGGTTGCTCGAGTCACGTGTCTCGTTCTTGCTCGTACCCTATAGAGAGAAATGAAAGCAACTTCAAAATTTGAATTTAGAGCTGCATTTTTCAAATTTAGAACTGCAGAAACAAGCCAGAGCTGCACCAAATTATATCCCCTGTCATGAAGTATTTAATTTTATAAAAGTAACCCCGTTAGAATTTTTGAGTATAATTTTTACATTTATAAATTAGTATAATTTTATGTATTTAGGAAAATATTTTGTTGTTGTTTACCAATATTTTAATTTCGTTTTCTATGAACAGTTTACACACATACCATCAAACATGATTATAAAAAAAGAGCGACACGCATGCCTATTTTAAATTAGTGTTACAATAACATGTTAATAAATTATGTATGTCACCATATATGATCACATAACGTACAACAAAAAATACATGAACAATTGCGCTGCTCTAATATTTAATATACCATTATTATAGGAGCAACTAGCTAACCGCAATCAATATAACAATATCAAATTTCATGGAGAAAAAATTCTACACCATTGCTTTTTAATTTTAGATCGATAAGCTATAAGTTTGAAATGACAAAATATCGTTTCTTGACATTTAAAAAATGAAATTCATACTTTCAATTCTTCTTTGTAATACATGCGTTAAATATTGCATGTGGCATAATAGACCAATAGCACTAATTAATTTTAAAATGTCAAATTAAACTGCATTCGAGAAAGCTGGGAATAAATATAGAAATAATCATTTATTGAGTTTTCTACTAAAAATATTCAGACTAGAACCTTTAGAAATTAGCGCAAATAAAATATTTTATTCAAGATCACGCGAAGATGGTATATGATTTATGAAGTACAGAGTATTTTAAAATGAATCAGGTTAATACACTAATATATTTTTTGATAAATTGATAAATTAAGACGTACCAGAACTATCAGCACAAAAGAAAAGATGTACCTATCGGAACTCTGAAATCACTCATAATGATTAATAATTGATAAAAGAATTACTTTTTAAAAAAATTCCCAAGAAATGAAACATTAAATTCAATCGGATCAAAAAGCCTCACAAAAACTTTATATAAGACTTTTTTATAAAAATATTTTATGATGGACCAAGTTCAATGTTTTAAAAATGGTACAAGTTTCATAAAATTCAAGGCGTGGGTGAAATGTAATGTAAAGTCCAAGATGAAAATAATTTTATGTAGGTAATAAAGTTAAATACTAAAATATGTCGAAAGGACGTAAATGATTAAGATGTTTTTATAAAATAGATCAGAAATTAATGAAAGAAGTTGCATCTATCGTTATTATTATGTGTACAACGCTTTATTTTTTAGCGATCGTCCAGAAAATATGATGTGTCTGATCACTTTTTAGACCGATAAATCCTTCTTTACTGAGCTATCACTTGTTTATTTCTTATTATCCAGCAATAAAAAATAAAATAAAGCATAGCTATAGAATTTAGTTCTTTTTTCAGGATCGCGAAAATTTTTTTGTACCCGACATGACCTGAAATATCTTTACTGGGCTCATAAGCTTCCAAAGCTCGCCTATGGCTCGCTCTGAAATATGCTTGCTCATGTTCATACAATAAAGTATCACTTTCAGGTCTTGTTACGTAAATTACTATTTTTTTAATATACAAGAAACAATAAAATGATATATAAATATAAAATTTAAGTTTGTTATTCAATGAAAAAATAAAGACATGTAATCTCACATCTTGAAGTACAGCTGCTTCGCTACTTCTGAAAAATCACTACTTACTATTTCAAATGTTAAATGACAACTTTAGTTTTAAACAAATAAATAAAAATAAATTAAATTGTAAATACAGTGTGTTCAAAAAAATTCTTAACTCGGAGTAGGCTGGATAGTTCCAAATACACAATTTATAGAAAAGATCGTGATAACTCTAGAACTGGTAAAATAACGGGAGGTGGTGTATTATGTGCTATTAATACAAAATATAAATCTAACTTAATTAATTTAGATTTACATCCAAATTCATTTGCTGACATTATATGCGTTCGTGTTTCTCTGTTGTCTGGCGAGAATCTCATTGTTGCTGTTGTTTATTCTCCCCCTCCGGTTACACTTGACCAACATATCATGATTTATGACTGTCTCGAATCTTGCCACTCGGTTATGCAGTCTGATTTTATTCTAGTTGGTGATCTGAATATTAGTACACTGATTGATCATTACAATCATGGATATCTCATTCCTTGTATCACCAGATTTATAAATTTTTCTCATTTTCTTAATGCCTCTCAGCTCAATAATTTTCTTAATTGTGACTCACGTATTCTTGATGTGGTATTATCTAATAAAACTGGTACTGTTTCTCGTAGTGACATTATATTAACACGTGAAGATCCTCTTCATACCACATTGTCAATAATTTTAAATGTTAGTCCATCTGTACTCCCCAATTCCACATTTAATAATACTTATTCTTTCAACTTTCCTCTTGCTAACTTTGAACTTATGTATAATCTTCTCCACAATGTAGACTGGAATACTTTAAGTGAATATGATGATGTGGATCAAGCATTCAGTAAATTTTATGATATTCTCGATCATGTTTTCAGGGATTGTGTTCCACTCACTCGCAGGAAATTGTCTCCCTATCCTCCTTGGTTCACGAAACAAATTATTTCAGATCTTAAACTTAAAGATAAACATCATAAATTATACAAAAAAACTAATGATGCTAGACATTATTCGCAATTTAAAGCTCTCAGATCTAAAATTAAAACTGATATTAAAACTGAATATAAAAACTTTGTTCACCGATCTGAAAATATAATTGCAACTGAACCAAGAAAATTCTGGTCTTTTATTAACAAAAAGAAAAATTGTACACGAATACCTGGGAACATGCATTGGGGTGATATCAATTATAATGATACACAGTCAACTGTCCAAGGTTTTGCAGATTACTTCTCTACTGTCTATTCCCAAATCAATGTAACAGACTTCTCTAAAATATATAATCCCGTAACCTCAAATAACTTTTTAAATATAAAAGAAATTTCAGAAGGCGACATAATTGAATCTACTAAATCTCTAAAAGTGTCTTGTTCTCCTGGCCCTGATAGTGTTCCTTCTTACATTTTAAAAGGTTGCTGTGAAATCTTTGTTAAACCACTCCATATTTTATTTAATTTAATTTTAAAAACCAGTAAATTCCCTGCTTCTTTAAAAGAATCTCTAATATGTCCAATTTTTAAATCTGGTGACACTACTGATATTTCAAACTATAGGCCGATTTCTATTATTTCTAATATCTCTAAATGTTTTGAAAAAATCCTGTATACGAACATATATCGATCTGTTAGTAAAGAATTAACACCTGCACAACATGGCTTTATTAGGGGCAAATCAGCTGCGACTAATCTTAGTCAATTTACTGATTTCACTATCAATGCTTTCAGCGAAAATTCGCAAGTGGATGTTGTGTATACTGATTTTGCCAAGGCTTTTGACACCATAAATAATGATGTACTATTGTTTAAATTGGAGCATCAGTTTGATTTATCTCCAGACTTACTTATGTTAATACGTTCGTATATCAGTGACCGTAAACAATTTGTACAGTATAATAACCACAAATCTAATTTTTTCACTCCCCACTCTGGTGTTCCTCAGGGTTCCAATTTGGGCCCCCTTCTCTTTGTTTTATTTATTAATGATATTACTAAGTGTTTGGAGTTTTCAAATGGTCTTCTTTATGCTGATGATTTGAAACTATTTAAAGTCATAAATACTTTTAATGACTGTCATGAACTACAAAAAGATATTAATAACCTTCTAGCTTGGTCGTCTTCTTCATATCTATTTTTCAATTTTTCTAAATGTAAAATTATGTCGTATGCCATGAAGCACAGTCGGGTTATTGTCCCTTACTGGATGGAGGGTGAGTGTCTAGAAAGAGTGAATAATCATAGGGATTTGGGAGTTATATTTGACCCGAAATTACAGTTTGATTTGCATTATAATTATATTGTAAATGCTTCTTATAAAAGCTTGGGTTTTATAATACGCAACTCGAAATTTTTCAAAAATCAAGCAACACTTAAATCCCTGTATTACTCGCTTGTTCGATCTCGACTTGAGTACTGTCTTATTGTTTGGAATCCAATATACGACTTGCACAGTAATAACATCGAATGGGTGCAAAGAAAATTTGTACGATATTGTGCACGAAAAATTTCAATAAATTTTAATCCCCTGAACTATAGTTATACTGCTGCCCTACTACATCTCAATATGTTTACATTGGAGTCCAGACGTAAGATGTACTCTTGTCTGTATCTACATAAATTATTGTCAAACAAAATCGACGACACTACTGGCTTAAACAATGTTCACATTTATATTCCGCGCCTTTCATCCAGAAAACATACGAGCATTACATTTTATATTCATCACATAAGGAGAAATTATTTTCTAAAACGTCCATTTACCCGACTGTGTTTCATTTACAATGATATTGTAAGGAAAATAGATATTGAGGTTGACATTTTTAACATAAATTACGTTGCTTTTAAAAATATTTTGATTTCCAATCTACGTACATTTTGATATAAATAGAACAAATCTTATTCATATATATTTTTTCCTTCTATTGTGTATTATTTTTTATTTTTATTATTTTTTATGTATGTATATTGTGTTTCACATTTTGTCTACGTCAAACATGTTTTTTTTGGGTTCTTGCTAATTTGTGTATTTCTGACCCCCTTGTAATTGGGATATTATATCCTGTAAGGAGGTCAATAATAAATAAATAAAAATAAAAAGAGACGTATGTCAATTTAAAAATATTTAATTAAGTGTCAATTTGAGATATTGTCAAAAATGTTATGTTATCTGCAGAAATCAAAGCTTTTCTTCTTGAATCTTATTTTAGAAATGAAAACAAATTAGAAAATGGCGAATGCCAATATACTGCATCCTTCTTTATTGTCTTTTCTCCTTAAAATTACATTTTTAGATCACTATTGACAGCTTGACTTTTGAATTAAATAATGATCAGACGTACGTTTCACTGTTCATAGCCTACTTCCGAGTTAGGAATTTTTTTGAACAAACTGTACTAGGTACACAGTAAAAAAATTCATTATACTGAATCGTAAACGTCTCTAGTGGTAAAAAGCTCAAATGTCGAAAAATGTAAAATTAACATAAAATTTATGTTGTTTTTAATACGAATATTTTAACACAGAAAAAAAACTGTTAATTTTAACACAGAAATGAAACCAATTTTTTACTGTATATGTACCATCTTATTTCAAATATTATAGGTTTAATTTACCAAAAAAAGAAATTATTCTTGTCTATTCACAAAATAACAAAATTTAAAAAATCGAAACAGCGCTCTTTCAGAAGTAGCAATATGTAATTTAAACTAATTGATATTACAACTAATTATTTGATGAATAAATTTTCGAACACGTTCCTATATATACTAAGTGACAAAATGTTGGTATGTCAATTTCCTTCGTGTCGATTAGTGTTTCTCCTGTTTCTCCTGATATCTCTTCTTTTTCCAATTTCCTGTAGTTGTAGAATGTTCTCGTATGATGTAATGTTTCCTCCTCTCTTCCGCAAAACCTGTACAATCGCTTTTCTACTTAACCTAGTATTTATTCTAATTTCCCTCATTTCCACAACGGAACCCGGTAATGAGATACGTTATTTTCTTCCCGGATGTATTACGATTTATCTATAGTTCCTATATTCTTGCAACTTGTTTTGTAAGGCGATTCTTTCTGTATTGATTTATTAAGGTTATCTTTGATTTTATCATTCTCTTTGTTGTAAAGGTTTTGTTACATTCTCTCTATTTTATCGTATTCGTTTCATTTCTTTTATATCGTGGCTATTTCTTTAATCAGTATTTCTTGTAATTTTCCCCAGTTTGTCAATTTATTGCAATTAATTGACTTACAATTACCTAGATTTACGAATAAAAAGTAATTTTATTTTTTGATTTTGTTTCATACTCATACGAGTATCTTTAGATATTGATAACGTATGGTCCTAAAGTTTGGAGAAAATGTTTAGATGTTTTGTATTTATACCAAATAACATTTAATCAAATTGTCGCTGGAAACAAAATATCACAATTAAGTTGTTTTCATTTTAACAGTTTAGTTTTTTCGATTTGATGCAGCAAAATGTCATATAAGCTAGATATTCGTAAATGAATTTACAATCTTGTTGGGCGAATGCCTAAGTGTGAGATTGTTGCAGTTTTTCGCGAGCACAATATCTCAGTGGCAACAATTTATCGGACAATAAAAGATTGTAAAGAAAGTATACCCTGTGTTGCCCAAAAGTGGTCTACCAAAAATTTTGAGCTACATGAGAGAACAAAGATTAATTACAGCCGTTAAAGACAAAGTTAGAGTGTCACAACGAACTGTAGCCAGAAGATTCGATGTTTCGAAAACCACTGTTTTTAGAACACTTTCTCGAAATGACGTGGTGTTTCGAAAAAGAAGAAAGGCACCAAAATATACCATGGCCCAATTAGAAAGAATCCCTAGATGTCGTCCGTTAAGGCGCATTCATTTTCTCAATAAACTTATTGTATTGGATGACAAGAAATATTTTACCCTGTCCCATTCAGAGATGAAAGGAAACGATAGTTTTTATACTAATGACAAGAAAAACACACCAGACAATATCAAGTTCATAGGTAAATCTAAATTTGAGGATAAAATTTTGTATGGTGCGCCATTTCTGAAGCCGTAGGTATATATCTCGCAGCCATACCTTGGTAGTGTTCAGTGGAGAAAAATTCAAAATTTTACTAGCCGACTGTCGCGCGTACATTTCTGTCACATTTGTGAATGTTTAGAGTAGACTGTGCTCAACAAAAATATCTCTTTTACGTTTTTATTATTTAATATATTTTTATATAATTATAATCGCTGTAATATTTGCATAACATTTTGAATATCCAAAATAAACATACAAAGTTATCTTTAGTTGTTAACTAACAATAAAACATAACCTCTGCCACTGTTCTATTGTATTTATTTTTTTACTTGACAGCACTTGACAGTTATTTGCTACTGGGCGTTCTATTGCTTTAAGAATATTCTTATTCTAGTAGGAATATTTCTGACACCGATAGAACGTACTATGTAAAATATAAACAAAATAATGTTTTTAACAAATTTATTTGCTTATAAATAGTTATATTGACATGCTTAATATTAATTATTTACCGAAATTTACAATCTATTACTACGAACTACGGAATATAAATTAATTTACATTAATACTTAAATGTTTTTCCAAGTTACCAATTTTAAATGGTTGCCTTCTGTTACTTAGCATGTGTTTATACATAGAAAAGCTGCGTTCTATGAAAAACGTTACTGTTCCGTAGGTAAAATAGGAACGAATGGTTTCAAAATGTAATTGAAAGTGATGTACATTTTCCACCCCTCTATACTAAGGTAATGAAACCGACAGAAATATTTAAAGCTAGAATGACCGTTAATTTCTCTGTAAGGGATTAGAATTAGAAAATTACAGCCATAAATGAAATTCTGGGTAATTTTTGGCGGCGTATCACTGGTTCGGTGACTTCAATGTTCTTCAATAGATATGAGAATTTAATTGAAATTAACAAAGTAACGTAAATTTTAAAGTAAGCACAAATATGCATATCGCATGGAAATATACAAAAAAAATGCAAGAATTATTATTAGAATTTTATTAAAATTGATAAAAATAACCTAACATTTAGAAAATATGCACAAATATGCACATCACAATGAAATATGCAAAAATTAGGTGAAATATGCAAAAAAATGCAAAAATATGCATTTTACATATAATCCGAGCTTTAGTTATGACAAAGAAATACAATGAATACATAGTCAGAGGAATAGGTTTGTTCAAATATTATATTTTGACTTTTTTATATTTTAAGATTTCTTACAATTATATTCCATGCCATAATTATAAACTAATTTAAATCCCAACTTTCATTCGCTAGTTTAATAATTATATATTAGTCTAATAAGATTTGTATGAAAGTTTATGTTTAACAATTATTAATTGATAAGTTCCACTTTGTTCTAATAATTTAGTACTAATTATTACCTGTAGGTGCTATGAAAAGACTATTATTATAGCTCTATTAAAATTGTAAATATATATTATGGAATTTCTTCCTCATGCGAAGTAAATGAAGTGACACCAACATTCTGATAAAATTTATTAAAATGAATTTATAATAAAGCAGTTTATTTCTAGAAATATCTTTTCTAAAGCATTGTAATCAATCAAAGATAATTTTAGTCATTTCTAAAGAATGTTGCTTTGTAACGGTAAGTTTTCAAAGGATTAAAAGGAAATAATGGATCACAGAAAATCCACAACCAACTTGCAAAATAAGTCTTTTAATCCTCTTAACAAATTATCTACTTTAAGGATCTTGCCAAATCAATTACTTTCCACAAATGAAATTTAAATCAGATTATTTATCTGGAAAACACGTAGGACGAATTCAATTTAGTAAATTTCCTTCTCTGAGTAAATTTAATAAATCATCAAGCTGGGAATAAATATAATGTTAAAGAGCAAGAATAGAAATTTATCTATGATTCGCATCTAGGTTGGGAATCGAACAATTCAAGTTTGAGTTCAATGTTTATCATTATAGTAGGTCAGAGATTATTATCAAACAACATCTATTTTATTTGACAGATAAAATTTTATGCAGTTATTTATTGTTTTGTTATAATGTGGGCGTTTTCTACTTTTGCATTAATTTTTCAACGTTCAACTATAGCTAAGAAGTTATTGGCCCCTATTCAGACACCACTATTTGTTGAATGTAGGTTCAATTAAGTTAATTGGTCGTTTTTTAACTTCCTTAATAATTGGACTTTCATCCGACAAATTGTGATAAGACGAGGGTAAGAGCCATAATAAATAAATAAATAAATAATAATTTTTATAAATTTTTTTAAATGGGCTACTTGCGTGCCATTTTAAAAAACTTGCTACCCATATTTTTTCTTTTGGCAAAATATTCATTAATTGGCCAGAAAAAAATTAATGAAATTTTAATATTTAAATTACCGCCATGTATGACGTAGAATTACGCCGAACCAATGAATGGCCGTAAAGCAATAACATTGGTACGTCCAATAGCAACGGCATGTGCGGGTAATTTAAACATGACAGATCATCTGTTTGACATTTGAATAATAGTTTGGAGGTTAATATTTTCGTTTGTCATTTTAATCTTGGCACTGGCAACAGCGCAAATCTGAAGTAGTCGAAATTACATTGGGTAAACTTGTCTCTTATCTCTAATTTCAGCCAATCAGAGATGTCAAAACTCCGCAATACTGAATGTCTTAAATGGAATAAGGTATAAGTTAAAATCCTGCTTAACAAATCGAAATACGTAATAAAAGTAACAGAAACCACGCAATTTGTAAATAATAAAGAAGAGAGACAGTGACAGAATGAATGTCAAAATCAAATTAAAACTCGCACTCGCTCACCATCTACAGGTTACATTCTTAAATATGCATCTCTTTCAATATTTAATTTCGCCCTTATGTTTAAAGAACGATTTTTAAAAAATATTTGTTTGAATACAAACCAGCTTTTGCTTTAAAATCATATTTTGATAAATTTGATATTATTTATTACTAATATTAAATAATGAAATCTGACATTGCTTAAAACAGCGTTTTAGTTAAAACCGTGGTCGTGGTACGAGCCGTAGAGTTTAAGTTTTAGCTCGTGTTCCGCGAACGCGAGTATTTGGCCTAAAGATGCATCGGCATCTTTAGTTTTTACTTGATTAGTTATGTTTAGTTATGTGTAGTTTAATTAATTAAAAATAATAAGTTTTGATAATCATGTAAATATAACTTTAGCAGTTAAATTTCAAGTATTGTCCATGCCCATAAATCTAAGTGTTCGACAGCTTCCCTCACCAGTCACCAGTAGTTAAAGAGAGTGATCGTGGGAAAACAAGTAAGCAGTAATTATCAGGTTAGGAGAACCCCGCGTCTTAAAAAATAGAGATCTTTGAAGGCTGGTTAATATCTTTATTCAAAATATTCGAAAATCAGTTTTTTAAGCACATTCTACAACACGAATAAACTATGTAGGTACATATTTCTTATTTTTTATAGTAGTATAAATGGCCCTTTTATTGCACTTTCCATCCACGACAACTTTGAGCGGGCTTGAGGTGAGGCCTGGTAAGCACCCTTAACGGTACATTCAGTTATATTGTCATTACAAAAATGATATATTTATTAATTAATTTATTTATTTATGTTTTCTACTTTTATCTGAAGAACTGATTAGTTTTGGTAATACATAATTAGTGAATGAAATTCTTAAGTTTTCTGTTTATATTAAAATTTTAATAGTTATTTAATTAGTGTGATAATAAAATCGATTAATAATCAAGATAATTTAATTGTTGAGGTACTTAATTGCCGATTAACACGCGTTAGTTGTAATATGTTTTCATTGATTGTTTTATTAAATTGGAGAAAATAACTATTTATTCTATTAAAAAAAAAATAGTATCATTGCTATCTATGGTTACTTATACTAAAATCGATTAGTAATAGAAAAACAAATTCATTTATTAATAGGGGAAACTAATAAATGATTTTATAAACATTAAATATGGACAAATTTTTCGATTGTGATATAGGTTAAGATTTCGAAATCTCAAATATACAGCATTTATTATTTTTACAAAACAGACGTTATACACTTTTTAAGGGTGAGTAAGATCTTACAGATTTATAATCATAAATTCATATACGTATAAATACATTTGATTAAACTTTAAACATTCAATTTTATAAGAATAAAGAAAGTGTCTACAGTCCCAAACGCGGTATCGTTTAGAAAAAATTAAAATCCCGAATAGGCGTGGTTTACGCAATTTCTTTGAATACATTTTAAAATTATATAACCTAACACAATAAAATTCAGGCCAATATTTGTGCGTTAAGTATAGGTTATTGTTGTTTTTATGCATTGACTACGTTTATCTCGACGTTTGAAGCCGCTTGAATTAAGTAAATCCTTTTTCAATCTTCGAAATAAACGATCGAGATTAATATACGAAGCCGCTTGTAAATGTCTAGCCAAGCCTATAAAATAACAGGCTTGGACTTACGAAGCGGCTTGACTTCTGTCGAAATAAACAGTGAAGCTTCAAATAATGTAATTACGCATGCGCACATCCTCAATATGTTGCAGTGTTACTAAATTCATATCATTTGTTTGTTGTTTTCATTTTACCTCATTTTATAAAAGTCGCACATAAAACTTAGTAAAATTATCGAAAAGCTAAATATTTGGAGTAATGAAGAAATAAATGTTTTTTTTAAATGTTTTTGAAAGAGAAGACAAATAACAACATGAAATTTTTTAGATTTTGGGGTTATATATCCAGGATGAAATTAGATCATATACCTCTCCCTGTCTGTCTGCATAATCGAGTATTTAACTATCTTTTTTTGTACTACTGATGATGAGAAGTTAGTTCTGGAAATACGTATTTAGTTTTTGTTAAAATTAATTTTAAAGTTAAGGGGTAATCATAATAGTTTTAGTTAAATTTAATCTTAGACTCCATCTATTATTAATTTTTATCTTTTTTTAGCCGATACGAATTTAAAGAATATTGAAAATAACTCATTCCTATTTTCAATACGCTGAGATAAACCAATGGGATTTTTTAAGTCATAATGTACTTGAAGCCACTTGAATTATCGGGATAAACGTAGTCATTATTTAACATACAAGCTAAGTAAGGTGTTCAATAAGGGTCCCGCAGTCCCAAACCTTTCTAATACTAAATCACTCGTCATCGTGATTTAATTGGTCCGCCACGCCTATACAGGTACAGGCATCAACCGAAAATATTTTATTCTCTATATATCATATTTGCTCATTTTTTATATCTTCTAAAGATTAAAAGATAAAGAAAATACATAATAAATTTCTTTAAATTTTGCAGGCTGTACTTGTCCACAATATTTTGTAAAATAAATCTATAATTGGCGGGAGGTAATGTACTGGCCTCATCAGATTCTTGATATTGCTATAAGATACGAAATATAAATTACACATTGTTTTGATAAAAAAAAAAAATATTTTAAGAAATCCAATTTTGGAAAATACAGCGTGAGATAGTTAGTCAGCAAAATTTATGAACTCACTTGAAAAGTAAAAATTCACGAGATAATGTGGAATCATTCATAATACTTACCGGCGCCTTGAGTTACAAATAACTCCAAAAGATAACACTATTAAAATAGTTGCGAGTATGTATTTTTACAAATAAAATACATATTCATTACCATTACTCGAGAATATTAGCATTTAACGTCACAGACACACGTCTGAATAGAATGAAAACATCTTTTTAACTTTAAAATATCGCGGTATCACGTTGCAGATCTAAACAACTGAGAAACAAAACAACATACTGTCTACTTCTGATACGCAAGGTTACGTTACAGGGAAGGACTCCGAGATAATAATTTTACCGGTTATTAAATGTTATAAAATTTTATTTGAATTTGAAATTGTGATATCAAAAGCAATAGGTTACACTGTTTACAGGTTAGAATAAAATCGAGTTCTTATTTGAAAAACTTTCTTATTACGCACTTTACAAAAAAATTATGTGGGTCTATGGTCTAAATTTTTGAGACAAATTCAGTGATGAAAAGACATTCCTGATATTTTAATTTGTTTTTGAGTTACGAACAAAAAACGTAAATTTACTGATTTATGTTGCAATTCTGTGCACACTCGTAACGTTAGTTACGATATCTGTATAAGACTCGGACATCACTACGATCAAAAATGCAATTCTGACACTTATCGTAACAAACGAGTACACGTAAAACGTTCCGATTTCTCGTAAATATTGACTCAATTATTACTTGTCTGTTGCTTGTCTGTAAGAATCGTAAAATATTTTAGGTTGTATGTATGTCTGTTACATATGAATAAGTGGACAATATTGCTATATTGAGTATTTATTGAGATATTCAGTAGACAATAAAGAATAAAGCTTAGAAAAATTAATTAATTAATTTAATGTGACATGCTCAAATTTAGGGTTGATTGATAGGTGTCCTACGGGTTAGCCGGATACGGAAACGTGCTAGGATTGCTCCTTGAGGTTGCTATATTGAGTATTTATTGAAATATTCATTGGACAATAAAGAATACAGCTTACAAAAAATTATTAATTAATTTAATGTAATACGCTCAAATTTAGGGTTGTGTCCTGGGTGTCCTACGGGTTAATCGGATACGGCAACGTGCTAGGATTGTTCTTTGGGGTTGCTATATTGAGTATTTAATGAGATATTTAGTAGAAAATAAATAATACAGCTTACAAAAAATTATTAATTAATTTAATGCGACACGCTCAAATTTAGGGTTCATTGCTGGGTGTTCTACGGGTTAGCCGGATACGGAAACGTGATAGGATTGTTCCTTGGGGTTGCTATATTGAGTATTTATTGAGATATTTATTAGACAATAAAGAATACAGCTTACAAAAAAATATTAATTAATTTAATGTGACACACTCAAATTTAGGGTTGATTGCTGGGTGTCCTACGGGTTAGCCGGATATGAAAATATGCTAGGATTGTTCATTGGGGTTGCTATATTGAGTATTTATTGAGATATGTATTAGACGATAAAAAGTACAGCTTACAAAAAATTATTATTTAATTTAATGTGACATACTCTAATTTAGGGTTGATTGCTGGGTGTCCTACGGGATAGCCGGATGCGGAAATGTGCTAAGATTGTTCCTTGGGGTTGCTATATTGAGAAGTTATTGAGATATTCATTAGACAATAAAGAATACAGCTTACAAAAAATTATTAATTAATTTAATGTGACATATTCAAATTTAGGGTTGATTGCTGGGTGTCCTATGGGTTAGCCGGATACGGAAACGTGCTAGGATTGTTCATTGGGGTTGCTATATTGAGTATTTATTGAGATATTTATTAGACGATAAAAAATACAGCTTACAAAAAATTATTAATTAATTTAATGTGACACGCTCAAATTTAGGGTTGATTGCTGGGTGTCCTATGGGTTAGCCGGATACGGAAACGTGCTAGGATTGTTCCTTGGCGTTGCTATATTGAGTATTTATTGAGATATTTATTAGACAATAAAGAATACAGCTTACAAAAAAATATTAATTAATTTAATGTGACACATTCAAATTTAGGGTTGATTGCTGGGTGTCCTACGGGTTAGCCGGATATGAAAATATGCTAGGATTGTTCATTGGGGTTGCTATATTGAGTATTTATTGAGATATGTATTAGACGATAAAAAGTACAGCTTACAAAAAATTATTAATTAATTTAATGTGACATACTCTAATTTAGGGTTGATTGCTGGGTGTCCTACGGGATAGCCGGATGCGGAAATGTGCTAAGATTGTTCCTTGGGGTTGCTATATTGAGTAGTTATTGAGATATTCATTAGACAATAAAGAATACAGCTTACAAAAAATTATTAATTAATTTAATGTGACATATTCAAATTTAGGGTTGATTGCTGGGTGTCCTATGGGTTAGCCGGATACGGAAACGTGCTAGGATTGTTCATTGGGGTTGCTATATTGAGTATTTATTGAGATATTTATTAGACGATAAAAAATACAGCTTACAAAAAATTATTAATTAATTTAATGTGACACGCTCAAATTTAGGGTTGATTGCTGGGTGTCCTATGGGTTAGCCGGATACGGAAACGTGCTAGGATTGTTCCTTGGGGTTGCTTTATTGAGTATTTATTGAGATATTTATTAGACAATAAAGAATACAGCTTACAAAAAAATATTAATTAATTTAATGTGACACACTCAAATTTAGGGTTGATTGCTGGGTGTCCTACGGGTTAGCCGAATATGAAAATATGCTAGGATTGTTCATTGGGGTTGCTATATTGAGTATTTATTGAGATATGTATTAGACGATAAAAAGTACAGCTTACAAAAAATTATTAATTAATTTAATGTGACATATTCAAATTTAGGGTTGATTGCTGGGTGTCCTATGGGTTAGCCGGATACGGAAACGTGCTAGGATTGTTCATTGGGGTTGCTATATTGAGTATTTATTGAGATATGTATTAGACGATAAAAAGTACAGCTTACAAAAAATTATTATTTAATTTAATGTGACATACTCTAATTTAGGGTTGATTGCTGGGTGTCCTACGGGATAGCCGGATGCGGAAATGTGCTAAGATTGTTCCTTGGGGTTGCTATATTGAGAAGTTATTGAGATATTCATTAGACAATAAAGAATACAGCTTACAAAAAATTATTAATTAATTTAATGTGACATATTCAAATTTAGGGTTGATTGCTGGGTGTCCTATGGGTTAGCCGGATACGGAAACGTGCTAGGATTGTTCATTGGGGTTGCTATATTGAGTATTTATTGAGATATTTATTAGACGATAAAAAATACAGCTTACAAAAAATTATTAATTAATTTAATGTGACACACTCAAATTTAGGGTTGATTGCTGGGTGTCCTACGGGTTAGCCGGATATGAAAATATGCTAGGATTGTTCATTGGGGTTGCTATATTGAGTATTTATTGAGATATGTATTAGACGATAAAAAGTACAGCTTACAAAAAATTATTAATTAATTTAATGTGACATACTCTAATTTAGGGTTGATTGCTGGGTGTCCTACGGGATAGCCGGATGCGGAAATGTGCTAAGATTGTTCCTTGGGGTTGCTATATTGAGTAGTTATTAAGATATTCATTAGACAATAAAGAATACAGCTTACAAAAAATTATTAATTAATTTAATGTGACATATTCAAATTTAGGGTTGATTGCTGGGTGTCCTATGGGTTAGCCGGATACGGAAACGTGCTAGGATTGTTTATTGGGGTTGCTATATTGAGTATTTATTGAGATATTTATTAGACGATAAAAAATACAGCTTACAAAAAATTATTAATTAATTTAATGTGACACGCTCAAATTTAGGGTTGATTGCTGGGTGTCCTATGGGTTAGCCGGATACGGAAACGTGCTAGGATTGTTCATTGGGGTTGCTATATTGAGTATTTATTGAGATATTTATTAGACGATAAAAAATACAGCTTACAAAAAATTATTAATTAATTTAATGTGACACGCTCAAATTTAGGGTTGATTGCTGGGTGTCCTATGGGTTAGCCGGATACGGAAACGTGCTAGGATTGTTCCTTGGGGTTGCTATATTGAGTATTTATGGAGATATTTATTAGACAATAAAGAATACAGCTTACAAAAAAATATTAATTAATTTAATGTGACACACTCAAATTTAGGGTTGATTGCTGGGTGTCCTACGGGTTAGCCGGATATGAAAATATGCTAGGATTGTTCATTGGGGTTGCTATATTGAGTATTTATTGAGATATGTATTAGACGATAAAAAAATACAGCTTACAAAAAATTATTAATTAATTTAATGTGACATACTCTAATTTAGGGTTGATTGCTGGGTGTCCTACGGGATAGCCGGATGCGGAAATGTGCTAAGATTGTTCCTTGGGGTTGCTATATTGAGTAGTTATTGAGATATTCATTAGACAATAAAGAATACAGCTTACAAAAAATTATTAATTAATTTAATGTGACATATTCAAATTTAGGGTTGATTGCTGGGTGTCCTATGGGTTAGCCGGATACGGAAACGTGCTAAGATTGTTCATTGGGGTTGCTATATTGAGTATTTATTGAGATATTTATTAGACGATAAAAAATACAGCTTACAAAAAATTATTAATTAATTTAATGTGACATACTCTAATTTAGGGTTGATTGCTGGGTGTCCTACGGGATAGCCGGATGCGGAAATGTGCTAAGATTGTTCCTTGGGGTTGCTATATTGAGTACTTATTAAGATATTCATTAGACAATAAAGAATACAGCTTACAAAAAATTATTAATTAATTTAATGTGACATATTCAAATTTAGGGTTGATTGCTGGGTGTCCTATGGGTTAGCCGGATACGGAAACGTGCTAGGATTGTTCATTGGGGTTGCTATATTGAGTATTTATTGAGATATTTATTAGACGATAAAAAATACAGCTTACAAAAAATTATTAATTAATTTAATGTGACACGCTCAAATTTAGGGTTGATTGCTGGGTGTCCTATGGGTTAGCCGGATACGGAAACGTGCTAGGATTGTTCCTTGGGGTTGCTATATTGAGTATTTATTGAGATATTTATTAGACAATAAAGAATACAGCTTACAAAAAAATATTAATTAATTTAATGTGACACACTCAAATTTAGGGTTGATTGCTGGGTGTCCTACGGGTTAGCCGGATATGAAAATATGCTAGGATTGTTCATTGGGGTTGCTATATTGAGTATTTATTGAGATATGTATTAGACGATAAAAAGTACAGCTTACAAAAAGTTATTAATTAATTTAATGTGACATACTCTAATTTAGGGTTGATTGCTGGGTGTCCTACGGGATAGCCGGATGCGGAAATGTGCTAAGATTGTTCCTTGGGGTTGCTATATTGAGTAGTTATTGAGATATTCATTAGACAATAAAGAATACAGCTTACAAAAAATTATTAATTAATTTAATGTGACATATTCAAATTTAGGGTTGATTGCTGGGTGTCCTATGGGTTAGCCGGATACGGAAACGTGCTAGGATTGTTCATTGGGGTTGCTATATTGAGTATTTATTGAGATATTTATTAGACGATAAAAAATACAGCTTACAAAAAATTATTAATTAATTTAATGTGACACGCTCAAATTTAGGGTTGATTGCTGGGTGTCCTATGGGTTAGCCGGATACGGAAACGTGCTAGGATTGTTCATTGGGGTTGCTATATTGAGTATTTATTGAGATATTTATTAGACGATAAAAAATACAGCTTACAAAAAATTATTAATTAATTTAATGTGACACGCTCAAATTTAGGGTTGATTGCTGGGTGTCCTATGGGTTAGCCGGATACGGAAACGTGCTAGGATTGTTCCTTGGGGTTGCTATATTGAGTATTTATTGAAATATTCATTAGACAATAAAGAACACAGCTTACAAGAAATTAATAACTAATTTAATGTTACACGCTCAAATTTAGGGTTGGTTTATAAGTGTCCTACGAGTTAGCCGGATACATTTTTAAATAATAATACATATCTCAGCAAAGACTACTACAAAATATTTGGTATTTATTAATTTTGTTTTTCAATCGTTACCATAGATTCGAGCTCAGAACTGCATTTTTTGTAAATTTGTAACTCGATCAGTTTCGAGTCAATTCGTAGCTACGACTTTACGTATTTACGAGTATACGATCGTTGTGTACAGATTTGCAGCATTAATTTGCTTTAATTTTTTTTCCGAGTGGATGTGGATATTTTGAAAAGTATTTTAAATATTTATTAACTCGAAAGTAAATCAAAATATCTGAAATGGCTTTGCCTCAAAAAGTCGTTCTATATACAGGGTGTAACAGTTAAACAATCTACCTCAAATAATATCTATATTATTAAGGTACAATAAAATGCTATAAGAGAATCTTATAGAAGACCAAGGAGGACATCCGATTAGAACAGCAAATATTTTTTAAAGCCATTGGTTCTCAAGTTACAATACAAAGTCATATTTTTTCAAATGGGATGATATAATTTTTCTGGCCTATTCGATAGAGTAGTTTTTTCTGAATTCAACCATGTGATTATTTTATATCCTTACATAACAAAAATATTGAGAAAAATACAATTGAAATTTAAATAAATTTGATTTTTATAGTTAGTTTTCAATATGCTAATGTATGAAAAACAATTGACCTTAAAAACAAATATTTGTTAATAACGTTATAAACAGTGTTCTATTTGATTTATATCCTAAATAATTCAAATTGACAAATAGATGTTTTTGTTTTTCATACATAGCCTGCTGAACAATGACTATAAAATATGGATTTATTTAAAGTTAAATATTTCTCAATATTAAAAAGATTATACGGTTGAATTAAAAAAAATACCCTATTGAATGAGCCTAAAAATATATATCATCCCATTTGAAAAAATATAACATTATATTGTAACTTGAAAACCACTGGTATAAAAAAATATTTTCTTCTCTAATCGGATGTCCCCCTTGGTTTTCTATAAAATTGTCTTATAGTCCTAGGAATTTTTTTGTATCTTTAATAAATAATATAGAAATCATTTGAGGTAGCTCGTTTAGCTGTTACACCCTGTATTCCTACATCAATATTATGTAGCGAGAATATAAGGAAGATCTGTACTGAAGAGGGCGGTTACCAGGTGTCACCTCACGGGTTCTGAGAGATATTGTGGATTATTTATTACTAGTTTTGACATCAATCGGATTCGAACTTGGGCCGACAGAATCATTACTGGTGTCATAATGCACACAGCCACGCGACCATATATTTAATTAAAAACTGTAGATAATAGTATAATAGCCGGTTAACAGTGATTATTAATGGTGATTAACCGACTAACCGCAATTTGTTGGTTTAACCATGAAAATTAGGTAATAGGGCCTTGGTTAACAAAAAAGTCTATTTATCAGACCGATGCCACACGAGAATACAGGCCTTAATAACAGTCGAACTACAGCGCAACACAGAACGTCAAATTTCGATTGTTTTTCGTTGAAGGAAATTGCAAAAATGGTTTTAAAATACTGTGTGCCAATGTGCAGGAGCAATTACGGTAATACGGCTAAATTGATATACCTGACTTTAGATAAATTAGAAGCTAAACAAGTTTTCCCAATATATGGTGAATGATGAATGTATATCATGCGGAACATCAAATTTAGTTGTTACGAAAAAAAAAAAAATTACAGATATTCAACAACATTTTACTAAATAATTATAGAAAACCGTAAAGAACTAATTTGTTTAATAAAAAAGAAATAGCGACCACCTAAACGTATATTATTCCAAAGTAGGTAATGGTTATTTTAAATACGAGTATATAATATGCGTACCTATGTAAGTCATTCATTTTTAGTTTATGTTCTGTTATATTATTTTTGTTTGTTAGCTCCAGATCTAAAGATTTATTAATGTTATTATTATTTTTTGTATTATTTAAACAACAATAAATAATATAAAGTAAAACAAGAGTTTATTCGTATATTTACGTCATTTATAATTCGTTTTTTATTTAAGTTGTTTAGTTATGTATATGTCGTAGGCTCATAGTGAAATACGGCTTTTTATGAAATGCCTAGGCAGTTCATATAGAACCGAACCTAACCTAACCTAACCTAACCAAACCTAACCTAACCAAACCTAACCTAACCGAACCTAACGTAACCAACCTACCGGTTCTACATGAACTGCCTAGGCATTTCATGAAAATCCGTATTTCACTATGAGCCTACGACATATATAAAATAGTTATTATATAATATTTGAATTGTTATTTACAAGTTTTATGTTTTTATAGATTACATTTTACAATCCTATTTGTTTAAAATTCCGCATATTTCTTATTTCTTATGCTTACACTGCGATTGTTCGATGCGTAGCGTGACAGCAAGAAGCTAGCTGGGACGTCAAGAATTGAGCATTCAGGCCTGTATTCTCGTGTGGCCTCGATCAGACCCATATAACGAAACCAAAAGTAATCGGTTCAATTTAAGCCGCGTGCCTGAGTGTCTGGTCGCGAATCTGGGGAACCGGGTTCGATCCCGACCGACGCCAAATATTTCGAATTTTAAATGGCACAAAATTGACCCCTGTGGTACACTCTTCACGCCAGCAATGAGTGCCCGTGAGGTGACGCCTGGTAAACGTCCGCACGGTAGAAATATGTCATCATTATTACCAATATCTGCGTACAAAGCAGATTAGCACACCCAGCAATGGGTAATATGCTGTGATGATATATTTACTTATTTATTTATTTATAACTAATCCTTGTCAATTTATTTAAAATTCTTTATATGTTTTTATAACAAAAACCAATAAACCGATTAATAAATAACCAGTTTAACTGACTAACCGTTCTCGGATTATTAAACGGCAATAATCCATTATTCGATAAAGTGGATATTCGTTTAATCGAGAATATTGAAAACAATGGTATTTTCGCTTTTTTCACTATCAGAAAAGCTATCAGTAATTGTAGCATATTAAAATTTACACTTCTCATTAAATTGAATGCAAATTTCTATTTAAATATTTCAGTTACTTTCATTTATTATACATAGTGATAAGTAATTTTTTTATTAAACTTAGAAAGAACTTTCATACGGCTATTATAAATATAAAATTCCATTTAATTTTTTTGATATAATTTATTTGATAGTAATTTGAATTTCACACCTTTAAAATTGTTTAAAAAATTTACATTTTTTTGTCTTTTAAACGTTTATATGTCGTGTGTCTGTCTTAAAGGTGTACATAGGAGATTAACATGGGAAATCAGTTTTTTCAATATCCTGCTCACCTAATTATTTTAAGCAAAAAGGCGCGAAATAAAAGTTTTAGGGCATAAAATCATGCAACTAAGTCAATAAACAGAATTACTTTTCCATGATTTGTAACGACAGAAATTAAATATGAAAATGACGAAAATTACGTTGAAAATATTGACTGCCATGGAATTGAACAATAAATAAATAAATGCATGATGTTTTATCTGTCACAACGTAAGTTAACTTATTTGACGTTTCTGTACCAACCAGGGTAACAACTGTACCCTATTATGCCAATAGGTATTACCTATAAAGGATTTTAGATATGGCTTATTTATTCTAACCTACTACTTAATGAGGTTGAATCCCTTACAAGACGGATACAGATTACAGATTATTAGAATTAAGGGATTTCTATAGTTTACAAAATGGTTAGTCATAGGACAGTATTCTAAATTAAGCCGTTTACGAATGTTTTAAGATAATCGCCTGCATATTAATAACATTTCAAATTATACTTTCCTTTTCTGACCGTGAAATTTCTACTGACAAGACAAAAATATTTCATACACAGTGATTTGTTAAAAAAAGATCAAATGAGAACAACGTAAAATTTATGATAAATGTATTTAACTATACTTAAGAGTTATCATATTCAAGTTTTGATTGCATAATTATATCCATTTTTACCTTCCGTCACCTTTAGGTAAGGAAGGTATTGTCTTTGGTCAAAAAATTCGGTGGTGAGTTTTTGATGAATAAGCACGTTTTAGGGTCCCTAGAATACGATTTTACTATTTTTACGATGTCTGTATGTCTGTGTGTGTGTGGGTATGTATGTATGTATGTATGTATGTGTGTCCGTGTGTGTGTGTGTGTGTGTGTGTGTGTGTGTGTGTGTGTGTGTGTGTGTGTGTGTGTGTGTGTGTGTGTGTGTAACAAAATTTTCGTCTACGATAACTTCCATACTACAATTCTAAAAATTATAATTCTTTCGTATTTCTCTTCGTTACATCCATGCGAAGAGCTGATTAGATTTTGGTTAGAATTGGACAACCGGAAGTACCCTCATTTGAAGATTTTAACAGTTTTTCTTGAAAAAACTATGTTAAATATCATTTTTTCACATTTAATGTTATTATAAATATTAAAGAATATTTTATTTTCTATACGATTTGATTGCATTATATACCTAATATTAAATGGATATAGAGTTAAAAAATTATAAAGAAATTAAATTTCATAAAGTAGCCATAGCTGTGGAAACAGCTACTATATTAAGAAAATTTTGTTTGAAAGATGTCAGTGTCAAGTGAAATTGACATAGTGTGTTTGTATTATAATTTTACTGGAAATAGGTATAGGATCTTTTGCTTTCTGTATGGAATTTGTATAAAATACATACAACTGCTTTAAGGTAATGTACAAGAAATAATAATAATAATAAATCTTTTATTTCTGCAGATAGACTGTATATAGAAAACGTCATAAAATAATAATTTTCTGTATGAAATTTGCATAAAATACATGCAACTGCCGGAAGGTAATGTACAAGAAATAGAATATTTAATTTAGGAAGGAACTTTCCGTATGAAATTTGAACAAAATACATAGAACTGACGGAAGGTAATGTGCTGGCCACATCAGATTTTTATTAATGGAATGATAATATTAATTTTATAAATAATATATAAAATAAAATATATATATCATTCATCATGGCTAATCTTCTTTGTACGCAGATTTCGGTAATGATGATTACATATGAATTTGTACCGTGTGGGCATTTCCCAGGTGTCACCTCACGGACACTCATTGCTGGCGTGAAGAGTGCACCACAGGGGTCAATCTTGTGCCATTTAAAATTCGAAATATTTTTATTTTAAAAATAAATGTTTCAAAATTTATCAACATTGATTATTTATATTTATTTGGTAGTTATATATAGCAGTCAATATTTACTCGAAACTGGAAGTCACAGTTTTATGAAAATAAAACAAAAAAAATGTGAATAATTTTGCAAGTATAGAAATTGCAGGGTTAATAAAGTTGTAGTAAAATTTTTGACACAAATATTCAATAACCCATTTAATATTTCGTTGTGAAATAATATTGTCGCTATAAGGAGCGCATAAAATTGAAATTTACTGAATGGTGCAATCATGCATGGAAAGTTTAATCACAAACTTTATGAAATTTTTATTAAGAACATTTTTGCAAACCAAAGTATTAAGCACTATTATAAATATTTTTGCAACTTGAACCATGGAACTATTATACAAATTATCTACTAAGAAAGTACTATCATGCTAACTACATTACTGTTATTAATAAATAACATATCATAAAATAATTAGGGAAACAGGAAATTTCGAAAGTATGATTTTCCTATGTTTGGGGGTGCCGGTCACATCCTGTAAGTGTAGGTGTATAAAATATTGAATATACTAGCAAGGTTTGATACCCATTTCTGAGGGTGCCAATTCAATTTTATTCATAGGTTTCGATAATAATATAGTATTGTAGAAGGTATTTATCAGGCATAACTTCAGGGGTTGTCACAGATGTAAAGAGAGTATACCAGAAGGATCATTTTGTGTTTTTCGAAAACTGAGTTCTATCGGATTCGAACCAGGGTCATCACAGGACCATAACTTGATACGTAATGCAATCAAATATAGTTTTTAAATGTATGTTTACGAAATACTCGTCATTCTTCCGAAATGGTTGTTCATCTTAACATTTTTACCTCCCGTCATACCGTAGGTAAGGGAGGTAATGTAATCGTGCCAAAAATTCGATGGTGAGTTTTCAGTAAATAAGCACGAATTAGGGTCCTCACAACACGTTTTTACTATTTTACGGTGTGAGTGCGCGCGCGTTTGTGTGTGTGTGTGTGCGTGCGTGTGTGTGTGTGTGACGATTTTTTCGTCCACGATAACTAAATTGGATAAAGCCCATAACAGTTTTTAATGAAAAACTATATTAAAATATAATACAAAACTTTCGAATTTTAGTATTTAAGACTTTTATATCATGGGAAACAACATATTAGATTTTGGCTAAAATTAATCAACCAGAAGTGATACTTTACTTGAAGCTCTGAACAGATTCTCGTGAAAAATATATTGATGTACTACAAAATTTGTCAAATTTACTATTTACGACTTTTATATGAAGGGAAACAACATATTAGATTTTGGATACAATTGATAAACCAGAAGTGATACCTTACTTGAAGCTCTGAACAGATTCTCGTGAAAAATATATTGTTATACTCCAAAACTTGTCAAATTTACTATTTACGACTTTTATATGACGGGAAACAACATTAGATTTTGAATACAATTGATAAACTGGAAATGATACTTTATTTGAAGCTCTGAACAGATTTTCGTAAAAAATATATTGATACAATCGGAAACTTTTCAAATTTGGTATTTAAGACTTTTATATTAATAAGAATGACGTTAGATTTTTTCTAAAATTGATAAATCGGAAGTAATACTGTACTCGAAGCTCTGAACAGATTTTCGTGAAAAATAAATTGATACAACCCAAAAAATTTCAAATTTGGTATTTAAGACTTTTATATGAAAGAGAACGACATATTAGATGTGTTCTAAAATTGATAAACCGGTAGTACTACTTTACAGGAAGCTGTAAACAGATTTTCTTGAAAAAATATATTAAAACATGATTCAAAACTTCTCAAATTTGGTATTTAAAAAATCTGATGTGGCCAGCACATTACCTTCCGTCAGTTCTATGTATTTTGTTCAAATTTCATACGGAAAGTTCCTTCCTAAATTAAATATTCTATTTCTTGTACATTACCTTCCGGCAGTTGCATGTATTTTATGCAAATTTCATACAGAAAATTATTATTTTATGACGTTTTCTATATACAGTCTATCTGCAGAAATAAAAGATTTATTATTATTATTATTTCTTGTACATTATCTTAAAGCAGTTGTATGTATTTTATACAAATTCCATACAGAAAGCAAAAGATCCTATACCTATTTCCAGTAAAATTATAATACAAACACACTATGTCAATTTCACTTGACACTGACATCTTTCAAACAAAATTTTCTTAATATAGTAGCTGTTTCCACAGCTATGGCTACTTTATGAAATCTAATTTCTTTATAATTTTTTAACTCTATATCCATTTAATATTAGGTATAAAATGCAATCAAATCGTATAGAAAATAAAATATTCTTTAATATTTATAATAACATTAAATGTGAAAAAATGATATTTAACATAGTTTTTTCAAGAAAAACTGTTAAAATCTTCAAATGAGGGTACTTCCGGTTGTCCAATTCTAACCAAAATCTAATCAGCTCTTCGCATGGATGTAACGAAGAGAAATACGAAAGAATTATAATTTTTAGAATTGTAGTATGGAAGTTATCGTAGACGAAAATTTTGTTACACACACACACACACAGACAGACATCATCGTAAAAATAGTAAAATCGTATTCTAGGGACCCTAAAACGTGCTTATTCATCAAAAACTCACCACCGAATTTTTTGACCAAAGACAATACCTTCCTTACCTAAAGGTGACGGAAGGTAAAAACGCCGTGTATAATTTGAAACAACATTCGATTTTGACTATACCTATATGATAAACTGGAAATGGTACTTAATTTGGAGCTCTTAGCAGATTTGCGAGGAAAAACATAATAAAATATAATCCAAAATTTGGTATTACAGACCTTTCTATTTATTAGAACAACAAATTAGACTTTTATATTTTGCGTTCATAATGAAGTCATTACGATACGCAATTGCGTATCGTAACGATCTTCATTTCGATACGCAATTTTTTGTTTTAGACGGTTGGTACTAGATGACGTTTCTTTAACCCATTTTTACTTAATTTATTTTTAGTTAATTGACAATTCATTTTAATAATATAATGTCGAAATTATTATTATTTTTTTTTATTCAGGGACAATTTTAAGGAATGTTAGTAATTAATGTATCCGTTGGAATATTTTGATGAAAATTGGTATACTTATGTTTTTTCGTACGAGGAATTTACTGGTGAAGTCGTTGAAGGTGGACCGCACACCCATTTTTGGGTATGAGGATGGTGTGGTTTAAAAAAGGATGGACATTTAAAAAATTAAAAATTTTGAAAATTTGTATTTAAGTAGTTTGAAGAGTGTAGATTTAAGATTTTAAAACCACAGGTCGATATCTCTTTTCGTGTCCGAGATATTATTTTTTTATTATTATTATTATTATTATTTAGGGAATATTATTTACATGAAAATGTACAAATGGTTACAAATATAATCACAAATTGAGTAAGTAAATGTTATTGTAGAAGGCGCAAAATATAAAAATAGTATAAAGAACTCATTTTATAAGACTTTCTTTCGCACTTGTCAATTAGAAAACTCGCTAACGAAAAAACATGTCTTATAAAACACGTTCTTTAATATACTATTTGTTTACGAACGATCAACCGGAAGTGATACTTTACTTAAAGTTCATTGCTATATCAAACATGGAATTGACGGGAGGTCATGTGTTGGCCACATCAGATTTTTCTTACTGTGAATCTTCCTGATACCACCCTGTCGTTACAGTGGCAGATCCCAGTATGTATGATATTCGATAACATTATGATGGTAATGAAATTTGATCTGTATGATATATCCCTCGCCGTATGTCACGGTATTTGCACATTACCTTGTGTGTTTGGTCACCACGTGAACTGAAACTCACTGGAGCTTATAATTCGCTGCAAAACAATAAAACTTCACGTTGCTCAACAATCCTAGCTGCGCTGGCTTTTGTTTTTCAACGCTCAGTAGCTGTCTGTATCATGTTCTAGTTCTGCGAACTCGATTCAAATAAACAAAACACAAAATGATTTTAAACACGAATGTTGAAGGAAGTTCAGATAATCAACTTTTTTGCCAAAAATGTCAGGAAAGAAAAGGATTTTGATTTGGTAAACAATTCAAGATTAATCTCGAAAAAAATGTGCAAAATTTACAAACATTTACTGTAACTGTATTTTTACTAGTACAGGTATTAATATTAAAATTTATATCGACAATATTTAATATTACAAAAAAAAATTAAATACGAGTAACAGTTTAAAATATTGTAGTAATAGTATTTATGTTACAAGTTAAAGTAAATTTTTTTCATCGAGGAGATATTTTATCGTACCGAGGCGAATATCAAGGTCTGTAAAACATCCGAGGCCAAAAAGAGCGTATGCAGCGTGTGTAGTATTATTTTTTTCTATTTTCTGCTACAATGGAGTCCTCCAATATTAAAAAAATCTGTTGTGGCCAGCACATAACCTCTCGCCAGATATTTTACCTGTTTGTACGCATAAAACGAAAAATATTTTTAAATACAAATACCTATATTCATGTGTCACCACAAAATAATTCTCACATATATTTGCAAAATCTATGGGATATTTTAATATAAATTATGTACAATACATATATTTTCTTTATACTCAATATCCAGAAATTTTCTTTTTCTACTTTTCGTTTTCTTTATATTCGTCATTTTTTCGCAAATTCCTTTTATATTCTTTTATGATAATGTACAAATATTTTTGACAGTGGCATACAAATATTTGTGACAGTGACATTTATGTGTCAATTACAAACATTTGAATTTCTTGCCTTGTAGTAGTTTGATCTGAGATTTTTTACATCAAATTATTTTATATGCATTTCTTTATCTCTAAATCTGTAGAAGATATAATAATGATTTTATATTTATCGAATAAAGAATTTAACGTTCTTTAATATAAGTATTTTCGATAAATAATATTTAGATGATTTTTTTCATGTAAACTACTACTTCCGGTTGTCCAATTGTTACCAAAACGTAATCAACTCTTCCCATTATTGTTAGATTGAGGAATCCGTAGTTAAAAATGTCTTAAGTCTTATAGTATTTGAGAAATCGTGGATCCAACATCCACACACACACATCCACATACACACACACGCGGACATCATCGTAAAAACGTTACAATCGTATTCTAGGGACCTTAAAACGTGCTTATTTACTAAAATCTGGATTTGCGATTTTAACATGAATTCAATAACTCTCTTAGGGAGAGGTAAAAAAGAATTATGAAACTTTATTTACATTAAAAAAAATCTGCAGTTCTAAAAAGTGCTAATTGTTATTCGTTATGCCAAAACAATTTTTTAAATATTCTATGACTTACATGTTCTTTTTGTCTCAAATAGTGGAGTCCGCTAATAATAAGAGTCACATAAATTAATCCATTTCAAATAAAATGATAGTTATTTATGTCACACTTGTATAAAGTTCGGTATTATGACATGAATTCGAAAGATTCGTGGCGAGCTTAGCGAGCTACGAAAAAAATCGAATGAATGTCATAAATCAAAATTTACTCACAAGTTACGTACAAAATTTTATCTACGACCATAATTTACAATAATAAACCTGATTTCTTGATTTTTCCGAGAGTCAATTCAAAGTTGCCTTTGCAGCTTGTTCAGCAATATGCAGTGGCGTTCCGCTTTCCGGCTTTCCTGTTCATTGTATTGTTACTTTTACTAATTTATGACTAAATATACGGACAAAAAATCACACTTTTCTTTTTACAATCTTGTATGTCAAACTGTGATTAGAGTTAAGAATGAAGCTATTGAAGTTAGTAACGAATGTAGGCGTGTATCACGAAATTCTTTGTGATCGATACGACGGTATCGATGTTATAAAGGAAAAATTTGATAAACGTAAACTTTTAACATGTTTTACGATGTGTAAAGTTGCTATAATTTTTATATGCCTTCTAACAATTAAATTTAAAATCAGTCCGAACTAATTTAGCAAACAAAATGTTAAAATTTAAATATACATATTTTAAGTCATTAACCTATAAAGAATGTCCCACAACGCACTGGCAATATTGAATGATGGATGAATTCCATAACTTATTTAGAGTCGAAAAATTCATATAAACATATGTCCTAAACGTAACCTGTAACGAATTATTTTCTATTTCGTTGTTCTTATGTTTCTATAAAAGCACTGTTTATCACTGAAAACACGACGTTTAGAAAATCTATAAACGTACTGTTTTTGGCGCCTTTCATGTCCTAGAGGTGGTAGTCATGCTTTCATAACTGACAGATAACCTTAAAATGGTAAATTGTTTGTGTTGAAATATTACTTCTAATTGTGGATTTTTATCCTTTCACTAGGTGATAGGACTAGAAAGAAAAGAAATTTATAGCTATAGCTGTGGTAGTTAAGAAAGAATAAGAATCTGTGAAGTTAAAATTTCAACTAAAAAATTATGAAACAAGAAACAATGCGCTCAGGTTTACTTTGTCAAAATAATTAAAACGGTAAGTTTTATTTATTACAATTTAAATTTATGGTAATGCAATTTTGAATTTAATGTATTGTTATTCCAGGCAGGTTATGAAATGTATGATGCACGTTACTTGAAAATGTTAACACTGTCTACTAAATTTGTGGCGGCTACTTGCAAACAAATATGAAAAGTGGACGTTTTAATCCATGATTTGCAGTTCCACGTTGTGGCGAACTATCGAATATATGCCATATATGTTTTGTATTAAAAATTGTAAGAAAAGCTGTTGCCGTTTTCTGTGCAACTGAGCAGTGAGTTTTGTAAAAATGGTGGAAAGTAAAAGTCTAGAGCAGTAAATTGTTGATTAAAGTATTTCATTATTTAAAGAGTTTTATTTATATGTTTTCTCAATAAAAAGGCTTGATGGTCCACGTATCGTCCTTCAATCCCATATTCAAGTTTTATTTATGATAATAACCAACACGAAGCACCGATATGTCAAATCAAGATGGTTCATTAATAACCTTGGAGTTCATTGTATGTATTGGTTTTCCTCTTTCATAATTGTATAATGCTTGATACAATGTTTTAATGTAAACAATCAGACAAAATCACAAGATACACAAACTGTCAAAATGTGAAATTTCAATTTTTAGCGGGAAACGCTACCAACATAACTGATAAAAAAACACCAACTCATATTTTTGACAACTCCTTTTTTTAAAAATCTAATTGTAAAATTACCTCAATAGAAAAAATAGTATAAAAAACATGTATCATAAGGCCTGTTGACGCACTCGTCCTTTGTAAAACTCGCCTAGCGGCTCGTTTTCCAAACTTGGACTCGTACGTTAACAGATTGCCTTATGATACTTGTGTTTTAATGTACTATTGTTTATTTCATAATTTACGTGGCTAAAATTTAGTTCAACGAATTTCTGAAATACTGATCTAGTTGCCATGGACCTGATTTCGTTAGATTTTTATCTTCGGGTTACATGAAAGAGGTTGTTTATGCAACTGAAATGCACACGGTAGAAGAATTATTCCAAAGAATATACAGCAGGCTTCCGATATTATTAGGAATAACCCAGCATCAGCAACCATATTAAGAACGCAGCGATCCCTTCTGGGACATACAGCTTTCTGTATCAAACATAGTGGAGAAAATTTTGAACATTTTGTAAATAAAATAATAAAAATCTGGTGTGGCCAACACAATACCTCCCGCCATTTACAGCCCGAGTCACAAAAAAAAATAAGTTAATCCTTATTTTTGGATTACCGAATTCTGCTCTAATTTTGACAGTTTATTTTTTAAAATATAGTCTAATCTAATCCAAGTAACTACCTTTTTTTAAACTCCTCAACAGGATTAAATCCCAATTACAGAGTGGGTTTACATTCACACACATCCATGCCTTAGTGGGATTCGAACCCAGAGCCCCGAGGGCACTCATGACATGAGGCGTTGCTCTAACTATTGAACCACCGGAGCTATAATAAAATGAAGATTAAATTGTAAATACCGGGATAGAATAGAATTCACCCATGGAATCCACTAACCAAAAAATGAGGATTAGCTTAAACATTTTTGTGAATCGTTAATTTTTATTAATCTAAATACATACCTACATATTTAGTTATGAAACTGTATTGAATTCCTTTTCTATTGTTCTATTTACTTTTTTCTTTTTAAAACGTTACTAATATTATTTTGAAATGATTAGTTCTTTGATAGTGACATTTATCTGTCAGTTACATACATTTGAATAACTGCGTTTTGTTTGTTTAAAGCTTGGACTCTGGGATTTAAATAATAGAAAATTTTATAAATTTATCTATAAAATATATACAAAAAGTATTTATGCAAATCTATAGAAAATTTAATAAGCTTTAATTTTTATAATAACATTAATATCGAAAAAATAACATTTAAAGGTATTTTTCAAAGAAAAACTATTTTGAGCTTCTAGTAAAGTGCCATTTCCGGTAATCCGATTTTCACCAAAATCTAATGGGCTCTTTCCATAAGAGAAAAAGTTCGAAATACAAGGTTTCAATATTTTCTAAATGATAGTATTTGAGTTAGAGTGGAGGATCCACACATACATACACACAAACATCATCGTGAAAATGTTAAAATTGGATTCTAGGGACCTTAAAACGTCATTTACCAAAATCTCGATATGCGATTTTTAACACGATCCCTATACCTCCCTTACCAATGGCAGCGGAAGGTAAAAATGTATTAAAAATATTTATTTCATAAAATTCGCTGAATTAAAATTTTAGCCACATACATTATGAAATAAACAATAACTCGTTAACAGTTACGTTATGTTTCTATGGACTTTTCGACTCTAAATAAGTTCTGGAATTCATCTTTGTAATATTGCTGATACGTTTTAGAACACTTTGTATTCCGAAAAGGGAAATAATAACGAACTTCTTGGTACATCTACTTTAAGTTCACATGTGCTATATTAAATGTGATTATTAAAAAAAAAAATAGTGTGATAATTCTTTACATAATTACTGTAATTTTTTTAAACATAAGAGAATATGTTAACCTTTGTATGTTTTGGTATTTAAAAAAATACCTCTATTATCATATCTGTTACAATTATTATGAAATGTACGATGCGTAATAGTTTATGAATTCTTTACCAAATATAGATAAAACATGACATGATAATGTATCTATTATTTGTGGTAAATTGTTATTCAATTATTAAGAAATCACACATCCTTAACAAAAAACGATGACACATTGTAAGGTAAGTTGTAGATAATTTCTAATATAGCAAATTTGATAAGGTATCTTCCCTAACACCATATATGTCTTTGTCCCGATATTTATTCTATGTCAGCACGGCGACACGATTCTGCCAGATTTCACAACAGATAAAAATTGACGTACTGTCTGTGCAAATTCCAAAGGTCGCACATTTCCCTGGAAAAGGGCTTTACTTTATGAGTGTGTGACATTTACCGGTTTTAATTAAATATCACTTCATAATCGGTCAGTTTATTTACATGCTGCGAAAGATAAAAAAATTAGTGTTTATTTTATAAATTGTATTACCTATCTACTGGGGTAGCAACAAGGTTGCAAAAGTGTTATCTACATAAATTATTATACTTTATAATCGAAATTCAGATTAATATGAATATGAAATATAAAATAATTTTCCAAATAATCCTTTGTAAAAGAATATACCGGGTGTCCACTTTATTTCCCGAACATAGGAAATTCAATGTTAAAATTTTGATTTGGCGATATCTCTTTACCTATTAATTTTAGAAAAAAAGTAATGAAGAAATATTTTCAGAATGATAAAGGTGCATCGATGAGGACCAAGTTTGTTGTTCATTTGTTTCTTATGTACTAGTTAGAATCAAAAGAAAATACTCTATTTAAGGCAATTATTATCAGAGTGCGTGCGTGCGTGCTTGCGTGTGTGACTATTTTTTCGTCCACGATAACTCTTACAACAAACTTCCGAAAATTTCTATTTTCCGTATTTAAACTTTCTACATTCATATAAAGAGTTGATTAGATTTTGGGTAAAATTGGATAACAGGAAGTGATACTTTACTTGAAACCCATAACTGTTTTTAATCAAAACAATATATTAAAATATAATCCAAATCTTTTCTATTTTAGTATTTAAGACTTTCATAACAAGGAGAATAACATATTAGATTTTGGCTAAAATTAATAAACCGGAAGTGATACTTTACTTGAAGCTTTGAACAGATTTTCGTGAAAAATATATTATGATACGAGTATATTCAAAAACTTTTTAAATTTACCATTAAAACTTTTATATGAAAGGGAATAACATATTAGATTTTGGCTCAAATTGATAAACCGGAAGTGTTACTTTACTTGAAGCTCTGAACAGATTTTCGTGAAAAATATGATATATGCCAAAACTTGTTAAATTTAATATTTAAGATTTTTATATGGAGGAGCAACATATTATATTTTGGCTAAAATTGATAACCCGGAAGAGATACATTATTTGAAGTTCTGAACATATTTTCGTGAAAAATATATTCATACAATCCAAAACTTTTCAAATTTGATATTTAAGACTTTTATATTAATGAGAACGACGTATTAGTTTTTTTTTCTAAAAATGATAAACCGGAAGTAGTACTTTACAGAAAGCTATAAACAGATTTTCTTGCAAAAATATATTAAAAAATGATCCAAAACTTATCAAATTTGGTATTTAAAACTCGATTTTGACTATACTTATATGATAAACCGGAAGTGGTACTTAATTTGGAGCTCTTAACAGATTTTCGAGGAAAAACATAATAGAATATAATCCAAAATTTTGTATTACAGACTTTTCTATTTATTGGAACGAGAAATTAGATTTTGTTTACAAACAATCAATCGGGAGCTCATTGCTATTTTAAATATGGAATTGACGGGAGGTCGGCTTGGTGGCTGAGCGAGTTAGCGCACATCTCGGAACTCGTAGTGACGTCACCCGAACCATAGTACGTGCGTTCGATCCCCGTCGTCCGACAATGTGTGATTTGTCGTAAAAAATAAATACAGCTACACTATTATTCACGAAGGATGACTATTCAAGGTCATTCTTTCGAAGAACGAATAAACATCACTTTACAACAGTAGCTTAGCAACATTTTGTATTAGAAAGAGAAAGATTATTTGACCTATGTCTATTTAATTTATGTGGTTTGACAGATATACGTAAATAGTGGCATTACTTTCTAACCCACTATAAATAATAATGACATGTCGTAGAATTACAGATACCTAATTATCTACTGCACTGCCCTCTGTGCTAATATTTACCCAGTGGCGTTGACGTTTAAATCAAATTATTATTCCTTGGTTTATAAGTTAAATCTATGTTTTTGTATTTTGTAAAAACATAAGTGAAGAACATAAATCTTTCAGAAATGCATTATTTAGAAAGAAAAATAATTTTCAAATGAATTACTCTTATTTTTTCAGTTAAAATGTTTCCATAAATATTTCATATGTTCCACGCCTATGCAAATTAAATGCAATGAAGTTATCTGCAAGCAATATTATATCACACGGCTCACAGATGACCTTGAATAGTCATCTTTCGTGAATAATAGTTTACTTGTATTTATCACACTCGGATGCTATAGGCTGGCCACTTAAACATCTTAAATAATTGTAGCAATGGCTGAAATCCAACCGGCAGTACGGCAGTAGTAAAACACTGCGGCTCGGTGAGCCCGGTTGGAAGGGTAAACGGCGATAGCTGTATTCAAGCCCTAAATAGATAGAATTGACGGGAGGTTATGTGCTGGCCACATCAGATTTTTTTTATTAAATACAATGTTTCTTCTTATTGTTACAGATTTTGCGTAGAGGACAAATTCTACTCTACTTATAAAGAAAGGTTGTTGTTCGCGAGCATCGCCTACAAACTACAACCCTCACTCCACACTCCTTGGCGCATCTAAAACGGCAAACCAGTTAACTATACTGGTAAGTCCACATATTTTTTTTATTATTTATTTATTTATATAAACTCTGAAAAACTAATTTCTAGCACAATTACATATTTAATGAGTCTTAGTTTTGTGGATTTTTATTAGTGTTCTGATCGATAACGAGCAACAAACACAACTGATTTGTTTATTGTAGACCCAGATATCGAAAAATGAAAATGGAGTTTCCAACCAAGGGTAGGATTTAATAAAATATGAAAGTGAATACAGTGGGTTTAATCGTTTAATGATTTTTGACAGTACAAATTATAAAAATAATTATTACAAAACTTGAAACTACTTTTGCCAGTATTTGCAAACAGAAAAGTGGAGAACATTTTCCATGCACGAGTACTTACCTCATATTTCCCTGATGGTGGATTTAAGGAGTTTTAATCCTACAGAATTCACAAATTACCGAAAATTATGCGTTTGGATTAAATTTGTCCCAACGTACGCAATTTTGCGAGAACAAGGTTAGAAGTACGAGTATATCTTCGAAGTTTATAGGCATATACCTACGGTTGAAACGGTTTAAGTTTTATAGGCACCAAATTTAATCCAAATGCAATAATTGAAGAAATCGACTTATAAACTTTTGTCCTGATAGTAACGAATAATTATAATCAATTTGTTGTGAGATTAGTAATTTTGATTATTGTAATCAATTTTTCTTTGTTGAAATTAAGAACATTTATTATTGTAATCAAAAATCTTGTTTTAAAATGACTGGATGATTTTAGGGTCAGCCTAGAATTATTTAGAATAAAACACATAGTAAATTATTTCGAATTTTATTATAAATATGTTCAAAATAGTTCAACAATAATATACTTCACCATTATTTTCTTCTCAAAACTTAAAAACAGGGTTAGCAAAGGCGTGATTCATTTAAAAAAATCAATAATCATTGATACAAAAAAAAAATCAAATAAATCATGTTTTTTTTATTTTTAAAGACCTGTTGGTGTTATTGCACTTTTTAATCGTTTTAAAAGCAATATAGATATTTTATTTCACAAACGAAAACGAAATCTGTAATAAAACCCCAAAGAATGCCTTTAAATTTTTGCTTATACGTATATAGTATATAACGCGTCCAAGCGCCCCTGTTTAAACTTAACTTAAACTTAAACCATGTCTACCAAAATAAAACAGATCAAAACATGTCTTGCATGGCACTCTGCAAAAAGCTTAAAACGGATATTTTATTTTACGTTTATCTCATGACAAAAACTTATTATATCAATAAATTTAGGCTAGTTTTATGCAGTATTTAATTCTGAACATTTTTTTGTATTTACAATTTTGTACTAAAATTTTATCTTTGAATTTCCTATATGGTCCATATGTATATATTTTATATTATATTACTATAGTAGAATTTTTTTTTGTTAACTCTGCATTGAAGGTATCTAAAATAATGTGAAAAACAATTGATTTTTCTACAAAAACCCTGCTTAAAAACTGGCAATGGCAAAGGGGTCAAATTAATTTCTGGCAACTTAAAAACTGCCAAAGCTGTCAAAGTAATTATATTATGAACTTAAAAACTGTCAATTTAATTTCTGGTTATTTCACACCAACTTAAAAACAGTCAAAACTGTCAAATTATAAATCATGAGTCGAAAATGCGCTTTGGCTAATTCCATTCTTACACTAGCAACGATATTTAACAAAATTAACGGTAAGTTAACTAATTTAAATTTCGTATTCGTAACATAATTTCAAATTGCAGACAAATAACAACTGTTTAAAAAGATAGTGCAGATTTTGTTTTTCACGGCCTACCTGATTTTCTTATTCTCAATCATTTTAGCATAACCCCCGTATAAATTTTGATACTCGTACTAGATCCATGGCCAGTAAAAATTATGGACAGTGGATTCGAAATATGACATGACTAAAAATTATGTGTAGACCTTGCAAAATGATAATTTGCAAAGGCTCGAATTTGAAACCTGATAAACACGAGATATTTTTATTTATAAGCTAACATTACCCGTACATATGATATGCATGTGTTATTTAATACGTTGCATTGCAACCCAAACAAAAAACTTCATGACACAGTTTAAACAGGCATGGACATTTATAGAATTAATTCCTAGAACAAAGATGCAGTTACATATTGTTTACATTTATTACGAGAGATATAATGTTTATAAATATAAATAAAACAAACAAGCGTAGAATCACGAGGCAAAGAATAAATATGTTTAGGTGACATGGTTTACGGTGTAATTTGTTTAACAACTGTTTCAGAATGTAAACAACGTAACAGATGATACATGGAGTATGTAATAAATAATTTAAAACACAAAGATATAGGATGACTTTCAAACATAAATTATATAGATTTACAAGTAAAGTGGGACAGTGTGGTACAACATGTGATCTAAAGCAAGAACGTAAATCAAATCAGAATGTAGGATCGCTTCTAAATTACAGACAGTCCCTTGGTTACGAAGAACCAATTTACATACAGTAAGCTCAGTTGATGTTGTGACACATGATTTATGGAAGTCGCGTGGATGAATGAGAGAACAAAAGTGATCCTTTTGGTACTTTCTACATAACAGCTTTGCTTTGAGAGCCTCATAATTGGTACACCCAAGAATGGGTGGATATCTACGAGCCCAAACTCATATTAATTGGGCCGGATAACATTTTCAACAAAAAAATTAAAAAACCTTCGCAAATGGTGAGAAATTTGTACAAATTTCTTTCGACTAGTTTAAAATATAGATTTTAAACTTACAAAAACTGAATTTGTTATTCAAGTATTCCGTCATTTAATATTACGTTACATTGGTTCGCCTTTATTAGTAAGGACATAAAACTAATAAATTGAATTCAGAAAAAATACGCTATCCAATAGGAATAAAAAATATGTAGGATCCCATTTGAAAAAATAAAACTGTGTTAGAACTTGAGAACTACTGGTTTAAAAAAATATTTTCATCTCTCATGGGATGTCCCCGTTGGTCTCCTACAACTTTGTACTATAGTATTTTTATGTAACTATAATAATAAAGAAAATAATGACGGTGGTCGGTTTTCGTGAAACACCCTGTATAGACACATCATCTATTCATGGCACCCCTAACTACCCTGGCACCCGGGGCGGCCCTTCCCCACCGCCCCCTCCTTAGTCGGCCACTGGCTTTATTTACTCTGTTATTCTCTAGGTAGGTCATAGTTCTGTCTCAAATCGAATAAGTAATAATTTTTCTCTTATAAATATTATTAATTTGTGGGTTTATTGTTATAATTTCTCATAAAATAATAATAATAATAATAATACTAATAATAATAATAATAATAAAATATTATTTTATGATATTGTTATTATTTGTAATTGGGGAAGGGATATGGATAGGGGTGACCTGCCCAGGGCCACCACACCACTAATGAGGGGCAGAAGGGCTCTACAAATTACACATAATTATACCAAAAAGAAAAAATTAAAAATATTATGTAATATTTATACAAAAATTATAATCCATTTTTTCATACAAGAGTTTCAAGGGCTGATACTGTCTGAATTAACGCTTACATGAGGTCATGATATTTCTTTCTGAAAGTACCTATAATTATAAAGTATGTATTATAGGAACAAATTATTAATTTTTATACGTAATCATATAAAATTATACGAGTACATACTTGTCTATGCACTGTGGAGCTAATAATGTCAGTTTGTATTCTGCAAAGGTTTAATTTAACTCATTAATACTTGCAGAAATACTTAATGTGAGAAAATATATAATTTAATAGAACAATATAATGACTATAAGAACTTTACCAGCGTGTGGCTTATATAACGGTTGGTAATAATAAATGGGCGCTACGTTACTGAATAATTATAATAATTATATTCTTTATAATATTCGACTAATCCATAAATTTTAATTAAAACCGACTTAGAAACAGAATTTTCGAATGACTGAAGTTTTTCTAAAGTAAATTTATCTGTCACCTGTTGTAAAATATAAATATGTTTATTTTAAAATGTCAAAATACGTGTAATTATATATATATATATATATATATATATATATATATATATATATATATATATATATATATATATATATATTTCATAAATCAAAAATTTACCTCATATTTTGCTTTATTTATAAAAAATATATTTTAAATTAGTAGAATTTTCATTCGTAATTTCCATAATAACTGTATGTAAAATTAAATGTGGGAAATTTCTTGACTGTGATCTGGATAACTACTCGAAATCTCAGTCAAACAGCACACTTCATTTTTCAGTTTAGAATTTTTCGTTTATCATGTTTTATGAGTTATAAGTACCGTAATACCAACATTAAATGTTTAAATATTTTAAAAATTTATCTACAAAAAATTCTAATCTGAAAACTGAAATCTAGGTATCTTAATTGTACATTATTATTAAATTTTCAGCTAGATTTTTCTCAGAATTTTTGTTGCAACCTTATGATTTATTTACATGATCATAACGGGAAGAAAAATCACTATCGGATTCCATTACTAAAAATCTGGTGTGGCCAACACAATACCTCCCGCCATTTATCGCCCGAGTCACTAGAAATATTAAGCTAATCCTTATTTTTGGATTAGCGAATTTTATTCTAACTGGCAGTTTATTTCTTAAAATATAGTCTAATCTCTAATCTAATCCAAGTAACAACCTTTTTTGATAATAAAATGAAGATTAAATTTTAAATATCGGGATAGAGTAGAATTCACTAATCCAAAAATGTGAATTAGTTTAAAGCTTTTGTGAATCGTTAATTTTTATTAATCTAAATACATACCTACATATTTACTTATGTTGGAAACTGTATTGATTTCCATTCCTATTGTTCGATTTCCTTTTTTTCTTTTTAAAACGTTACTATTATTAATTTCAAATGATTAGTTCCTTGACAGTGACATTTATCTGTCAGTTACATACATTTGAATAACTGCGTAACTAAGGAGTTTTGTTTGTTTAAAGCGTAGGATCAGGGATTTAAATTATAGATAATTTTATAACTTTATCCATAATATATGTAGAAAAAGTATTAACGCAAATCTGTAGAACATTTAATAATCTTTAATTTTTATAATAACATTAATCTCGACAAAATAACATTTAAAGGTATTTTTTGAAGAAAAACTATTTGAGCTTCAAGTAAAGTGCCATTTCCTGTTATCCGATTTACACCAAAATCTAATGGGCTGTTTCCATAATAGAAAATGTTCGAAATACAAATACGCACGCACGCACGTTCGCAAGCACGCACGCACGCAAGCACGCCCGCACGCACACACACACACACACACACACACACGCACGCACACACACACACGCACACACACACACACACACACACACACACACACACACACACACACACACACACACACACACACACACACACACACACACACGTAAAAATGTTAAAATTGGGTTCTAAAGACCTTAAAACGTGCTCATTTACCAAAATCTCGATATGCGATTTTTAGCACGATCCTTAACCTCCCTTACCAAGGGTAGCGGGAGGTAAAAATTTGTATTGCCATTTATATGTTTTTCTAATGAATGACGTCATAACGAAAACAACAAATGAAAGTCGGAAGGCGAATCGCACATATTAATGTGTATTAAAAAATCGAAGGTTTTCAGAATTTTTAAAAAACCGGTTGAGTATTGCATTTGAAGGTAAACTTATTGTTTATTAACCTAGACATAAACCTTTTATCGATGTTTTTCAATATAGTCAATCTTTAAATCTTGTACACAATAGTTCGCCAATTATTAGTTAAAAATAGATAGCCGTAGTTGAATAATTTAGTTACGTGCGCTTAATAAACTTTAAAATTAAATATACCTACTCGTAATAGTTAGGTATATGTAGTTTTAGGAAAAAAATGTTATTTTATCAGTTTCTGGTTAAATATATCAATAAACTAGTGGAAAAAATGGCCATTAACCTCATTCTGAAAACTACAATACAATGAAAACTCCAGAGAAATCAAAACAAAAGAATTCTGTTTTATGTCGGATTTTGAACTAATATTCCATGAATTTCACTGTACACAAAATAATAAAATACAATTCAATGAGGTCACAACTAGGAACTTAATTTCAAATTTAGCACAATAATCCAAGATTTCTATGAAATTTATTATTCAAAATTTTCCGAGTTGGCTAATATTATTCACGGGTTAGTTAACTTTGACATCGCACTTCAAAGTAATTATGCGGCTAGTTGGTTGGTGATAAATGAAGATATGATTAATGATGCTAGTGTTTTGTTAGTGATGTCAGGGGCCTACGCCTACTTAAATATGATACTAATATTATTTGAATTTAGGTTACATCGGGCCGGCATTAGATGGGTCATTAAACGTAATGAAACTATTTTTACACTTTTTATACATAGTTGCTTTGAACTTTATACTCAAAAATTGACCCAGAATTTTAAATGAACTAGAATTATTACTCTTATATAATGAGACAGTTTTGATGGTGATTAAATTTTTGTCTTATTACAAACAGAATAAATTGAGTAGTGACTACAATTCAGAAGATAAAAAGATTTCATAACTCATAACTCCTATATTGAACAAGATATATATAGGGTGTAAATGAAATAAGTACATTAAATTTAACCAGTAATATAACTCGTCGAGAGCAACAATATTTCTTAATAACTTTTTCTCGAAATCGCATATTTTTTTAGCAATTTTACAACCCCGTAAATTGACGAGTCGTTCCAAGTATTTTTCTAATAATTGAATGCAGTAGCAATAGCTATGAAAAATTTTGTTTTAGCAATTGACAGTCCTGTTAGTTGTTGCAATTAAATTTTGACAGTAATAAACTTGTTTATAAGGTAAAATTCTGTCAAAATGCTTACGTTTACAAATAGCGAGTACACAGACATTGTAATTACTTACCTATGATTTATTAATTTATTCATATCTTTACTACATTTTAATTTGTGGTTGATATAAAGACAGTGTTATAGAGTTGCCTATGCATTTTCCAAATCACACTGTTCCTAATATTCGCACATTTGTTAATCTTCTACATCTTTATCATAATACGGAGTGTCACATATGACAATTTAAAAAAAAAGCAACAGTTGTATCCATACCATGTGCAAAAAGTTCAATGTTTTCAGCACATAACAGACTTCAATTTTGGGAATGGCTCATAATGTTCATTAATGAGACTGAATTTATTTGGGAAGGTGTATTTATTATACACAATACACATCTCGACAGACGAAAATGCTGTAAAAATTTTCATTAAAAAATGGTCGAGCGGGAACAATAAATGGACGACTAATTATTGGTACTTATGTACCTCGTTTAAATGGACAAAAGTTTGTACTTACATTTTTTGAAAACGTATTTAAACTATTGTGATTTGTCGATGATAAATAATCATCTCATAACCTAATAACTATGCTTTTGCTCTTCCTCGTTACTTCGTTCCTCCTTGTCTTTCTCTATTCACACACAGGTGATTAAAGGCCAGGTTTAATACACAACTTCATAATTTTGTTATCCAAAATTTAAATTTCTTTATTTTAAAAATTGTACTATTACGAATTAATTTATAATAAATGTTATTTCCGTTGATTCGATTACTAATTTCTGTGACTGCAAGTGTAACCGATAACCGACAATTTTTGAGCTGTTTGTATCCCACTTGAATACAGCAGCGGCCATTTGTTCTCCATGGGCGGATAACGAAATATGCAGCAAATCTTTAAAGAATTTTAACTCAAAATCTAAAAGACTTAGAAAAAAAGTTCGAGTTACATTTCTGGTTAAATTTAATGCACTTCTTTCATTCACAGCCTGTATATAAATCAACCTTGTTTACAACTTTTCCTTCTATTTTAATATTTCTAACTTAACTATATACGGGTGTGCAGAATAATTTGTCCAGTTATTGCCTATTATGACGTCGACGTCCATATAAAAATATGAAAATTAATAGAATTGAATGAAATTTTGAGAATTAAATTAAGAAACAAGTCTGTAAGTCTTACAGATTTGTAAATCTGTAAAAAAACTGACAAAAACGCATATATTTTTGTTGATTAATATAAAATTATACATAAGAGTGGCAGCTTTCGTTGCGATTTTGTACATTATTTACAGATCTTAAGACTTACAGATTTGTTCAGAATTGCAGCATAAACTAATTATTATACTCTATAATAGTGTTTTTCAATCCTTTCATTGTCGCAACTATTTTTTTTTACCCTATAAATGTAATTCCTAATTATTGCATATTTTTTTCTATTTGGAACAAATGAACAGTTTAAAAAATTTGTCCCTTAAATCCACTAGTTATATAAAATTTTGAAAAATCTTAAAAAAATGCCATAACGAAGTGAAAACCAAAATCCAGTATTATTTCATACTTGTAATAAAAAACTGTAAAATATATACGATACCTTACAACCCATGATTTTTTTCCTGATAAATAATAAGTATACTACTAAAATAGTCTCCTATAATGGGACAACTTTTGTATAATTTAACAGACTTCGTATTTGTTAGAGTCCCTATGTTGGACACGTTATTCTGATGGATGATGGATACGCGTAGATATCTAATAGGTACTGCCAGATAAAAAAAAAATCGATAATGAATTTTCAGAGAATAAGCACGTTGTAGTATTCCCCGAATACGAATTTATTATTTTCACAATAATGTCTTTATATGACGCTATTTTCTGTTATTGCAATTCCAAAAATTGTTTTTATGTCAGTATAAAAATCTGATTAGTTTTCGATAATAATTTTCAATTCAACGTAAAATATTATTTAAAATAACAGTAACATGTAGTAATTATAAATTGTAAAAAATAACTGAAACATTTAAAACAATCTTTTTGGTTTGGACATCTTCAAACTACTAAATATGTACAGATATATCTATGATATATAAAGTGGCCAAAATTTCGATGTTTCTATTTCCAGTTTGAAGTAAAATACCTTTAGTTTTAAAAATAAACATAAAATATTATTTTGAAAAGTTGAGTACAATTTAATTTTAAGATCTAATTTTAAAAATTGCACAAATTGGCAATTGTTTATTATTGGTGAATATTTCAGTACATACTTATAAAATGAAAATAAACAAAAACGTTACTAACAGCTAATTGAAAATTTAGTTTAAAATTAAATTATTTCACATACTGACATGTTTTACCTTCCGTCACCTTTAGGTAAAGAAGGTATTGCCTTTGGTCAAAAAATTCGATGATGAGTTTTTAATGAATAAGCACGTTTTAGGGTCCCCAAAATACGATTTTACTATTTTTACGATGATGTATGTATGTATGTATGTGTGTGTGTGACGATATTTTCGGATCTTATAACTCCAATACCACCTTTCCAAAAATTATAATTTTTGCGTATTCCTTTTCTTTAGATCCATATGAAGAGCTGATTAGATTTTGGTTATAATTGGTCGACCGGAAGTACCCTAATTTGAAGATTTTAACTGTTTTTCTTGAAAAAAATGCTGTTAAATATCACTTTTTCACATTTAATATTATTATAAATATTTAAGAATATTTTATTCTCTATACGATTTGATTACATTTTATACTTCATATTCAATTGATATAGAGTTAAAAAATTATAAAGAAATTAAATTTCACAAAGCAGCCAGCTGTGCTATAAACATGGAAACATCTACTACATTAAGAAAATTCTGATTGACAAATGTCAGTGTCAAAGTGCAATTTACATGATATGTTTGAGTTATAATTTTATTGGAAATATATAGAAACTTACAAGAAACTTTCTGTATGGAATTTGTACAAAATACAAAGAACTGACTGAAGGTAATGTACTGGAAATATAGAATCATTTGCAAAAAAAAACTTTCTGTGTGGAATTTCTACAAAATACATAGAACTGACGGAAGGTAATGTGCTGGCCACATCAGATTTTTATAGGCTTATGTTTCTCCATATTTAACTACTGTGTTTTACTGTTACCCAAAATCGTGTTTCGTTTGTACCACATAAATTTAAAGATACATAAATCATAAACTACTTGCTCCAAATAAAAATAAAGAGAAAGTGTACAAGTCAAAATCAAAATTTTGACTTTGAGTTCGTTCGAAGCATTCCACAACGTCTAAATGTCATAGCGCCCAAATTTCATAGTGTCTAAATTTCACAGCGCTCAAACTGTAGAACGTCTAAATGATGCCCCACCACCAATTGTCACAGCTTCTAAATTTGTCGTTGCTTATTTCGGCAAAACTAATAATGTATCATTTTTATTTAAATATACAAAGAGCGCTATGGAAAAAACAAATAAATCAATAAAACAATTGTTAATATTATTTATGTATTTTACTTTGTTTAAATAATAATTATTCACAACTTAAATAAAATTATAAAAGTTTTTGTAATTATTTCTTCATTTGATTTATTTGTTTTTTCCATAGCACTCTTTGTATAGTCATATTTAAATAAAAATGATACATGATTAATTTTGCATTTTTCTCAAATATTTTCTAATATTAGAGTATTACATAGGTATAGATATCGTTGAATTCAGAAAAAAGTACTAAATCTAATAAGCAAATAAAAAAATAAGTTGCCATTTAAAATAAGAAAGTAGCACCCCGTATTTTGAGAAATATTCTTGTTTTACGCATTATAATAGTCTTATAAAATAGAAATTGTTTGCTAATTTAACCGACTTCGTAGCTCTTATAGTTCTCGAGATAGCAATAGTGTACCACTTAAAATGAACACCCTGTATATTTATAGGACGAGGTTCTTGTTGACATAACATTTTTATTTGTCATTTAGTTTAAATCATAATAAAATTGGGACAGTGTTTCATATTAACTCAATATTTTTGTTTCATATTTACCCAGTTGACCCTATTATGCCAATCTGTTTTATTTGAACATTTCTGTAAGAGACGTCTCGTCATATTTTTATCGTAGCGGGCGTTTACCGAACCTTTTCTCGCCACGCAATATTCCATTACGTAGTAACTTCGAAATAATCATTATTCACCCTGTCAAATTATAATTCGAGATAGAAGAATTACAACCGGTCATATAATTAATATTATCACAAATCCTGATATAAATTATAATTCCTTCACCTATAAATCGAATAATCGGATCATTTCTTAAAACTTTTTATTTATAAAATAAAAAATAACATTTTAGAAAATTGTAGAATTAAATTTCCAGCTAGTTGGACTTACGTAGGTCGCTAAATAAGTTTTCTCATCGATTTTTTAAACCTACATATTATTTATAGACTTCAGTAAAGGGATGGGCGCCACAAAAGCAAAAAGCTTGTATAAACTTTGCATCTACGTAATAATTCAACTCGCTTTTCCTAATTAAATATTACACGTCGACGTTTTCTACGAAACCACACGATGTAACAGCGATAATCTAGAACACTTGTAATTACTATAAAGCTGGTCTGTTATCAGTTGATAATAATAAAGCATGTTGTTTTAGTTTATCGCAGTGGTCAGTATTTTTCTGCGGTTTTAGAACAGAAATAAACATATGTGCAAGATTTCCCCAAGTTGAAGAATTTATTATATATTTTTATATTCCCAATTTCCGTGTATTATTGTCCTTGAAGTGATATCTGTTATTAAGAACAAGTTTATGAGGTATACACTTCTATAATTTTGTGGTAGTACTCAAGATGAGGAACAACATATGGTTTACTCAATAATTTAAATAATGAGTCGATAAATAATGGTTATACGAGCATCTCGACAGTGAAGTTCGAGCGCATGTAAATAATGATACGTGTTCTTTAAATTATTTCCAACAATAATTACTATATAAGTATGTAGCATTTAAATTTATAATATTTTGTACAAGTATTCGTTCCGTAGTAGGAAGAAAAATATAGTTCATGAATTTAATTTATGGATACCTAAAATGGAATCCTCCAACATAACAATACTTAAAACATGGGTCATTTATAAAAAACTAGACTTATGCCCATATTCATAAACATTCGTAAAAATTTTAATTTTCGTTATAATTTTTATGCAGTACAAACAGTCGACACTGACAGAAAAATCGAAATGTAACTGTTCAAGTTTGATTCTATTTGTTAAAAAATTTAACGAGCCGTTTTACAACTTTCCGAGTGTTTATGAATATGGGCATAAAAGTTTAAAAAAAAAATTATTAATTTTTAAAATATTCGATTTTTACCTTCCGTCACCTTTAGGTAAGGAAGGTATTGTCTTTGGTCAAAAAATTCGATGATGACTTTTTAATAAATAAGCACGTTTTAGGGTCCCTAGAATACGATTTTACTATTTTTACGATGGTGTATGTATGTGTTTGTGTGTAATACTACAATTTCAAAAATTATAATTCTTTGGTATTATTCTTCGTTACATCCACATGAAGAGCTGATTAGATTTTGGTTACAATTGATCACCCGGAAGTACCCTCATTTGAAGATTTTAACAGTTTTTCTTGAAAAAACTATGTTAAATATCATTTTTTCACATTTAATGTTATTATAAATATTAAAGAATACAACAGCCGGAAGGTAATGTACAAGAAATAGAAACTTTTGGAAGAAACTTTCTGTATGAAATTTGTATAAAATACAATAGAACTGACGGAAGGTAATGTGCTGTCCACATCAGATTTTTTAATACTCTTTTAACATTTATTTCCAACTCACCATGAAAGTTATTTTGTACAAAACACCAATTCGTCTGATAACAATTAGCTTCAAAATTCATTAATTTTTCAACTAATCTTAACCATGACAATAATAAATTAATGTTTTTTTTACATATTACTTCAATAATACATGATTGTTATATTTACTAACCTCAAATACACACGAACACATGTTTGCAAAAATATTTTGTAAAACTAAAAAAATTAGGTCACATCTTCCTTTCTCTACTTTTACATATATTTATAATCTTTCTTTCAAAATTTATAATTAATTTTAAAACATCAAAATTCATACTTATTTTTGCAAAAACAAATATATAACTACCTGTTTCCAAAACTATTTCATGTTATCTTATGTCTATTTTATATATAATTTTTATATTTTTCATATCTTCTTTATCAAAATTAAAAATTTAAGTTATTGTTACTTCATAATTTATGTGGCCAAAATTTGGGATTTCTGAAATACTGATTTAGTTGCCATGATCACGTCTTTTATATGGTAACATTTGAACATCGTTCGCCGGACCCGATTCTATTTGGGATTGAAACAGATTGTTTATGCAACAGAAATGCACATGGTAGAAAAACTACGCCAAAGAACACAACAGGCTGCTGATATTATTTGGAATAACCAAGAAACCATATTATGAACGCAGCGATCTCGTGCAGCTATATGTATCGAATACAATGGAGATAATTTTAAACATTTCTTATAAATAAAATAATAAAAAGGTATTAAAAATTATATACATATAGAACAAAATGCCATCTGTAGTTGAATTTCTTTAAAATTGGAAATATACAGCTTATTGGAAGTCTGCTCCTCATTTATGTATTCTATAAATACTTGCAAAAAAATTAGAAAAAATAGATCCATGTTTTAATAAGCGTAATATATTATGTAATGTAGAAATAAAAATTTTATATGAATTTTTATAACTTTTTTTGTTGTTTTCTACAGAAATAAAAACCGTGAATGTGAGCCAATTTTATGCAGCGTTTCTTTAATGTAATTGGTCTTAAAAAGAAAAACTTCAAAACTTTGTAGAACATTTAAAGCGAAAACAATTTCAATGTACTTTTCATGCTTTAATATTATAATTAATCCAGCCTTTAATTAAAGTTGAACAATACCAGCGGTGCGAAAGAAAGTTTATTTTTAACGAGCCTGGGACATAATGCTATAATATTCAGGACCTTGGAATTATTCAGCTGAATTTGGATTTTAAATTCTACCTTATTTAGCTTAGCAATTCATCCGATAAATGTAAACAATACGTCTGGAATAACAATATTATACAATGACTCATACGATTATGATTATAATATTTTTACACAAATAAACTAATTTTGAAAAATATTCTAAATGACGCACGTGTAATTATGGACAAAATTACGCAAATCTGGAATTTTGTATGTGATATAGATTGATTCAAATTTATTGAGCATTTAATGTTACATTAATTATCTATTAAAATTAATCGAATCAATATGTTATAGTTTATGTGCACTAATTGCTAATTGCGACCGATCGGAAGTGTTCGAAATGTAAAAAGGTGTTAAACAGGGTGGCAACCTTAGCCCACTACTCTTTATAATAGTAATGGATAGATTAATAAAGAACATACAGTAAAATTAAACTAACAAGAATAAGATATAGAAACTTATATGAACAAAAATCTCATGCCTACTGTACGCGGATGATATCGTCCTAATAGCTAAGATGCAAAGAAATATGCAACATCTACTAGACATCTGGCTGGATAGAGAAAATGAAAGCCTTATCACACTAGTAGTAGTATATCTCTGACTTGTCATCCATTATCCATGACTTCGGTTCATATCGCTGACTTACTCCAGTGTGATGCTACAAGGAAGTCTTGGATCCGGTTTTAGATGAAATAGAATTCTGACTATTTATCACTGACTTCTCTACTGCGCATGCGCAACTGTCTCTGAAGTACAGGAATGCAACTTTTTGGAGTAAAATATAACTGTAGAAACGTCAGAAGTTGATATTTTTTTGTTTGATGCACATAAAATTAGTATGCTTGCCCACAATTGTAATATTTTTCTATCGTTTTCATACATTTTACTTGATATAATTTGATACGTCAAACAAATTTGAAATATGTTGTTATTAAAGACACCAAATCATAACCAACTTCAAGTATGAAAATCTACTAAAAGTCGCAGAAAACGGTTGCTCGAAATTGCAGTGTGATAGATTGAGTTGATCATACAAAATAAGTCAACGAAAAAGAGTCAGAGATATGATTGTAGTGTGATAAGGCCTTAAGAGCTCATAATGGAAATAAATACAAACATAAAAGTTATGATAAGAAATGAGAAAGAAATAAGGGAAGAGGAAAAATGTTTACATCCAGAGAAAGAAACACTAACCAACAATGGAAAATAGACCTAGAATTAGCAAAGAGAAGCCAAAGAACCTTAAGTATATATCACTCGATAAATACACAAATATTGAATAATTTTAGCTATGAACAACTGTGGGAATGGACCAACGTGGTCTAGAAGATATACAAGGTGTTCATTTTATATATATATATATATATATATATATATATATATATATATATATATATATATATATATATATATATATATATATATATATATATATAAATTACAAAAAAGTAAGAGAAAATTATGAATAATTAACCTGTTAAGCCATGATATCAGACAGGCTGTGAAAACATTTGAGATAATACTAAGTAATTGAAGTCAATTGTTTAAATATATAGTTATTTTTGTAAAATTATGTATTTTGCTACAAAAATAATCAATTTGTTATCACAGCCTACCTGATAGGGAAATTTCTCATAATTTTCTCTTATGTTTTTTTAATTTATTTCTTCGATAAAAATTCACTTTAAGCATTTCGTTGAATTCATAATTTTACGTAGATTCCAAATATATAAAAATATACAAGTGTCCCATTTAAAATAAGAAAGTTGCATCCTGTATTTTGGGAACCACTGGTTTTAAAAAAATGTTTCGCTCATTTTAATAGTCTTATGATATAGAATTGTTTGCTAATTTAACCGACCTCGTAGCTCTTATAGTTCTCGAGATATCAATAGTGTACAAAATAAAATGAACAGCCTGCATATAGTTAGGATTTTCTTTTAAATACTGACTGGGCTGGTGGGACCAACACATTTTCTATATGGTGGCCCACAGGGGTACGATCTGAGAAATATGGATGGCCCACGGGACAAACTTTTCAAAATTGGCTGGCAGTGAATCGGCATAAAAAGAGGCAAAACAACAGGGGAACTCAGAAATTTAACTCAGGTCGGTGCAGAATGGAAAGCATGGATAAAAGAGAGCTCAAATGTTATTCAGTAATCCAAAAGACGCCCTGAAGTGCATAAGGTTAAAAGCGAAGAAAGAAAGAAAGAAAGAAAGAAAAAGAAAGAAAGAAAGAAACTCTACCTTATTTAGCTTTGCAATTCATCCGGTAAATGTAAACAATACGTCTGGAATAACAAGATTTTATAGTGACATATGTTCATTACATTATTTTTATAAAAATAAACTAATTTAGAAAAATATTCGAAGTGACGCATGTGTAAAGCAATTATGGACAAAATTACGCTAACCTGGAATTTGCATGTTAAATAGTTTTAAATAAAATTTAAAGAGCTTTTAATATTACATTAATTATCTATTAAAATTAATCGAATAAATATATTGTAGTTTATGTACACTAATTGCTATCTGTTTTATGCAATAATTACATTAAAATGTCATGCAGCGTTTAACTAGGCAAACAAAAATATTGCCCAGTAATATAGTCAATATTAATATACATATGCGTATGATAGTGACCGTGAGATGCATTGTGTAGATAATTTTTTACCGTTAGAGTTATTTATATTAGAATGATTCATAAGATAAAATAGTTATTTATAACGCAAAAATGAAATTTGACATTAAGTAAATAGTGAAAGAATTAAATATAATTACCTTTGCACGTGTATTATAATATACCGTTTTGTCTACAATCGTTTTGAAAAAACAAGAAAGTAAGAGGTTTCAAGTAACATTCACGAAGTATAATAACCAAGGAGTGGACAAATCGTATCTAGTCGCTATTGAAAAGTGTCCCCCAAAATGTAACATGAAAGACAGAGAGGGTAGAGAGAGAGAGAGAGATACGTTGAGGAGGCGGTGGCAGACAGCTGACACGACAAGGGCTGTGCGATCATAGAAATTTGAAATCGATTTTCGATCTTCTGCTAAAATCGATTTGTCGCGATTGATCGATCAACAGAAAAAATCGATTTTTTACCTTCCGTCACCTTTAGGGAAGGCGTGCGCGTGCGCGTGCGCGTGCGTGTGCGTGTGCGTGTGCGTGTGCGTGTGCGTGTGCGTGCGCGTGTGCGTGTGCGTGTGCGTGCGCGTGTGCGTGTGCGTGCGCGTGCGCGCGTTTGTGTGTGTGTAACAAAATTTTCGTCTGCGATAACTCTAATACTACAGTTTCAAAAATTATAATTTTTTCGTATACTTCTTCGTTATATCCATATGAAGAGCTGATTAGATTTTGGTTACAATTGGCCAACCGGAAGTACCATAATTTGAAGATTTTAACAGTTTTTCTTGAAAAAACTATGTAAAATATAATTTTTTCACATTTGATGTTATTATAAATATTAAAGAATATTTTATTCTCTATACGATTTGACTGCATTTTATACTTAATAATAAATGGATATAGAGTTAAAAAATTATAAAGAAATTAAATTTCATAAAGTAGCTATAGCTGTGAAAACAGCTACTATATTAAGAAAATTCTGATTGAAAGATGTCAGTGTCAAGTGAAATTGACATAGTGTGTTTGTCTTATACTTTTACTGGAAATATAGGACCTTTTGCTTTCTGTATGGAATTTATATAAAATACATACAACTGCCTTAAGGTAATGTACAAGAAATAATAATAATAAATCTTTTATTTCTGCAGATACATTACGCTGTATATAGAAAACGTCACAAAATAATAATTTAAGATATAAATTTTCTGTTTGAAATTTGCATAAAATACATGCAACTGCAGGTAATGTACAAGAAATAGAATATTTAGCAAGGAACTTTCGGTATGAAATTTGTACAAAATACATAGAACTGAGGTGATCCGTGAACTGACGGAAGGTAATGTGCTGGCCACATCAGATTTTTAAATTTGAAATCGAAATAATAAATAATGGGGTCTCGTGGCCGCGTGCCTGAGTGTCTGGTCGCGAATCTGGGGAACCGGTTTCGATCCCGACCGACGCCAAATATTTCCAATTTTAAATGGCACAAAATTGACCCCTGTGGAGCACTCTCCACGCCAGCAATGAGTGCCCGTGAGGTGACGCCTGGTAAACGCCCGCACGGTACAAATATGTCATCATCATTACCGATATCTGCGAACAAAGCAGATTGGCACACCCAGCAATGGGTAATATGCCGTGATGATATATTTATTTATTTTATTTATTTGAAATCGAAATACTCTATCAAAAAACCGATTTTGATAAATGATCAAAAATCGATTTTAATAGAGAATCAAAACATCGATTTTAATAATAGAGCAATAATCGATTTTAATAAAGAAATCGAAAGATAAATGTTATTAAAAGATTGATATTTATTGATATGAAATTTCTACTACGCATACACACATCAAATTACGAAACAATAATTCATGAATAACAAATAACACGCGTGGAACGCTAAATGCTTATGAAATCAAGAGATTTTTTATCTTGGAAAACTAGGATTGTTAAAAAACCGATCTCTCTGGAAGATCGATATTCTTTAGAAAAATCGATTTTCTGGAATTCGAATAAACGTTTCTTAATTGATCGATCTTTTGGAAAAAATCGATTTCCCGATTGATCGATCTTTTCAAAATAAAAGATCAATCCGATTTTTTTTAAAAAAAGCTCTCTAAAGATCGATCAATCGATCTTTTTCGCAGCGACGACGTGACACTAGAAAATGGGAAGAAAGTGTTTTGTGCGAAATTGCAAGTGAGGCGCTAAAGTTTATACAGATGTCTCACAACTCGCGCCCCAGGCGAAACTGACACTTGCCGACGACAATAGGTTGCCAACAAATAGAAGAAAATAATTTGCGGCTGCTTGCATAACGGAGTTACAAGACTTTTTAATCCACCAATCCCGGAAGGATATCTTGAGGTGTGATGATATTATTACAAAATAAAACTGGTTGCTAGGTTTTAAAAATACTACTAGTGAGTTACAAAATTTGTTTGACTTACTGTAATTTTGACACTTTAGAGTTGACAGTGCAACGTGTTGTAGCAGCTGTGTAAAATGTATTAAACGAAAATATTATTGTCTTTTGAATTTGGTTCGAGTATCTCTTGATTTAGCAACCACGTACAGAACTCTCTTCTAGCAGGGTAATCTTCCGGCTGTAGATGCTGTACACGAGTGTAATGATACGGGTGTTGCCGATTATTTTTCAAAATTCGATGTACCGAAGCCCTCGAAATACCTAATTGGCCCGCAAGTTCTCTGATACTTCTGGTACCATCTTCCTCAAGGACATTTAAAACAGCTTCTTCATTCTCAACTGTACGAGCGATTCTGGGAGCACCACCAAATTCTTTTCGATCTGGCATTACTTGACCGGTCTCATGCGTCTTTGCGATGACTCTCAATATCACTTTATGATCCATAAGATTTCTATCCGGAAAACGTTCCGAATAGACTCGTGCTGCCTCTCTGGCGTTACGTCCACATTCTCCGAAAATTATAATCATTTGTAAGTAATCAGCGGCTGAATACATGGTAAGCATTTGCCTTTTTTTATTCACCTTGTCAAATTTAATTTGACACTGACATTTTTCGAAAACTACAGTCGCCCACACATTTTAAAGAAGATTTGATTTATATAAAACCTTAGTAACGTAAAATTACGGCAAACACACGTTAAAGGTGTAGGTCTCTGATTGGTCAATTTTAAGACGTCTTTTCTCGAATATCTTTTAAGCTAATTTTTTTTTTCTTCGAAATTACACATCCGAGTGCAGTCTCGTGTTTCCTCATTCGCTTTGGGGCGCGAGTTGTGAGACAGCCTGTATAATATAAATAATGTATACGTTGTGTGTTAAAAGAAAGGCCTACCTATTTCTATCTCTTTCTTCACTCGCCTGTTACATTATGGGTGACGTTTTTTCTAACCTTTTGTCCACTCCTTACCTTCGTGGTTACAATATAACATAAATGTACGTCCTACTGTTTTACTGTATATAAATAACATGCCCTGCATGGGGATCTCGAGAATTTAAATATATGAAACTTAGACAAGAGTTGCCTCATTTGGTTAAAGTTATCCGTCAGATAAAAACAAAATATAACCTAACTTACAGATAAGTTACCCAGAACTTATCTACCGGATAAATATGTTGAATCGAGAAAAATATCGAACACATAATAGAAATACTACAATTATATGATAATTTAGGACATTAATTTTCGATAGAACATATAGAATGGGGTCAGGTACACATTTTTCGATTTATTTATTTATTTTTTCTGAAATATAATTTTTTTACACATTTCATTGAATTTCAAATTGTGACGTCAGACCTCTATAAGTACTTTCGTTAATTCCGCCGGATTGATCTGATGTAATCTGAAGCTTTCGTAAAGTCATATGTAAACTCACTCCGATTTCCGATTAGTCAGACCACGAGATCCGGATCCGACCAAAAATTTTCGACCCCAATCCATGTGCAGCTGTACGTTCGCAAATTTACTTTTTTGAAGTTAGATAAAGGATTTGACCATTGAAGTTAAGTTCTAGTAAACTTGTTTTACAAACAATTTAGAGTAACGATGAAAACTCTAAAAATTGCCGAACGTCTCCAGTTAACTTAGAGTTAAATTCCGAACTTATTCCAGGGTTAGTGCAAATTGCGCGCGCATATTTAAAATTGTAAACATTTGTGTTTCACAAAACAAATTTATTTAAATGTTTCTGAATAAACATTGCAGCAATGGCAAGTTCTAAAGAAAATATGGCAGGTTACAGTTTATGTAATATTTATTGGTTATTTTGAACAAAAAAATATGATCACATGGAACAATTCCTAATTAAAATAATCTAAAAAATGTTCGCACTTGAGTTGTATATAAAATTATGTACTTATAACTACAGAAACAAACGTTATTTTCATATCCATTCTACAAAGTAAACTTTTATACCACAAATTTAAACTTTAAAAATCATGCATACATACATCAATCGGATGTATCTAATATATCTGTATGGTATAACTAGCGAATAAAAGTTGACATTTAAATTATTTTATAGATGTGGTTTCTTTTGAAATCCTAAAGAAGAATAGAATTGTACGAAATATTCAGGCATGAAATTTTTGCATGAGCCCATTTAAATATTTTACTAGGAAAGCACAGAAATACATTACTATGTCCGGCTGAAAATAGATGGCCGACTAGGGTAACTGAATATTAAAACAGGGGTGCATTTAAAATATTTTAAACATTTTTCGTTTATGTTGATTATAACAAAATCTTTGATCTTTTAACTATTTAGTTTGGCAATTCTATGAAATAGGATTATTTTTAATTTCTTCTAACAGTAATTCCGACTCGAGGGTTGTTTACGCCTGAGACGAATGAACTAGAATTTACGGTATTAAATTTTTTAAATACATCCCTGAATCTTGTTGCTAAGGTCATTTTAAATGCCTTCTGATATTGAGTACAATTCTAATCTTCTATAACGGAATAAATACATAAGGGTCAGTTTCCTTCCAAATCAAATATAGGGAAATGTTTTCAAAAGAAACCACATCTATTAAATAATCTAAATGTCAACTTTCATTCGCTAGTCATACTACAACATCTAAAAGATTTGTCTGATCGCTGCTAGCTCCGATTGACTTTACAAAAACGGATAATATGAATATGTGATTCTTAGTGTGTAAAGAAGAACTAACTTTGTTTACATCTTTCAGAATAGCAATGTCATCCAACTACGTATTAACAGTGTGAAATTTTTAATAATATATAATTACATTACATTAGAATTACTACTATAATAATTACTTTGACAGTGTGACGCTATACCGTTATAGTGCAAAAAGTTTTATTAAAATTATGAATGAAAAGTTTTATATTTCAATAAAATATTGGTATAAACTCATATAAAATCTGTTATATTATGATAATGTGACAAAGAAAATACATTTTTTTTAAATACTGTTTCTATTTGACCTGTATGAACAGTACATATTCATTTTCCCGTATAATGCACATAATTGCACTTGCCCATTTGAAAATTACGAGTATTTATATACTTTTTATTTTTCTTTCTTCTTATAATGTCTATTCTTGCACCTTATTATTTCAGGGTCATTTTTCATGCTCATTCGAATGTTATTGTTAATTTTTTGTAATACTATTGGGCCTTGTCTTACGACTGTAATAATATAATTTTAAATTTATTTATTTCAAACAACAAATTTGCAACAATTAGTAATTTCCAGAGTAAAAATAATGAGCCGGTTTCACATTTTTTTAAAAGTATTTTAAATAAAAGTTTATGCAATATTTTTCATAGATTACTATTAAAAAATAATAATTTTTTGTTATTTTCGTAAATAATTAAATAAAAAGATTGGCGCCAAAAATAGTCATGTAAAACAACCCGCCGCTCCTTTGACGTCATAGCACACACAATACGTCATTAATAGCCAATAGGAAAACAGTTTACGTTATTTATATAAATAAAAATAGGCGATAGTTTGTCACATGTTAAACTGTATGTGCTCTGCCGTCACATTCTGTTTCAGGTCACGTAACTTTTACAAAATATTACTCAAATTTCAATAATTAATTGTAAAATATCTAATGGATATTTCGTTATATTTTCAAATTTGAAGAACAATATCTTTTAAAACTTACAAGTCATATAAAAATTCTTGCAACAGCCTTATTGTGACAATAAAACAAATGAAATTAGACATAGACAAGCTATATTTGAGTAAAGTAGTAATATTTTTTATTAGTTGCAATATTTCTTTATGTAGTAAAATCATGGTGAAATAAAATATTAACAGGTTAAGGGCATCGTCTACGCTTTTCCAAATGAACGAAAAGAGGCTCTACATTTTTACAAATTATGCAAAATTTGTTACTTATTTTTAAAATATTTATTAAAACAATATGATATTATGTCTGTGCCCGTGAGGTGACGCCTGGTAAGCGTCCGCACGGTGTAAATATTTCATCATTACCGATATATGTGAACAAAGCAGATTGGCACACCCAGCAATGAATAATAAGCCGTGATGATATATTTATATTTATTTATTTATTTTTGTCTGTAATTTTTTATTTTTGCAATATTATTGTTCTTATACCTGGGGTCCTGCACTCTGATTTTTGACTTTGTAACGTGAACACAATTATAATATTGTTCAATAGTTATGTTCGTTCCAAAATAGAATATAGAGCATTAATATCCAATTTATGACCGGTACATTACTAGAGTTGGGGCTGTACAAAAACGTCTCCTGAAGTATTTAGCATTTAAATGTAAACGAGGTTCAGATTATATCAATTTATTAGTACGTTTTAACTTTAAATCATTAGAAACACGTAGAATCTGTCAGTCAATTATATTTTTGTTAAAACTGCTGCAATACAAAATTAATTGTCCTGCCTTGTTAGAGAATATTGAAATTCATGTACCACGTCTAAATTATATTTTCAATGCCCTAGAGCGAGAACAAATACACAAACCAGATCTCCGATTTATATTATGTGCAACAACATCAATAAAATTGTTGCTGATATAGATATATTCACAATATCACCATTTTCTGTTATGAATGTATTTTCGAATTTGGAAAAAATTTAGACATTTATTATGTATTTATATGTTTTATTTTATAATTTTTTTTATGTCTGTATGTATATGTATATTCCTTTCAAAATTTACATAGATGCAAATAAATTATTATTATTTTGGCACCAGATGTCATATCGCTTAGTAATGCAGGCCAATATCTTTCTCTCGCACAAGCTCTATGGTAGGCAGCGAGAGAAAGGTAGCACTAATGTGACGTCACAGTGACACTGACGACAAACTTCAAATAGCTCGCAAAGTAATTATTATTATTATTATTATTATTATTATTATTTTATCTTAATCGCTATTTATTGAATAATACTTTAAGTATGAAGTGTACATTTTATTATTTTTTGTTATTGTGCAGGACGCCACGATTGGTTAATTTTGAAGTTAATTTTTCGAATAAAGAATAAATACTTTAAAATTATAAAAAGTTACGTACCTTATTTCATGTCTTCTAGACGTGTTTAGTCTATTTTCAACGCTAAAGTATAAATAAAAAGTTACAGCTATAATATCAAGTTTTTTAAATAACATGATAAACAGATTTTGCATTATTAGCAAAAATTTAGAGCCCCATTTCGTTCATTTGGAAAAGCGTAAAGCGAGGCGCAGACGATCCCCTCAAGATAGGATGTCAATAAATAGAAACATCAAAAATATTAATATAAATGCATTTCATTGAAAAGTATACGTTCAAATGTTCAAATAACTGTTGCATTTGGTTCTGTTACTTAGTGTAATTAATGATCTAAAAATGAAAAGTTCTCTTGTTAACAAATTGTTATAGCAACTGTGCTAAAATAGAAGTTCATATCATAAATATATAACAATGTAATAGTAATGTGTTTACATAACTTTGCCTTATAGTTATAACAATGTATGGGAAATGTATACACTCTACACTACAATTTATGTATATTCATAATCATAATCTTTATACATGTAATACTAGCGATATGTTGTAAATATTTGTTCTCTTTATATTATTCATTTGTATTTCTCACACAATTGTTTCTTTCTATTACTTTTATAAATCAAAATCAATAAATAAATATATCACCACGTCTTTAAATAAATAAATGATAGATTTTAGCTTTCAAGATACGATTATACATTAATACATTGATATAGCAAAGGCAGTCATCTAAATAAGTTATTCCACTTACGAATAAAGAAACAAAATATGATAGTGATCTTTATGTATAAGATAGTGACATTTGTAATTGAAATATCTAACTTTCATTTTTACCTTTCGCCTACTTGTAGGTATAGGTCAAATAATTCGACAGTGAGTTTACAATGAATAATCATGTTTTATGCTTGATGCGTTTCACTATTTCACGGTGATATGCGTTATATATTTATGTCTATGTGACGATGTTTCAATATTACAATTTAAAAAATTACATTTTTTTATATTTGAATTTACAGTATATTATTTGAGGAGTTGATTAGTGTTTTAATTTAATATATAAAATTGGAATTTGCATTCTGCTTGAAATACAATAATTTACGTTAAAAATACGTTTAAGTAGTTTATTACTAAAAATATTAAAAAACAAATCATTATTTTTGTCGTCTTTTGATTTAGAGAACAAATTATAAAACGTTGTTTTACAAATTCTACTTAAAGAAAGATTATTCAAGTATTTAAATTTTTTAAGTTGACACAAAAATGTTAATAATAAAATATAATATTACTGAATATATTTACCCGCTTTAATTTCATTGTAAGTTAAGTAGTTAATACCTATGGAGTCTCGTAGCCGCGAGCCTGAGTGTCTGGCCGCGAATCTGGGGAACCGGGTTCGATCCCGACAAACGCCAAATATTACGAATTTTAAATGGCACTAAATTGACTTCTGTGGTGCACTCTCCACGCCAGCAATGAGTGCCCGTGAGGTGACGCCTGGTAAACGCCTGCAAGGTACAAATATGTCATCATCATTACCGACATCTGCGAACAAAGCAGATTGGCCCACCCAGCAATGGGCAATATGCCGTGATGATATATTTATTTATTTTATTTATTTATAAAAATTATAATGGGCTACTTGCGTGCCATTTTTTATTTTAATATTTTGGCAAAATTTTCATTAATTGGCCAGAAAAAAATTAATGAAATTTTAATATTTAAATTATTGCCGTGTATGACGTAGAATTACGCCGAACCAATGAATGGCCGTAAAGCAATAACATCGGTATTATACGTCCAATAGCAACGGCATGTGCGGGTAATTTAAATATGACAGATCATCTGTTTGACGTTTGAATAACAGTTTGGAGGTTAATATTTTCGTTTGTAAGATAAAATCCTTCAAAATCATGCTTAATAAATCGAAATACGTAATAAAAGTAACATAAACCACGCAAATTGTAAATAATAAAGAAGAGAGACAGTGACAGAAAAATGAACTAATGTCAAAATCAAACTAAAACTCGCACTCGCCTGCCATCTACAGGTTACATTCTTAAATATGCATCCCTTTCTCCAGTTCAAAATAATGACGTCAAAGAAAATCTTCTTTCTTAATTTATTAAAAAATATATATTTTTTTAAAATAAAATTTATATTTTTACATACGTTTTCAATTTTACTTTAGGTATTTAGTGATAGATATCAGATTTTCAGTACCACGCAAGTAGCCTATTATAGTTTAAGAATAATAAATATATATATATATATATATATATATATATATATATATATATATATATATACGAGTATCTAGTCCGTATGTTAAGGGCGAAAATTTGCCTGTTTGCGTTCAAATTTGTTCAATATTGGTAAGTAAACGCAAATTTAGCGATAAAGCGAAACAAACTTTTTAAAATTTTATTTCTCAATTTTGCAATAAATTTGCCAAGTAAAATCGTTAGTCATAGTGAAAATTAACTTTCTATTCCTGAAAAAATGGTGTCTAAAATTAGATTACAGATATCAGAACAGATAAATCTTCAATTTAAACTACTCTAATCCAAGTTTAAATCATTATCGTAATAGATCTCGAGTACTTAACCTTATTTAGCTCAGAATCAATCAACAGTCGATCACGACGCAGAAAAGCTAGAACGGATAATGACTCGACTATAATATTCCCTCAACTTTCTTTTTTCTCGTACGTCATTAATATTCTAAATGTTAATGACTGCAATTAAAACAGAATTTAAATTTAATTTCCACAAAATAGGTTTATAATACTACAAAATAGAACAAAAATAAATTTATTGCAAGTTTGCAACATAATAAAATAATGTTAAACATTGATAAAAATAATGTTGGAATAAAGGTAAACATTGATAAGTTTTTACGTGTATAATTTAGTCGTAAAAATATATTTTTATGACAATACAAAGAATAATAAATAGTGTGTGATATAATAAATACAGGGAACTGTATTGATAACGGTTTGAAAACAAAAGTTTGTTTTGCTAAATACCAATAAAAAATATAGGTAAACATCTATATATAAACAACGGAATATTTTGTATTATTTTTACTTTTAATTATTATTTTCATTGTCAAACTAATTCCTGTAAAAATTCGTATTGATAAGTAAATAAAATAATCTGGTGTGGCCAACACAATACCTCCCGCCATTTACAGCCCGACTCACAAAAAAGATTGTTATTCCTTAAGGCCAACGCACACTTCAGCGACCGACGCGAAGCGAAGAGAAGTTTTTTCATTCAATGTATTATTATGTGTATACGCGCACTTTGGAGCAGCGAAGAGCAGAGCAACGATGCGACTATTCACATAAGAATACATTGAATGAAATAACTTCTCTTCGCTTCGCTTCGCGTCGCTCAAGTGCATGGCGGCCTTTTTTTTGGATTAGCGAAGTTTACTTTAATTTCGACAGTTTATTTCTTAAAATATAGTCTAATCTAATCCAAGTAACTACATTTTCTTTAAACTCCTCAACAGGATTAAATCCCAATTACAGAGTGGATTCACATTCACACACATCCATGCCTTAGTGGGATTCGAACCCAGAGCCCGAGGGCACTCATGACATGAGGCGTTGCTCTAACCATTGAGCCACTGGAGCTATAATAAACTGATTAAATTTTAAATACCGGGATAGAATTAGAATTCACTAATCCAAAAATGATGATATTGGCTTAAACATTTTTGTGAATCGTTAATTTTTATTGATCTAAATACATACCTACATATTTAGTTATGCTGGAAACTGTATTGACTTCCTTTTCTATTGATCTATTTACTTCTTAAAACGTTACAAATTTTATTTTGAAATGATTAGTTCTTTGATAGTGACATTTATCTGTCAGTTTCATACATTTGAATAACTGCGTTTTTCTTGTTTAAAGCGTAGGCTCTGGGATTTAAATTATAGATAATTTTATAAATTTATCCATAAAATATATAGAAAAAGTATTAAAGCAAATCTGTAGAAAATTTAATAATCTTTAATTTTTATAATAATATCAATATCGAAAAAATAACATTTAAAGGTATTTTTCGAAGAAAAACTATTTTGAGTTTCTAGTAAAGTGCCATTTCCGGTTATCCGATTTTCACCAAAATCTAATGGACTCTTTTCATTACGGAAAAAGTTCTAAATACAAGGTTTCAAAATTTTCTGAATGATAGTATTTGAGTTAGAGTGGAGGATCCACACATACACACAGACATCATCGTGAAAATGTTAAAATTGGATTCTAGGGCCCTTAAAACGTGGTCATTTACCAAAATCTCGATATGCGATTTTTAGCACAATCCCTATACCTTCCTTACCAAGGGTAGCGGGAGGTAAAAAATCTGGCGTGGCCAACACAATACCTCCCGCCATTTACAGCCCGAGTCACAAAAAATATTAAGCTAATTTTTATTTTTGGAATAGCGAATTTTATTCTAATTTTGGCAGTTTATTTCCTACAATATATCTAATCTAATCCAAGTAACTACCTTTTTTTATAATAAAATGATACTACACTTTTTCCAATTTTTACTTCAGATATGGTCAAATTTATTTCAGAAAGCGTAGATTGTAATCCAGAATAAACAAATTAGAATGGGAAATGGTGTAACTTTTCAATATGACGTCCATATAAAAATCATAACTTTGACCTCATAACTCGAAATCTAGCAGTGATAAAATTTTTTGAGCATAGTCGTTCGAAAGAAAATAAAAAAGTGTAAAGAAGTGCAGTCCAAAATTCCATATTGTTTCACGTTTAGAAGTTATTTGTTAAAATAAAAATCAGCAATTTTGATTTTTTGCATTTATCTAGTGACCTTTAAAATTTTCGGGAAAAACAAATACATCTTTAAAATGGCCTACTAACGGGACAACTTTGCTCTAATTTAACCGACTTCGTATCTCTTATAGTTTCCGAGATCCCAATGGTGCGCCTCGAAAAATGGACAGCCTGTATCTATATATTTATTTATTTAATATAATGTTACACAATCTTATTTATTGTAATTAATTTGGGTTTATTAACTGATTAGGGTTACGTGATACGTAGGTTATTTGGGAAGCAATATGACTTTAGAGAAGCAGTTGTAGTAATCGTTGTGGAATAAAGCGGTGTGCACTATTTTTGTGAATCAGTTTTAAAGGTAATGTAATTGTAAAAAATAGAAAATTCAATCAATATACTGGTCTCTGGTCTGGTATTTCTAATGTTATCAAAACAGTATAACACAAATATTTATTAGAAGTAAAATAAAATGGAAATTCATTGTTGATAAAAAATTCCAAAAATTGTTTTATCTGTTTTACCGCTTCCTATTATAACTATACATCTTTTTACTGGTTTTAACCGCAAGTGATATAAAAACAACTGTTTATATAATAACAAAACGTAGAATGAGTTTTATATTTCACCGTAAAAACCTTAAAACCGCGATATCTACTAACACTATCATATTTCAAAAGTAAAAAGTATGTGACACTTATTTACATTCGATAACAATTATTATTAATCATACTACTGATTTATATTAGTGATAAACTAATAATATTATTTGCATTGCAGGTTTTATTAATACCGTTTCTATTATTCATACATTCTAGAATATTAATACCATAATACAGGGGGCTGTCCTTAAATTACGTAACGCTTCAAGGGTGGGGGGGTCAAGAGTAGCGTTACGCAGCGTTACGAGGGGGTGAGGGAGGGTTAATGTGTGCGTTACGTAACGATAAAATATAAAAAATATTGCTAAACTTGTTTTAATAGTTTTTAAACATTCAAATTTCGCGGTGCTAATTCGTATATGCAGGCAGTCGTTTGTTTTCAATAACAGTCAACATAATATGTCGAGCACAGTTCAAATTCGGGCCAGTGGTCCTTCATTCGTGCAATGCAATTCATATTAAAACATGAATTGAAGTAGTGTTGATAAGGAAAAATTTTTCAATAGTTTGTTAAAAGCATATGGAAATGCATATGGTTTAATTTCTGTGCTGTTATTTTTTCATCTTTATGCACTGAAAAAAATAGGTTTACATTTACAGTTAAAAATTATTCCCTAATACTTTTTTATTAACATCAGATAATAAAATTACTCAAGTAGAATTATTTTCTTTGCCTCAGTGGATGCAGATTTGTATGAGAACAAATTTTTATTTTTAACGAATAATCTTCTAATTTAGAAAAAAATATTTTCCACTTTACTGAATTACAAATATTGATTACTACTTTAAAAATTAAATTCTCTATTTTAGAATATAAACTTAACAAAATAATTAGAATATACATTTATTTAGTTTAGAAAAATTAATACTGCATTTACTAATATATTTTTTTAAGACAGCGAATAAATATTCTATAGTAATAAATATTGCACCCTAAAGCTATGGCGTCGTAAGTCATAAGCAACTAGTGACTCGTTTGCAAACAGTTGAAGTAAATTGTGTTGAGTTATTTGTTATAAACAAAACGAAAGATGCTGCCTCTTGTGTAATATAAGTAATATTAAATACCTATGTATGTAGCATACATTATTTAATATCATACATATACATTTATTGTAGCAGAGGTATTTACTAACAAGGCAACAAGGGGAAACCAAAACCTCGGACACACCAATTTGAAAAAAATTGTATAGTTATAAAGTACTTTCCATATAAGGAACATAAATCCACCGATTTTATGCAATACTGGAAATTGCAGAGAAATTGATGAAAAAAGTGTAGCGGCTATTGTTTTCTGACAATAAGAAAATTTTAAGGGATGAATATTGAAGAAATAATAAAACACTTTGAAGGTTTGTTTATAATTTATTATTGTTTTTTTACTCAGATTTGTAACATAATAAACGATGTAGGTTTTTGTTATAAATAAATAAATTCTTTATTCACTATGAATTTGTTTATTTCTCATTCCATATATGTATACATCCAGTATTGGAACCATATAAAAATTTTCGGTACTAGAAATAAATTTAAACCTAATAATTTGAATAAATTCGCTAAAATAGTAAATGTATTTGCTATTTTAAGAATAAGTTTTACTTGAATTAGAATTTGTGATATTTATTTCAGTAAAAAATTTCACTGAAATAGCGATTTCTATTCAGTTATATCAGATATTATTTCAGAAACGTTAGTAAATAATTTTACTAATTAATTAGGAATTTTAGTTTCTGAAACAGTTAAAAATCTGTAGAAATAATTTTTTATTTCCTTAGGAAATATTTTCCTTGTCACGATATTAGAGTACCTTTTTCGCTACTAGAAGCAACCTATTTTTTTCAGTGTGTACATACATTAATTTAATTAGTTTCTGTTTCAAATTTTAACTGAATATTAAGGAGGCCATATACTTTTATATACAGAAAAAAAATTGGGGTGACAAGCCGTAGGGCAAGAGTAGTACATTATTTTTTATCTTTATGTACATTAATTTAAATAGTTTCTGTTCTGTTGTGTTATTTTTCATCTTTATGAACATTAATTTAAAGAGTTTTTGTTCTGTTCTGTTATTTTTCATCTTTATATACATTAATTTAAATAGTTTCTGTTTCAAATTTTAACTGAATATTAAGGAGGCCATATACTTTTATATCCAGTAAAGAAATTGGGGTGACAAGCCGTAGGGCAAGAGTAGTACATTATTTTTCATCTTTATGTACATTAATTTAAATAGTTTCTCTTCTGTTCTGTTATTTTTCATCTTTATATACATTAATTTAAATAGTTTCTGTTTCAAATTTTAACTGAATATTAAGGAGGCCATATACTTTTATATCCAGTGAAAAAATGGGGGGGGGGTCAAGTACTGCGTTACGTAATATATGGGGGGGGGTTAATGTTTGCGTTACGGGTGCGTTACAAAGGGGGGAGGGGGTATCAAAAATTTCCTAATTTTGCGTTACATAATTTATGGACAGCCCCACATAAACTATTTTGTGCACAACAAAAATAAATAAATATTATTATCATTTCATCATGATATTGATAAAATGTACTCGTATGTGAATAATACATATTATTTACATTGTTTGTTTATTATTCCGTGTTATTTATACTTTCTACAATGTGTGCTATTGTTATATAAATAATAAAATATGTATAAGCGCATCCATATTTCAAGGTCTCAATGTCTCACAGCTCTACACTGAACAGATCTTGGTGGATGATATATTTTTAGCCTTGCAAATAGATAGAAACAGATATTTCAAGGTGAATCATGTACAGAACTGAAGAATATACCATGTGGGAATTTCAGCAGATGGGTAAATGTACAGTGTATATATAAACAGTAGATATACTCCTCGGCGGTATCTTTGATTTAGCGATTTAGCAGCACGCCGGTATAGCTCCGCCTCCTGATTTACAGGCCCGAAATAATAAATGACAAAAATATGCGCTTTGTGAAATATTTACACCCAGAACTGGGTAAGGTATCAGAAAGTAGTACTTGAAGTACAAGTACCAAGTATCTAAATGTTTCTAAAGGTACTTGAAGTAGAAGCACAAGCACTTGTAAATTTGGGTGCAAGTACTTTTTCAGATAATTGATATTTTTCTTATTGTATGAACCTTAAAAGGTGATTATTGACAAAAATTTCAATATACGATATTGGTTTATTTAAAACAAGAGTTTCTCGCTGGGACTGCCGTATCACCTAGCGATCACATGACGTAAAATTGACGTCATGTGATCGCCAAGCGATACGAGAAGCAATAGGGCGCGAGCAGACACGTGACTCGAGCGTCCTTGATGTGCTAGAAATCAGCTGATTTGTGTGCGCTTGTCATTTTGACAAGAACAATGTCACTTTAACAAGACCAATGTTTTGACTTATTTTAATTTTGAATTGTTGAGAAGTTATTATTTTTAATTTTATGCGTTTTACTGCCTGAAAATTGTACATTAATTACATTTTAGCAGTTCAAAATCAAAATAAGTCAAAATATTGGTCTTGTCAAAGTGACACTGTTCTTGTGGAAATGACATGCGCACACAAATCAGCTGGTTCCAAGCACGTCAAGGACGCTCGAGTCACGTGTCTGCTCGTGGCCTATACCGAGATGCTAGAATGACGTCATTTTTACGTCATGCGATCGCCAGGCGATACGGCAAGGTCCCAGCACTTTAGTTAGGCAATATAAATAATAATAATATATGTTATATGTATACTATACATTTATGCGTTTGTTTTCCTCAAAGTATGCAGAAGCATTTAAAATAATTTCTTTCCACCGTTTCGATAAAATATCTTCCGAAACATCAGATTCACCCATTCCATCATCTCAAACGATATAGAACGTTGAAGTGTTAAAAATAAATAGATGTTGATAGTAAACAAAACAATTAAACAACATCCTTAAGCAACGCCAAAGCTTAAGCATTATTGTAATCAAAATTATTATAAATGAAAACTTATTTCATATACTCTAGTGAGACATAAAATCTTGTATGCACCTCGAGCGTTACTGCATGATAAAACCCATCGGACGACTTCTATCCTTCGGGCCAAAGGCCCTCGGGCTAGATCCTCGTCGCCTTCCTGGCATTGTCATCATTGAAACGCCCTTGGAACGTAAAATGCTATTAAATTTCAATCGCATTTTTTAAATATTTTTATTATGTAAGGATATAAAACTAATTACATGGTTAAATTCAGAAAAAAAAATACTCTCTCGAATAGACACAAAAAATAAGTACATATAATCCCATTTGAAAAAATATAACTTTGTGTTGTAACTTGTGAACCACTGGTTTAAAAAAAATATTTTATTCTCAAATGGGATGTCCCATTTGGTCTCCTACAACTTTGTTCTATAGTATTTTTTTGTAACTATAATAATAAAGAAAATAATGCTGGTGGTCGGTTTTGGTGTTACCCCCTGCATATATTATTTATTTTTTGTTTTAAACTAAATACAATATTCATATTGAATCATTAAAAATAAAATTTAAAGTAATTTTCCAATATATAAACCTTGTAAAGAAAGATATAACACAATCAGTTGATAAAATGATTCAACATTGTGTCTCGAGTAGGAAACGTTGTGAAATATGCGCAGTTTAGGAAGCATTGAACTCTGTAAATCGATTTTAAATAATTGCAGACGTGCCCGGAAAGCTAACCAGAACAACAGATTCAAATTCAAATCTAACGTTCCTGGTTCAGTGCATTATACATTAGGCATATACGCCTACAAAAATTATCAGACATCACGCGACCATATGTTGATTACAAACAAATTTATTTGTTTTTATCATTAACTAATAATCAATCCTATATCCTATTCTATTATTAGAAAATGATCTATATATAGAAACAAGGCTCAATTATTTAGTTTCTCACACATGTTAGCAGTATTGTATTAATTACTTCATACTTGGGAATAATTATAAGACGTCGCATAATTATAAAATAAATTGGTTCGGAAAACTTCATGTAAGATAAATAATTTCCATGCTTAAGAGTCGTAATTATTGCAACAATTATTGTTTACAATATGAACAAAAGAATATGATATGAAATCATCAGTTATTTTGCAACAATTATATTCACGTTAAAGAAATATTTACGTAACTTTTTCCAGAAAATGTTACTAAAAAACCTATAATTTTCGAATCTAAAAGATACATTTGTACGTAAATATCATATCAGTGGATTTATCAAAAAGTTGCAAGTCGACAACCCAAATACACGATACGTATAAGAATATATAAATATATTTAACATTTATTTTGTTTGTAGATTATGCTAGTTGTACGATGATAATAAATAAGTAGGTGTACATATCTGTATTTAAAATAAATATTGTCCGTTTTTAAACTACTAGAGAAATAAATTCTTCTCTCTGATTGGTCAGAGTTCATAAAAACTCATTGTCATCTGTCTAACGAAATCGACAGAATTAAAAGTGATATTTAACAATGTTGTAATTTTTGACTGTAATTTTTACCTCCCCCGCTACCCTTGGTAAGGGAGGTATAGGGATCGTGCTAAAAATCGCATATCGAGATTTTGGTAAATGACCACGTTTTAAGGTTCCTAGAATCCATTTTTAACATTTTCACGATGATGTCTGTGTGTATGTATGTGTGGATCCTTCACTCTAACTCAAATACTATCATTCAGAAAATTTTGAAATCTTGTATTTCGACCTTTTTCTATTATGGAAATAGCCCGCCATTAGATTTTGGTGTATATCGGATAACCGGAAATGGTACTTTACTAGAAGCTCAAAATAGTTTTTCTATGAAAAATACCTTTAAATGTTATTTTTTCGAAATTAATGTTATTATAAAAATTAAAGATTATTAAATTTTCTACAGATTTGCATTAATACTTTTTCTACATATTTTATGGATTAATTTATATAATTATCTATAATTTAAATAATAGTAACGTTTTAAAAATAAAAAAGTAAATAGAACAATAGGAAAAGAAAACAATACAGTAAATATGTAGATATGTATTTAGATTAATAAAAATTAACGATTCGCAAAAAAGTTTAAGCTAATCCTTATTTTTGGATTAGTGAATTCTATTCTATCCCAGTATTTAAAATTTAATCTTCATTTTATTACCGAAAAAGGTAATTACTTGGATTAGATTAGACTATATTTTAAGAAATAGACTGACGCAGAATTAGAGTAAAATTCGCTAATCAAAAATAAGAATTAGCTTAATCTTTTTTGTGATGCGGGCTGTAAATGGCGGGAGATATTTTTATACCAGATTTTTAATATTCAGATATTGTATTTTTTGCAGATATAAATATTTTAGCATTTACAAAGTTTAGTTTCGAGAATTAAAACTATGAATTCACAAAATCAGAGCTACAAATATTTATGATGGAAATCATGAATGAAAAATATAATAATTTGAAATATTTATTATAAATATATGCATAATATGTGGTAAATTTTTAATTCATGAAAAAAAAATCTTTTGTGGGTGACCTATTGATCCTTCTATTTGTTTTATAGTCTAATTTTTGTTTTTAGCCAATTAATTTAATTTATTAGTGTACTTGAGGTACAAAAGTATTATAGTTTATTTTTCTTCTGGTATAGAACGCACGTCATCACTGAATGTTCATATGAAATAAACCAGTAGCAGTGGAAGAAAATTTTGACGTCATATACACGTCATAGATAGATCTGGAATCTGATTGGTAGTGATTTGAAAACATCTGCTTCTATTCGCCGTATTGATAATGTGTTATTTCTCTTTCTCTTTTTACCCCTTAGAATGCACGTCACCACTGAATGTAGCCGTAGTAGTGGGAGAAATTTTTGACGTCATACATACGTCATATTGATTATTTCTCTCTCTTTTCCCCCTTCTAGTTAGAAAGAGATGTATTGATTAGACAAATGCGTTCATTTTAGTAAATGATACAAAAGTGTATGAGAGAGAGAGAGAAGCTATGGGACTTGTTATTTATTAGTTCGATGTTCGATAGATAATAACGTGAGTTCTACCAGAAGAATAATGAACTATAGTTTCTTTTCAGGATTCTATTCCCTACTACGTCTCCAAAATAAAAACTGTAAATTGAACGGCTTGAACGTCATAACTAAAACTTCAACAATAGGTAATAAAGGAAATTAGCTTCGACATTCGAAAGAAAATATAAAGTATTCTATGAAAGTACAAACTACATTCAGAAATAATTTCGTTCTTGGAAGCTATTTGCAAAAATTAAATTGCAGACATTATGAACTACGTATTTTATTTTTTATTGGAAAACAAATATGTGACTAATGGTCTAATGAAAATGATGTAGCAACTTTTATCTAATTAACTAAGTTCACATATTTCATAGTGCTAGAGATATGTATATCACACTATAAGTACATGTAGTCATGTAGAACAAGTTCCATAAAAGGATTATCAAATATAATTTTAAATAAACCGACGCCAAATATTTCGAATTTTAAATGGCACAAAATTGACTACTGTGGTGCACTTTCCACGCCAGCTATGAGTACTCGTGAGGTGACGCCTGGTAAACGCCTACAAGGTACAAATATGTCATCATCATTACCGATATCTGCGTACAAAGCAGATTGGCACACCCAGCAATGGGTAATATGCCGTGATGATATATTTATTTATTTTATTTATTTATTTATTTTAAATAAAATATTCATACAATAGACCTGAGCAATTTAACAGCTATCTCTTTCTATCTCTGCAAATAGTAAGTAAAATGGCGCCTGCAACTGCCAGCTGGGCTGTCAAACGAAACCTAAAAAATATTGCAGTCACTAATACTTGTATTATCGGTGAAAATTATTTGCATTGTTTGATATTTTATCTTCAATAAAAGCTTTTGTGACTTCTTTTGAGGTTTTTCAAGTTGTCAAAGACTTCTCTCATACTTTACGTCTAAATTTTGAAATAACAAACGCCTTGGATGTCGTATGACAAGCCCCTAACAATAAGTAACCATCACTCACCCCGCCATCTATTGGCTTAGTATGTGCAGATCCTATTACGCATATTTTCTATCTTTTTAAAATGATAAATTCCAACGACTAGTTTTTAACCAATCATGATGCAAAACACTTGAAAATTCAACCAATGGGAACAGTATTATACTGATAAAACTCCGTTACCCCGATAAATTACCGCTACCAAGTAAATAAAGAGTTATTGTTTATAACTGTCAGTGTGACAGTTAATTAATATTTAAAAATAAAATAATAATTAAATTGTTTCATTTTGCGCTGTCCTTGGAATTTATATCACCAATACCACACAATCTCTCTGATTTTCTCAGGTAAACTTTTATTTTTAAGCACTCATTCTTTTTGCTTTTAAGCAAAATCACTCAAGCAAACTGACATTAGGTGAAACCTCTCCTCCTTTGGAATCGGGATTTACTATGCAGTATGCTTTCGTGTTTGTTGCTAAGCAAAAAAATTCGTGCAAAATAAAAATTTATCGATAAAACCAGGAGGTCTTCTGATATTACTTCTGAAAAAAATCTGATGTGGGCACCACACGACTTCCTTGTACATAAGACCAATATGAAGTATAGACCCAACTATAAAATTGCACGTATTTGACGTAATTTGACATTAGCATCTATTTTTTATTTTTTTGTTATTTTTGTCCTAATCCATAGCAAGCTTCATTACAAAAACCAAAAAGTATATAAGTTTTAAATATACATATCTCGCTTATACAAAGGGCTAATTTAATAACACTTGATGTGCTAGACGCAGAATTTAATTCTCTAAAACTTTTATTTGAAGAATTTAATTCTAAAATCAAAATGAAACCATTTTATTGAAGAAAAACTGTTAACAACTTCAGGTAATATGTCACTTTCGGTAAGCCTGTTTTAACCAAAATCTACTATGTTATTCCAATTGACATAAAAGTCTTATATACCAAATTTGAAAAGTTTTAGATTATATTTTAAAATAGTTTTTCATTAAAATCTATTATAGGCTTCAAATAAAGTACCATTTCTAGAAATTATGTAATGACCAAAAAGGGAGGTGCACAACTAGATGTTATAGCAGTCCTAAATACAAAATTTCAACTTTGTACGGCTTACCGTTTTTGAGTTATGCGAGATACATACGCACGTACGTACAGACGTCACGACGAAATTAGTCAAAATGGATTCAGGGATGGTCAAAATGGATATTTCTGTTGAAATCTGAAAACCGAAATTTTTCGCGATTACAATACTTCCTTTACTTCGTACAAGGAAGTAAAAAATATAAGGCTCAATAAGATTAAGAAAATTCGGTATGTCATGGAAAACAAAATTTACACTATCATTTTGAACAGTAATTTATGTCATTTGAAATTAAATTGCGGAAGTTATTTAGAATTTAGTTAATCAATTTTTTAAAGTATCGTTTTGAGTGAAAATATGAAATGGAATAGCATTTTCAAATCATGATTTATAATTTGTTAACTCTGACAGTTTTTTTAAATCAGCCTGAAATTAATGACAGCTTTGGCAGTTTCTAATTCTCCTGGAAATTAGTTTCAAACCATTCTAAAAGAAAGAAGATTGGTTGAGACTGGTGAGAGTTTTTAAGAAGTGGAACGAAAGAATGGAATTTGGAACATATTTAAACAAAAATTCCAAAAAAATATGAATCATGGGTCTTACTTCCAATAATTCTAGCTTAACAATTTGGCTACACATTGGAAAGGGAAAGTGTTCATGATCTTCCATTTATTATTTTAATTTAATATAATTCAAATAATTAGCTTTTAAATATTTATAAAATAAAGAAAATATAAAACAAGAGAACGCAAATTACTTATCCACAGATCACAGCACAGCCCTAATATAATCTAAAAACTTTTATAATTAAATAAATCCGTTACCTACTTGGTGATTTTGAATGTAGCGGTTTTGCATTTAGACAAAATTCGTTAGAAAATATTTTTTTAGTCTTGAAGAGTAGTAACCAGCAGATATTTCAAGGGCATTCACATATGGATGAGACACCATCCAAGAATTTGGAGAACAGTTAAAAGGAAGTACAAGATTCTAAATTACTGTATAATGTTCGTTATAAATTATTACTTTAATGTACGAAAACTCTGCATTTTAATGATATGTAAATGTGAGATATAAAAACCATTGTTGTAGTTAAAAATAAATACATTTCTTTTGAATTTAATTCATATATAAATCATGTACAGGCTGATTCATCCGTCTGTTCTTTTTTAATAACTGGATTATTTTAAATTTTATGGCAAACATCTTTTCTACAGGGGGTTCCATTTTTACGCAATTGTATGTAACTTTAGTTTTTCAAGCGGCACATCCCATATTCAGGGTTATTCAAAAATATTGTAAAAGAAATTAAGGGTATATACAATTTGATGTATTGATTGTAATTTGTAATGCAAAAATATTTCTTCCAAAATTCGCAAAAATAATTGCACTGTCCTTGGAGCTGACATTTTTGGGCGACTGGAGTGATAGGTTACGAACACGAATACAAATTAGTAAACATTAAAATTTATTTTATTTAATTAAATTGTGTAATGTTTCATTCTCTTTTACTTCATTTAGTATTGTTAGGTGTGGCTGTAAATGGTGATAATTTTGAACAGTTTTTGTAGTACGTAACTAGTAATTTCCTTTGAAGTGTTATATTTTCTGTAAAAAGACCCGAGAATGTATGTAAGTACGTTTTATTTTTAATCAAATAAACGTGAATAAAACATTACACCATTTAATTAAATAAAATAATTTTTAATGTTTACTAAATTTGTATTCCTGCTGGTAACCTATTAGTCCAGTCGTTGCCCAAAAATATCAGCTCTAAGGACCGTGCAATTATTTTTGCGAATCAGTACATCAAATTGTGCATAACCTTAATTTTTTACAATATTTTTAAAACACCTGTATACATTATCTATCTACGTACCATTTGCATTTGTATACAGGTTGCTCCGTTTAAGCGCAACAATATGTAACTTTATATTTCTTAATGGAATACCCTATATTTATTTATTTATTTTGATGATAAATTAGGTTCCCTTTAAAAAAGTAATAAGGGGTCTAAAATTATTAATTAAGAAGTTATTTACCTTTATTCGTTGATTGATATGTTTCTATCATATTATTATTAACAAAGTAAGCTATGGATAATTTGATCAATTGTTTCGTATTTAAACAAACAAGTTGTCAAAATACTCTAAGTTTATTATTGTTGATGTCGATGTGAAAATAAATAATACAAATTTTAGTAAAGATGAAAGGGTTAATATGATATTTATAATAGAAAAATCTATTGAAGTTGAAGGACAAGTTTTCGAGCATTTATTATAATTTTGCATTATTTAGTCTGTCACAAATTTTAATAGCCTCTTTGTAATTAGTGTAATGTTTAAAATAAGTATTAATAAAAAAGTATCAAAATTTTGTATTATATTATGGTTTTTCCACTCTGAACTACTATTTTTTATGAACGTAAATAACTTCTTAATTTATAATTTTAGACCCCTTATTACTTAATACTTTTTTTATAGGGAATCTAATTTACTATCAAAATAAATAAATATATATATATAGGATGTTCCATTAAGAAATATAAAATTACATATTGTTGCGCTTAAACGGAGCACCCTGTATACAAATGCATATGGTACGTAGATAGACAATAATATATAATATATCATATAAATTATATTTGAAGAGTTTTTCTATTTGACTTAAAATAAAAGAGTTATAAAGAGAGGACAGACCGATGAATCACCCTATATATATATATATATATATATATATATATATATATATATATATATATATATATATATATATACCGTGTGTATATCTTAAAGGTGTACATAGGAGATTAACATGGGAAATCAGTTTTTTACAATTTCTTGCTCGCCTAATCATTTTAAGCAAAAACGCGTCAAATAAAAGTTATAGGGCATAAAATTCTGCATCCAAGCTAATAAATAGAATTACCTTTACATGCTTTGTAACGACAGACATTAATTACGAAAATGTCGAAAATTACGTTGAAAATATCGTCAGCCATGGAATTGAACAAAAAATAAATAAATGCTTGACGTTTTATCTGTCACAATGTAAGTTAACTTATTTGACGTTTCTGACAATTTGATAAAGTGACAAGCATTTATTTATTTTTTGTTCAATTCCATGGCTGTCTATATTTTCAAAGTAATTTTCTACATTTTCATATTTAATTTCTGTCGTTACAAAGCATGTAAAGGTAATTCTGTTTATTGGTTTAGATGCAGAATTTTATGCCCTAAAACTATTATTTGACGCTTTTTTGCTTAAAATAATTAGGCGAGCAGGAAATTGCAAAAAATTGATTTCCCATGTTAATCTCCTATGTACACCTTTAAGACAGACACACGGTATATATATATATATTCATTCAAATTTGCAAAGTATTTCAAATTTGCTACCTAATAATATAAAAACAATCATAATTATATATTAGTAAAAATACAATGGCGAATGATTTAAATATCATATTATTATTAATAACAGAAGGCTATCCATTTCGTTATATTTATATTACATCTATCAAATTCAAAGATAATTAATAAAAAAAATTCTATTAATCCAATATTTTATAAATATACTTTTTGATTTATTTAATATTATCAGATGTCTAACTTAAAAAGAAAAGTATTGCAAAGTCTTTTACAGGTGTCTCACAACTCGCGCCCCAGAGCGAATGAGGAAACACGAGACTGCACTCGGATGTGTAATTTCGAAGAAATGTCAGTGTCAAATTAGATTTGACAAGGTGAATAAGAAAGACAAATTCTTACCATGTATGAATTCAAATGACAATAATATTTTCGTTTAACACATTTTACACAGCTGCTACAACACGTTGCACTGTACGATATAAATGATGTTCTCGGATGACACCTTCGCTAACCTAAATTTGTTGACAGTGAAAAGTCAACTCCAAAGTGTCAAAATTAGAGTAAGTCAAACAAATTTTGTAACTCACTAGTAGTACTTTTAAAACCTAGCAACCAGTTTTATTTTGTAATAATATCATCACACCTCAAGATATCCTTCCGGGATTGATGGATTAAAAAGTCTTATAACTCCGTTATGCAAGCAGCCGCAAATTATTTTCTTCTATTTGTTGGCAGTTTCGTCTGGGGTGCGAGTTGTGAGACACCCTGTATATTTAATAAAAATGTAATATTTTAATCATTTATGATTGTATTTTTTTAAATAATATAACATCTGAATAGACTTATACAGTGTTACCGCAGATTTAAAATAAACTTAATTTGAATTTTTTTCCGCATTATTTAAAATAATCGAGTTATTAAAAGAGAACAGATGAATCACCCGGTATATTAAAGGCTTAAATATATATTTTTGTAAGAAAACATCATAATTAAATAATTTTTTCATTTTCAAAAAAATATTTTGTAAATAATTAATTTCTTTAGCATATTAAAACAAGAAAAGAAATACTGCGATAATTTACACTACGTGGCATAAAAAACCGAAATAGAACGATATTTACTGCTAACAATATTTATCCGTATATTATGTTCTAAATATAAATGTGTGAACTTTAATGAGTACATATACTTATTATGAATATGAATATCCTTGAAATGTCAATAGATAACTCCAAGGTGAAATTAGAAAATTATTATTTACCAAAATATGCCTATGATGAAATAATATGTAAATAAATAAGTGACATGTTTACAATTATTAATTTAAAAATAGATATTTGATATTTTTTATTTTTTTTTAATAAAAATACCATATTCGGAAATAAAAAAAATATCAAATGCTTTAATTACTATAGCTGTTAAACAAAGAGAAATAAACTTAAAATTTTCTTAGTAAATTTTATGTTGAATAATTTCGTTTCACAATTTGTAGATTATAATAGTTTATTGTTTGTTTATCACATAAAAATAAATGACAGCATTGTGTTTTTATAACAAAACTAGCTAATACACGCGGGTTTCGCAGCCGCGAGTCGATTTATATTTTAACCCTGTATTTTTGTGTTCATTTGAAAATATTTCAAACAATTCAGGAGTTACGAGCCCCCAAAAATGCATGTTAAAAAGTTAAAAATGCTTCAATATCACCATTTCGGTTAAAGTGAGTGTTTATTTTTACAAAAATGAACTTTAGAGGGTTAATTTTTATATTTCCGGTATGGCTTAAATGAAACATCATATACAGGCTGTAAATGAAACAAGTGCATTAAATTTAACCAGTAATATAACTCGTCGAGAGCAACAATATTTCTTAATAACTTTTTCTCGAAATCGCATATTTTTTTTAGCATTTTTACCACCCCGTAAACTGACGAGTCGTTCCAAATATTTTTGTAATAATTAAATGCAGTAGCAATACCTATGAAAAATTTTGTTTTAGTAATTGACGCAGTCCTGTCAGATGTTGCAATTAAATTTTAACATTAGTAATAAACTTGTTTATAAAGTAAAATTTTGGCAAAATGCTTATGTTTATGATTAGCGGATACACAGACATTGTAATTACCTATGGTGAAGTTCTCAAGGTCGACGAAGTTACACGAAAATCATCCTCTTCGTAATATTCGTAAATTTATGTTGTACCACATACAATATCTTTCAGATTATCACAGTTTGATGTGTCACATATGACAATTTCGAATATTTTAAAAGAGCAACAGTTACTTCCATACCATGTGCAAAAATTTCATTGTTTCCAGCATTTCAATTTTGCGAATGAGTTGTATTGTTCACTGATAGGGCTGGATATATTAGAGAAAGTGTCTTTAATAATGCACAATACACATCTGGTCACAAAAATCCTCATACTGTAAGAAGGAAACACAATTTTCAACAAAAATATCATTAATTGTTTATATATATATATATATATATATATATATATATATATATATATATATATATATATATATATATATATATATATATATATATATAAGATTTAAATTAGTAAACAAGACTGTTGAGTTAAATTAAAATATCACAACAATATGACTTTTTTGTGTTCGCCTAATTTTGCCGGTGTGTAAACTAACTATCTGGCGGTAAACAAATAAAGTAATAAAAACAATGAAAAGAGATTAAGTATGACATATAAGGAAAAAATACTAATGACAATGCAAATTATCGTCCTTATTTTGCCTTGGCCATAATTATCCGCGCATAATTCGGTAGGTAGGTAGGTAAATATAAAGTTGTTAAGTAAAAACTCTTATTTTGGTTAATTTAAAAGTTGTAGGCACGAGCAACAAGGTGAGACGGCCTAGATATTTAAACCAGCGAAACGAATAATTGTCTTTTTTCATGCAAAGAAATAAAAATAATGAAAATGAGATTGCAATCGCCCTTTGTGTTGAAATGTAGATTAGTGTAGAAATTATAATGGCTTGTCTTTCAACTTCTATTGTTAGTGCAAAGTACAAACAAATATTGAAATAATGATAAATGCATTTCGATAAGTCAAACACAATGGTGAGGACAACTAAATGCTTTCTCACATACCTACAAAGAAAATTTATAACGAATATTATTATTTTGATAATATTAATAGTAGGATACGAATAAAAAGTTATAGGAAATTAACAAATTGCGGGTGACCTGGCTATAGGTACCTTATCTGCCATATTCAGCAAAAATAAGTTGGTAGATTTGGATTGTAGATTTTCCAAGATTGGTGGTAGCTTGGTAATAAACCTCGTAATAAACAAAATTCGGAGAGGCGGGTTCGAAACCATAGCCGCCAGCAAAACTTATTTTTAAATTTTAACATTTCAAAATAACTTTTATTATGTTTTTAATCTTTCATTAATATGTAATTATATGGATACGTTATACGCACCACAACTTATTTATTTTATAAAATATAAATTGCACTAATGCAACAGCAATTAAAAAATTACAACATATTTAAAATGACCGCCATTTTGTACTAAGCAAAATCCGAGACGATCATAACATTGTTGTTTCACTGTGCTCAGCTGTCGATTTGAAATAAGGCTGCAGTCATTCCTCATTGCGCGCTCTTCTAAATTGGTCAATTCATAATGACCGTAAATTTTTTATTTTAAATAACCCCAAAGAAAAATTCTAAGAGCCAAATCTTGCAGGCCATTTAATTGGTCCATTTAAACAAATCCAAAAATATTTATTGTAATCAATGTGATTCAGATTTTACAAAATATAAATTATGATTGAAATAATGTTTTTAATTTTAATGATAAAAAATATTATGAAAAGTAAAAATTAATAAAATATATTCTCTCGCGACTGGTTCCAAACCCAACTCTACGAATTTGTTTATTACCAAGCGCACACGCTACCATTATGCTATTTGAACCGTTGCTTAGAAATTATTTTTCCGGGATATGAACAATAATCCTGGAAATTTGATATATTTTTTTAAATTCTTCTATGTTTACACATGTAAATTGACTAATATGAAATATAATCTATACAATTAGTATCCCCAGATAAGCATACAAAATTTCAACTTAATATCTTGCACTGGGGGGATACTATTCACATTTGACTGATTTTCCATGTTAATTCCCCATGTGTTTGTTGGCCTAAAACACCCGGTATATATATATATATATATATATATATATATATATATATATATATATATATATATATATATATATATATATATATATATTGCTACGAATATCAGATATCGGTAATGATGAAATATTTGTACCTCACGGGCACTCATATATATTGTATAGGGAGAGTGCAACACAATTTGAAAAAAAATGCAGTGAAACATACAGCACAATACATTAAACTATTTGATCGAAAAAGTCTTTGAAAACATATGGCGAAGTAATAAGTAAATAAATCTGTGTGTTACTATGGTTTTAACAGCCCGTAAAATTTTATACGGACTAGCCCACTAGAGACAGAGCTCTGTAATAAGACGTTTCCGATTCAATATATCGTAAAATAAATAATTATATCATCACGGCATATTACCCATTGCTGGGTGTGCCAATCTGTTTTTTACACAGATATCGGTAGGTAATGAAATATTTTTTTATACCGTGCGGGCGCTTACCAGGCGTCACCTAACCGTCACTCATTGCTAGCGTGGAGAGTGCACCAAAGGACACAATTACATGCCATCATTGACTTCGGTTGGGATCGAACCTATATCCCGAGATTCGCGACCTGGCAGTCAGGCACACGGCCAAAAGTCCCCATTAAGTTAACAAATCACATATTGGAACATATAAAAATAAAATAATGGATTTTACTATTAAAATGACTGCATTATAAGCTAAAATGTTGAAAATTAATTTTAATTTTTTTGTAACATGCCTCTATAGCATTTTGTATTATTAATGTAGCATTTAATTTATTCCCATAATTTATCATCACGGCTTATTACCCATTTTTGGGTAATCCAATCTGATTCAATTCGTAGATTTCGGTAATGACTGTATTATCTGCACAATAAGGGTCACATTTTGGAAAGGGGGCAAATAGGGGATTCCACCTTTTTATAGTTTCATCTGAACGTGTAAATAAAACTAAGACTGTCGGTGAAAAAATTCCTATTAATAAGCGAGTTATAGTCCTCCAAAATTTGAAAATATAGATGTGACGTCACGTATATATATATATATATATATATATATATATATATATATATATATATATATATATATATATATATATATATATATATATATATATATATATATATATATATATATTTGCATGAAGTAATACTAGATGTACAGAAAAATAATAAATGCTCGGCAAAATTGTAAACGCAGAGTAAAAACCACAACCGGCCACTTAAACTTAACACAAACAGCTACGCAACTCCATTGTTACCATATTATTATTGTAATACTTGGGCAAATATTTAAATAAAATACGCATGCAGTTTGACATAATAAAGTACCATTCGTGTAATGAGTGATACCGCCGTGATAATGTAAATAAATATGTATAATTATTTAATGCATTGTATTTGCATACTGGTAGATATGTAAATATTTGATAGTAAAAAGGATTACAATAAACTCATGTTTCGTGTAATTTTGTATTAAATGTATTAAAATTTTATTACTTATGGAAAATTGTTTTCTTTTTTAAAGAATTAATAATGAAGGTAATTTAAATAAATATATTTTACATAATCAAAAAATGTGACTGACTAGACTAATAATTAACAACCTTAATAAAAAAATAAATGTAGGTATGGTAGGTACATATAATGATATGGCATACTGTTTCAAAAGTAACTATTTTCACATACGAGTATACAGTATTGGCTATAAAGATTGCAACTATTAAAATTTTTACAAATACTCTCAAGCAAGTAAAACGGAGAATTTTAGAAATTGAAACAAGTTCATTCTACGTTTTATATTAAATTTATAAAATTTAATTAAAGTGTGTCCATTTACTGAATTTCAACGTGTATATCAAGTGATGTATACAGTGTATTTCCCGGATACGGGACACCTCAATTATTTTCTTTATTATTGGGAATAGAAGAAAATAATTCTAATAAAATTTATAGTAGATCGAGGGGGATATTCACTTATTGTAGAAGAAATTTTTTTTAACTAGTATTTCTCAAATTATAACAATGTTATATTTTCTTACATTGGATGCTATATATATATATATATATATATATATATATATATATATATATATATATATATATATATATATATATATATATATATATATATATATATATATATATATATATTTATATGAATTCAGAAAAAAAATACTCCATCGAATGGACCTATTAATATATATATATATATATATATATATATATATATATATATATATATATATATATATATATATATATATATATATATATATCAGTAATATTTGAAAATTAATAATACGATCGTGTGACAATGGTACTTCACAAAAATGATATTTCGAAAACATTTAACTATTTTATGACTATCGCATAATATATTGTCGTTTTGAAGTAGATTCTACAAATAATTAATACCTGTAAATTCTAAAATTCCAATTCTGAAAAGTGATTGAAAAATGTAATAATTGCTATCTTTAGCCAATATTGTACAAGTAGTATAAAAGAAAGAACCATTTGCAAAAGGTTTGCAAGAAACTTTTCGCCATACAAGTAATACTACTAGAGTCATCCTACAGCAAACGTTCGAACTACATATATTGAATTCGCCATAAGAAGTTGTGCGCAGACTGGCTCCAGATCACTCATAATAGCAACGTCGCTTTTAAATCCTTTTTAGGCCCTTCCTATCGTAAGAGGAAAGGTTACCCCTGTACTAAAATATGAAGCAAAAATTCAAATAAATTATATTATTGAAATCTGTTGGTATTTGAATTTTATTTTAATGGCAAAACGAGAAATGCTACTGAATTTTGGTTTTGCCATTTAAATCAAGTCCAGTATTAATATATTTCAATAATTTTGAGTGCGTGCCATAACGTCTAAATGTCATAGCGCCCAAATTTAAAATTTCTAAATTTTGCAGCGCCCAAATTTTGCAGCGTCTAAGGGGATTACAGCTCAATCGAATTAAGGGAAATTAGTAAAAAAACAGTGAAAGTAGATGCTTAATAATGAATATTAATGGAGAAATAAAATTATATAATTGAAATACTTCGGAAATAAGGGGGTTATTTTGATTGGCGACTCAAAGACCACCTATAAATATATAACGAATACCGAATTAGGGGATGCAGTCTACTACCAATGGAAGTAAACAAATTCAAATAGCGGACACGTAACTACCAGTTCAGTACTACAATTCTCAAACAGTTTTTATTTAAATTTAAACTTCTTGCATTAAACTTAATGACCCGTATTCCGAGCGTACTTTTACAATAAAAGCGCTTTTATGGAGCACACTTTTACGTTATATTCTTATGAGGAGTGTGCTCCATAAAAGCGCTTTTATTATAAAAGTACGCTCGGAATACGGGCCAATTTTTGATACACTTGCAATTATAAAGCATGTAGACTTGTACAGTGTTACAATATTAATTTGTTTTTATAAATATAAATTAAAAATAGCATACATTTCAAGAACATTTTAGATCCATGAAGAAAACAGTCACATCTATATTCTCAAACTACGGGGGACCATAACTCTCTTATTAATAGGATTTTTTCACCGGATTTTCACCAATAGTCTTAGTTTTACTTATACTTTCTGATGAAATTGTATAAAAAATATCTGATGTGGACACCACACGACTTCCTTGTACACAAGACCAATATGAAGTATAGACCCGAGTATAAAATTGCACGTATTTGACGTAATTTGTTATTTTTTGTCCTAATCCATAGCAAGCTTCATTACAAAAACCAAAAATTATATAAGTTTTAAATATACATATCTCGCTTATACAAAGGGCTAATTTAATAATACTTGATGTGCTAGACACAGAATTTAATTCTCTAAAATTTTTATTTGAAGCATTTATTTCTAAAATCAAAATGAAACCATTTTATTGAAGAAAAACTGTTAACAACTTCAGGTAATATGTCACTTCCGGTTAGCCTGTTTTAACCAAAATCCACTATGTTATTCCAATTGACATTAAGGTCTTATATACCAAATTTGAAAAGTGTTAGATTATATTTTAAGATAGTTTTTCAATAAAATCTATTATAGGCTTCAAATAAAGTACCATTTCTAGAAATTATGTAATGACCAAAAAGGGAGGTGCACAACTAGATGTTATAGCAGTCCTAAATACAAAATTTCAACTTTCTACGGCTTACCGTTTTTGAGTTATGCGAGATACATACGCACGTACGCACGTACGTACGTACAGACGTCACGACGAAATTAGTCAAAATGGATTCAGGGATGGTCAAAATGGATATTTCCGTTGAAATCTCAAAACCGAAATTTTTCGCGATTACAATACTTCCTTTACTTCGTACAAGGAAGTAAAAAATGGTGGAATCCCCTATTCGCCTTGAAGACTGGCTCCAGATCATTCATAGCATCCTTTATCTTCATAGGCCCTTCCTATCGTAAGAGGAAAGGTTACCCCTGTACTAAAATATGAAGAGAAAATTCAAATAAATTGTTCCTATAGTATACCTATTAATATTTTTCAAAATTCAACAAACGACTCGCATATAATAAAAATATATTTGAAATCTGTTGGTATTTGAATTTTATTTTAATGGCAAAACGAGAAATGCTACTGAATTTTGGTTTTGCCATTAAAATTAAAGTCCAGTATTAATAGATTTCAATAATTTTGAGAACGTGCTATAGCGTCTAAATGTCATAGCGACCAAATTTCATAGCTTCTAAATTTCAAATTCACAGAGCCAAACTTTACAGCGTCTAAATTTGTCCTGGCTTATTTCGGCCACTACAAGTGATATTGGTAATACATCAAACTGTAGTAAATATGTCAACATTTATTGTGAATCATGCAACAGAAAGCGTATCTAATCCACATCTAATCTAACCAAACCTAAACTAACCTACAGTGGCCTCCGCTTGGCAACGCCCACGTATTCGGTTTTTGAATGATTCGCGCGAAGCGCTTTCTGGTGAATTTTACCTCTCGCTAAGAGAGGTATTGAATTCATGCTAAAAATCGCATATCCATATTTTAGTGAATAAGCACGTTTTAAGGTCCCTAGAATCCGATTATAACATTTTTACGATGATGTCTCAATAATATAGTATACAGTTAAAAATGTCTTTTAAATAATGAAATTAATTAACTACGGACTCCTCAATCTAACAATAATGGGAAGAGTTGATTAAATTTTAGTAACAATTAGACAACCGGAAGTAGTAGTTACAAGAAAAAAATCATCTAAATATTATTTATCGAAAATTTATGTAAAAACTTATATTAAAGAACGTTAAATTCTTTATTCGATAAATATAAATTCATTATTATATATTCTATAGATTTAGAGATAAAGAAATGCATATAAAATAATTAGATGTAAAATTTTCCAGATCAAACTACTTCAAGGCAGAGCACCTTTATGAAAAACAGGAAACAAGGTAGCATTAGGGCCCCACGACCCAGAAATTCAACAAGAAGGCTTCGGAGACATGGAAATGGCAGCAGAAAAGGGCAGAGCACCTTTAGGAGCAACAGGAAACAACGTACTTTTTACATTGGTGCCCTACAACTCAGAAATTCAAGAAGAAGGCTTCGGAAACTTGGAAATGGCAGCAGAAAAGGGCAGAGCACCTTTAATAGAAACAGGAAACAACGTAATTATTGCATAAGGCCCCACAACCCAGAAATTCAACATGCGAGCTTCGGAAATATGAAAATGGCAGAGCACCTTTAGGATAAACAGGAGACAATGGAGTTCCTGCATTGGGGCCCTGCAACTTAAAAATTCAAGCATGCCTGTATGTATAAGGTAAGAATCTTACTAGATTTCATATTATTTGCTTTACAATTCTATGGATTTAAGGTGCTAATCTGTAATTTTATGATTATCTGTCATCGATCGTTAAAGTAATGACAATCGTTTATTTTTAATGATCAAGTTATCGATTGTCTTAATTTTCGTATTCTATAATTACAATCATTTTCTTTGTCATTTATTTGAAAATTTTACGCATTTCGCGCTCTTAATGAACCAATACGTATTTCAATTCTTTAATTATAGGCACATTGTTCTATTATTTTTTATTGATTATAAATGATTATTAAAAAATCTTCCGGAACTCATAATATTTGTTGTATTATTCTTGTTACAACAAATGATATTTGTATATTCTTTCAATTATGTATATTGCATTGAAGCACAGGCGATAAAAAACAAGTGACTTACAGAATCCTAATTTGAATTGCAATCGATCATTACCTCGATAATGATTGAGTTACAGAATAGCCTCGATATCTTGTGCTCAAATTCGATTTTGAGTGCTACATTGAAAGGAATATACCTTTCATGGATTTCTGTATAATATTCAAACAATTTAAAGTTGAAATTTGGATTATTTATCAATAAAATTAATATATGAGAACATATGATTACCAAGTATCTTGAGAGCATAACATTTTAAATAGTTGCAGGAAAACTATTAGACTTTAGACTAATTTAACAAACTTTTCACACAATAGTGTTGTTATTCTTATTATTGTCGAATCTTGGAATAAAAATTAACTGCTTCAAATCTAGTTACTAACCAATAAGTTTAGAAATTAAAGCAAATCACAAACTAATAATTATTATTTTATAGGAGGACATTTGGTTAATCTGAAACATCAAGAAACTTGGAGAATGTGGATGCAACTTCCAAGTTTTGGATTTCAACACTGCAGATCTTCAAAGGCAGCTTTTCTAAAGGATTGTTGAGTTCTAGATAAATATTCTAAGGCGTAAACGATCACTTGGTAAGAAACTTTATTTTTTTATAAAATATTTGGTCTCATGTTCAAACGTGAGAAATTTATAGTCAAAGGAATATGACTAATATATGTCTAAATATTATCCTGTATTCGAATTCGATTTTGAGTACTACATTGAAAGAAATATATCTTTCATGGATGTCTGTACAATATTTAAACAATTTAAAATGGAAATATCGACTGTTTATCAATAAAATCAATATCTTGGAACATATAATTACCACATATATATTTCAGGAATCGGACATCAAGAAGACTAGATTAATATAGTAGATTTTAAGTTAGTTTTAAGTTCTTTTAAATGTATTTTCAGGTCTTAATTAAACTTTGGCTCATCGCGCCGTTGAGCAAACACGCGTTCTCTTTAAAAATGAAAATAAATTGATTAATTTGAAGTGCATTCCTTGGCGATTCATCATAAAATCGTGCGTCTACGTGTGCCACCGTGGTACGCGTACTGCGCGGGTTGCCCAGACGGCCCCTAGGGAGATGTACGTCACGTCAGATGGCCCCATACCCTGTATCAATCTAAAACTTCATGAGAAGTTAGTGCTAGGTTTGTGCTGGTTTGTGCTAGAATCTTAAAGTTTGTGCTGTTTATTTGCGCCAATTATTAACAATTGAAATGGGGAATCTGGCGTGACACTAAGAGTAAACCCCTTTTGTTTATAACAATATTTGGATAATAAGACAACAAGTAGTTAGTGCTAGGTTTGTGCTGCTCAGATTCAAATTATGAAAGTTTGTGCTGTTTATTTACATCTACTATTAACAATTGAAATGGGGAATCTGGCGTGACACCAAGAGTAAACTCCTTTTGTTTAAAACAATATTAGGGTAATAGTAACGTCAATAGTTAGTGCTAGGTTTGTGTTGCTCAGATATAAATTATAGAAGTTTGTGCTATTTATTTACATCTATTATTAACAATTAAAATGGGGAATCTAGCGTGACACCAAGAGTAAACTCATTTTGTTTAAAACAATATTCGGGTATTAATAACGTCCATAGTTAGTGCTAGGTTTGTGCTGCTCTGATACAAATTATAAAAGCTGTACTGTTTATTTACATCTATTATTAACAAATCAAGTGGGGAATCAGCGTGACACTAAACCCATTTAGTTTATAATAATATTTGGATAATAACATAATCCACAGTTTGTGCTAGGTTTGTGCTGCTCAGATTCAAATTATGAAAGTTTGTTCTGTTTATTTACATCTACTACTAATAATTGAAATGGGGAATGTGGCATGACATCAAGAGTAAACTCCTTTTGTTTAAAACAATATTCGAGTAATTATAAGGTACTTGGTTAGTCCTAGGTTTGTGCTGCTCAGATACAAATTATAAATGTTTATGCTGCTTATTTACATCTATTATGAACAATTGAAATGGGGGGGGGGACGAGTCAAATCCTTTTGTTTGAAATATTTAATATTTGGGTAATAACGTCCATAGTTAGTGCTGATCAGGTACAAATTATAAAAGTTTGTACCATTTATTTACATCTCACATTAATAATTAAACTAGTTCTGGGTATGTGCTACTTACATATTAATTATCAAAAAAAAAAGATTTCTTTGTATTCTTACTTACTTAATGAATTAAACTCGTTATGATTATAGTCATTATTTTATATATATGTTGTAAGTAAACTAAATCACTTATTAAAATATCAAAGCATTCAGGCAGTATTAATTAATATTACCATTTATTGTAAATAATAATAATAATAATAATAATAATAATAATAATAATAATAATAATAATAATAATAATAATAATAATAATAATAATAATAATGAGTACATGAGTACAAAAATAAAAACAAAATTAAAATATATTATATTTAATTAACTTTGACAATAAAAAAGAATTTTTATATTTTGCGTTCATAATGAAGTCATTACGATTCGCAATTGCGTATCGTAATGACCTTCATTTCGATACTCATTTTTTTGTTTTAGACGGTTGGTACTAGATGACGTTTCTTTAACCCATTTTTACCTAATTTATTTTTAGTTAATTGACAATTCATTTTAATAATATAATGTCGATATTATTATTATTATTTTTAATTAATTTTAAAGCAAGTTTTAATTCAAATATAAGAAAAAATAAAAATTTCCTGTACACTGAGGCTGAAAGGGTTAAATTGTCAAACGTCAAAGCTGGAAGATAAGAAATTTCAATATAACCTCAAAATTTCTTTTACTTAATAAATCACTAATAATAATAATACATATTTTCGTCTTATTTTGCATTTCAAAATAAGCAATCAAAACATTCTCTGTTACGCCTTTGACATTGTTTTCTTTACACCATGTGTCAAAATTTGCAAATTCTTTCTCATAAATCTCGCGCGATTTTTTTAGGAAGTAGATTATTTACTGTAGTCTGAGCTATATTACGTAGCTCAGGCGGAGTGCAACTGATTTCATCTTATATGATTACACTAAATTCAATTAAATTTGTTCGTAAATATTGAAATGGCATGAAGTTTCAAATAATAATTGAATGTGGTCAATTCAATGTTACCAACTACAACATTTCACTTACAAATTTCCCTAAACCAACTCGGTTTAATATTAACAGTTTTTTTAAAATATTTTAGTTTGTAGAAGGCGCAAAATATAAAAAATAGTATAAAGAACTCATTTTATAAGACTTTCTTTCGCACTTGTCAATTAGAAAACTCGCTAACGCTCGTTTTCTAAATTTTGACGCGTGCGAAAAAAACATGTCTTATAAAACACGTTCTTTAATATACTATTTAAAAAATGGATAATTTAAAATAAGTTACTACCACTCCCAAATATACATCTGATTTATTCGACAAATAAAAGACAAGTGAGTACAACAAATTTACAGAAAAAACGGTATATTCCTAAAGGAGTGGGAGGCGTGCGAAATCTTATAAACATTCATCACTAGATGTCACACTCCGCCCCTTATGCTGAAGAATAACATACATAACAAAAAAATTTAGAAAACGAAAATTTGTATTTCATTTCAACTTAACTATTTATACATATTCTAAACGTACAGGTGGTTTTACATGTCGCCGGGGTCGCGATCTGTCCAAGTTAGTATTTTGCTGGGTAACATTATTATTATTGTTCGACATTTGGATTATCTTCTACATTTACATCATTTTCACATCTTTCCTGAGTGTTTTTATTTTGTACTGGTAAATTGTCGACAATATGTTTTAACAATTGATTACAATGACGTTTCCATTCTATATTTCCTAATTCTGGTATAGTTACTAAATAGGTAGTACTACTTAATTTTTTTATAATTTTAGCCTTTACCCAAGTCGGTCGTGCTACATTTTTATAATTTCTAGCCAATACTACCTCGCCTACCGCAAAATGAACTTTCCGATCGCCCTTAAAGTTTTTCATTTGTTTAGTTTGAGCTTTTAACACATTTTTGGAAACTGTTTCTTTATTAATGGTCTTTGAAATTAAATTTTTACTTGTGGAGTAAGGTAACACTTGAGAAAATCTGTTTCTTATGTTTCTACCGATCACCATCTGAGCAGGAGTTCTTCCTGTTGTACTATGAATCGAATTTCTATAATCGAATAGTATATTGTTCAGTATTAAATTTAAATTCGATACCCTTTTACTATACAACGACCTTTTAATGGCATTTTTTATTATTTTGACAGTATTTTCCGCTGCACCGTTTGATTGTGGATGGTAAGGTGGACTGGTAATATGTTCGATATTGTTAAGCGTTAAAAAAATTTTAAATTCACTGGAATGTGCAAATTGTCTAGCATTGTCGGAAACTAATGTTATAGGAATTCCAAATCTAGCAAAAATTGTGCGTAAAGCTTCTATTGTAAATTTAGCAGTCATGGTTTTTGTTGGAAAAGCTTCTACCCATTTGCTATGAGCATCAATTATTACTAAGAAATAGTAACCAGCGTATTCCATATAATCTATATGTATTCTTTCAAAGGGGTTCTGAGGCCATGTCCAAGGATTCATTTTAATTTGTTGGGGTGAATTTAAATTTGCAACACATGCTTCACATGATTTACATAAATTTTCTATGTCCAAATCTAATTTTGGCCACCAAAAATAAGATCTAGCTATGCCCTTCATTTTACTTATACCAAAATGTGAGGAATGTAAGAGATTTAACATGGATTCGCGCAATTGTTCCGGAATTATGATTCGATTGTTCCAAAATAAACTATCGTCCTCGCAAGATAATTCATTTCTACGGAAATAATATGGTTTTAAGTTTGTATTAATTTCGTGTTTTGCGGGCCATTCTTTACGAACATATTGAATGACTTCACTTAATAATTTATCTTTACGTGTAGATTCCTTAACTAAATCAAAATTTAATGGAACTATTTCATTATTTAAATATTCACAAAAATTAACATCTACATTTTCCGGGTTCTTGTCATTTTCAGTATTCAGTAAAGGTAATCTTGACAAACTATCGGCCGTATTCTCAATCGATTTAACATATTGGATATCATAAGAATAATTTGATAAAATTATGGCCCAACGTCTTAAACGATTTGCTGAGTGTACTGGTATGCCCTTATTAGGGTGAAATATTGTTAATAAAGCCTTGTTATCAGTTACTAATTTAAATTTCTTACCATACAAATATTGATGAAATTTACTGATTCCAAATATAACTGCTAAGCCTTCTTTTTCAACTTGCGCATATTTAGTTTCACGTTCACAGAGAGTTCGCGATGCGTAAGCTATCGGACGTTCAATGTTTGACGGATAAATATGACTTAACACCGCCCCAACCCCTGTGTCGCTAGCATCTACAGTTAATTTTAAGGGTATTTCAGAATCAAAATGTGCTAATATTTCTGATGAGATTAATTTTTGTTTGGCTTCATTAAATGCACGATCACAATTATCAGTCCATTTCCATCCACAATCTTTCTTTAAAAGCTGGTACAGTGGATTTAAGATTTCAGCTAAATTATTAACAAATTTGCCATAATAATTTATTAACCCGAGAAAAGATTTTAACTGAGTAATGTTTTCGGGCGTAGGTGCTTCTTGAATTGCACGGATTTTCTCAGGACATGTGTGAATGCCATTTTTGTCAATAATATGACCAAGATAATTTACTGAATTTTGGAAAAAACTACATTTATCAATATTTAATTTAAAACCACAATTGGTTAATTTTGTAAATACCAAATTTAAATTTTCGACATGCTGCGCTTTAGTTTTACCAGTGATAAGAATGTCGTCCAGGAAACAGATCGTCCCAGGTATTCCTTGTAGCACCGCCTCCATGATTTTTTGGAACTTCGTGGGTGCAGTGTTGATTCCGTATGGCAATCGATTATATCTGAACAGTCCCTTATGGGTCGAAATGGTCAGTAGTTCTTTAGAGGCGTCATCCAGTTCAATTTGCTGGTAGGCTTGCGCTAGGTCAATTTTGGTAAAGTGCTGACCTCCCTGCAACTGATTAAATAATTCATTAGCTTTAGGTAGAGGATAATGTTCCATTTTTAAATGTGGATTAACTGTGACTTTGTAGTCACCGCAAATTCGTACTGTTCCGTCTTTTTTAATGACGGGTACAATGGGGGTAGCCCAGTTGCTAAAATCAACGGGTGCAATCACTTCTAGTTTAATTAACTTCTCTAATTCATCTTCTACCTTTTGTTTTAAGACAAAGGGTAGTGGTCGTGGTCTACAAAATTTCGGAGTTACGTCTTTTTCTAATTTAAGAGAAATTACCCCTTTATTAAATTTCCCTAGATCAGGTTCAAATAATTCCTTATATTTGTCTAACAATTTATTAATTTCGGCGTTATTATTTACTAAATTAATTTCCTCAATTCCTAATGTAAACAATTTTAAAAAATCTCTTCCTAAAATGGGTGGTCCTCCTTTATCAATTACTAATAAATTTATGTTATTTAATTTATTTTTGTAACCAATTTTAACACAAATTTGCCCCATAGGCTTTGTATGAGAGCCATCGTAAAAATTTACAATCTTGTTACATTTCTTTAATTGATATTTATTCATATTGTTTAACCAAAATTGCTTTGAAATTGCAGAAATACTAGCTCCCGTGTCGATTTGAAATTTATAGGGTTTTTTGTCTATTGTAATATCACAATAAATTGGTTCTAACGATTGGTTATCATTTAAGTGAAATATAGTTTGATTTTCACTTTCCATAAAATTGGCTTTGTGAGAATTATTAAATCGTCTTGATTTACAATTAGATGCAATATGACCCTTCTTTTTACAATTATAGCAAGAATTATTTTTAAAAAAACACTTAGGAAAGATGTGAAAATGATGTAAATGTAGAAGATAATCCAAATGTCGAACAATTTTCAAATGTAAATAATAATCAAAATACTAACACTGTAAATAATAATAATGTTACCCAGCAAAATACTACCTTGGACAGATCGCGACCCCGGCGACATGTAAAACCACCTGTACGTTTAGAATATGTATAAATAGTTAAGTTGAAATGTAATACAAATTTTCGTTTTCTAAATTTTTTTGTTATGTATGTTATTCTTCAGCATAAGGGGCGGAGTGTGACATCTAGTGATGAAGATTTCGCACGCCTCCCACTCCTTTAGGAATATACCGTTTTTTCTGTAAATTTGTTGTACTCACTTGTCTTTTATTTGTCGAATAAATCAGATGTATATTTGGGAGTGGTAGTAACTTATTTTAAATTATCCATTTTTTAAAGTCAGTGCAGTGGTCTTATAATATTATTACTTTTTTTCACGTGATTTTTTAAATCATCAAAACATTCCCAGGAACAGCATACTCGTTTGAATTGAAGTAAAATCAATATTTCTCGAGATAAAAGAAATAAAATAAATAAATATATCATCACGGCATATTACCCATTGCTGGATGTGCCAATCTGCTTTGTATCGGTATTTCACGAGATATTTGAGAAAAACTGATTTTCGCGAATTTTGACTTTGAATAATTTTTTTGCGAGCATGATTTTGCAATGAACTTTTTCAGTGTTTCTTATAGCTATACAAAGAAAATGCCGCAGCACAAACTTTCATAATTTGAATCTGAGCAGCACAAACCTAGCCCAAACTGCGGTTTGTGTTATTATCCAAATATTGTTATAAACAAAAAGGATTTATTCTAAGTGTCACGCCAGATTCCCAAATTCAATATTTAATATTAGGCGTAAATAAACAGCACAAACTTTCATAATTTGAATCTGAGCAGCACAAACCTAATACAAACTGTGAATTATGTTATTATCCAAATATTGTCAGATTCCCACATTCCATAATAGATGTAAATAAACAGTATAAACTTTCATAATTTGTATTTGAGCAGCACAAACCTAGCACTGACTATGTACGTTTTTATTACCCGAATATTGTTTTAAACAAAAGGAGTTTCCTCTTAGTGTCAGGCCAGATTCCCCAATTCAATTGTTAATAATAGATGTAAATAAATAGCACAAACTTCTATAATTTATATCTGAGCAACACAAACCTATCACTAACTATTGACGTTACTATACCCTAATATTGTTTTAAACAAAAGGAGTTTACTCTTGATGTCATGCCAGATTCCCAATTTCAATTATTAATAGTAGATGTAAATAAACAGCACAAACTTTCATAATTTATATCTGAGCAGCACAAACCTAGCACTAACTATTTACGTTACTATACCCTAATATTGTTTTAAACAAAAGGAGTTTACTCTTGGTGTCATGCCAGATTCCCAATTTCAATTATTAATAGTAGATGTAAATAAACAGCACAAACTTTCATAATTTGAATCTGAACAGCACAAACCTAACACAAATTGTGAATTATGTTATTATCCAAATATTGTCATAAACAAAATGAGTTTACTCTTAGTGTGACGCCAGATTCCCCACTTCCATTGTTAATAATAGATGTAAATAAAAGTATAAACTTTCATAATTTGTATTTGAGCAGCACAAACCTAGCACTGACTATGTACGTTTTTATTACCCGAATATTGTTTTAAACAAAAGGAGTTTACTCTTGGTGTCAGGCCAGATTCCCCAATTCAATTGTTAATAATAGATGTAAAAAAACAGCACAAACTTCTATAATTTATATCTGAGCAGCACAAACCTAGCACTAACTGCGTGTTGTCTTTTTATCGAAATAATGTTATAAACAAAAGGGGTTTACTCTTAGTGTCACGCCAGATTCCCCATTTCAATTGTTAATAATTTGCGCAAATAAACAGCACAAACTTTAAGATTCTAGCACAAACCAGCACAAACCTAGCACTAACTTCTGATGAAGTTTTGAATTGATATTGCGTATGGGGCCATCTGACGTGACGTACATCCTAGGGAGAGTGAATGTGAAAAGAAAAACATATGTATCGGGGCATGAATGATGCGAATGGGTGAGAAAATCAGTGAGAGGGTCAGGAAGGTGGGAGAGATTCGAAATTTGATGTGGGTTCGGGTTTCCTTATTTAACTTCACGGTTAGTGGGATGGGTAGGCAGGGTTTGTGCGCGATTTTTCCATAATTGAGTGGACTGATATGGTTAGCTATGCCATGTGAAACTAGTTGTTTATTCTGGGGGATCGCTTCGCACTTGTGCGAATGTTTCTAGGGACAGTTTAATTCTTTTGTAGTGAAGTTGCTAGCCATCGTATTGGACTACGCTCTAGATTGCTAGACTCGAATGAGAAAAGATTAAACGAACCTGAATGCTATCACAGGAAGCATCATTTAATGTTAATGGCAACGAATAATTAAAGACAAAGTAAAGTTTTTGTTTGATTTAACTTTGTTTGAGCACACGGGTTGATCGCGTTCGGGGTAGGTACCGCGTATGAGATCGGGCGATATCTCCGGGAGTAACTCGCTCAGGCATTCAAGCCGAGTAGATTATATGTAACTGTCTATCTTGTCCTTAGGGAGTTCGCGTTGGAGGCCGTACATGCAGTGCATCGTGTGGGGTCGGCTTAACCCCCTCGTAAACTACATGTGAGAACCACCCCGGCGTTCTCACTTTTTGTTTTAGCTCGTATATCTCTCTCTCTCATATTTCGCGATTAGCTTAGCATAGTCTAGATATAAGATAGCTTGCGTAGACTTAAGATAGCTTAGATATAAGATAAGCAAGGGTTGTTTTTGCGAGAGAGAGAGAGAGAGAAAAATTAACGTAACTTCACACTTTTAGATTTGCTATTTTTTGAACGAGATATTAACGTAAGATAGGCTTAGATTTGCTATTCTTTGAACGAGATATTAACGTAAGATAGGCTATTTTGCGCACTTCACCAACTTTATTTGGGGGGTTCTACAATAGCTTAAGTTTGATTATAAAATATTGTACATGAAATTGTATTTATTTAATAAATGGTATACATCGGGAGCGTGGGTTTGGTATTTGAGGGCGGTTGCTACCTATATATACAATTTATTAAATAAATAGTATAGTTTTAAGATAGTTCTAAGTTGGAAGAACTTTCTACTGCCCTGTCATTGTCGTCGAGATTGCAGTGTCGATTAGTGACGCAGACAATGGCTTCCTCTTCATAAAGACTGTTTAAAATGTATGTACACAATAAAACAATCTTTTAATTTATGTTCTGTTTAATTTAAACCCGTCACATTAATCGTACAGTAGGTAGTTTTAGTAAAAATTGTATTTATTATTAAGACGCGGTCAGGATAAAGATAGATTTTAAGTATTTATTGTAAACGAAGCTTTGTGTTAATAAATATATATTTTGATAAGTGGGCGGTTGGGTGGTAACATAAAAATAATAATTAATGCAAAGGTTCGTAAACTGTCTTAAACTAAATAATAAATGTTGTACCTTTAACATTGGGAACAAGAAATCTTATTTAGGGACCCCAAGATTTAATTTGTTAAATAGTCTATAAGCATTGTAAACGGAACTCTTTTTAATATATATTGGGTAGTAGATACCCTAAAAATATATAAGTAGAGTTTTGGATCAGTTATAAAACTAAAATGTTTGTTACCAATTGAAATTATTACGGTTATATTATTTGTTATTAATTATTTTGCGTCTTTATTTTGTAAAAAGTTTTATCTTCAGATAAACTATTTACAGAAAAATACAAAATAATTAATAACGTATGAATATATCCATGATAATGGTAATTTTATTTGATAACAAACGTTTTAATTTTATATCTAAACCATGTTTGACACTGTTATTAGATTTGTTAACAAATTTAGTAACATTTATGAACTGAATTATAACACATCAAACGTAAAAGACATTTGTGTTTAAAAATTCTGTTCATAATTATTTCTTACTAAGTTTGTTACCAAATTTGAAAACAATCTAATAACAACAGTACAGGAAATAATTAAATATATCTGAAATTTTTTCATGCAAACATCCCTTACCGATTACACCAGAATTTTGTTATTTTTTTAATGAATGCATTGTTAGTTAACTAACATAGATATAAAGTTTTAATTTTTTTTCTCTTGTAGTACAGGAAATAATTAAATATATTTGATTTTTTCCATGTAAACACCCCTACCGGTTTCCCCAGAATTTTGGTAATATGTTGCAAATATTAAATAAATACATACTTCCCTGTTTTTGTTGTAGTATTTTCTCCTGAAATAAAGGGTTGTTAGTTAAAAAATTGTATTAGTTTAAGTAATATTTATTGTTTATTTGTAATACATTGTTGTCTTTATTATGTTCATAGCTGAAATTGCATTTATTTTTATTAGTCTTTGTATTTTATAAATATGTATACTTACCCTTGTCCTGAAAAATTAGAAATAGGGATGTTTAAATAATAGTTTGTATTAATTTTACATGTATTAATTGTTTATTTGTATTTTACATTGTTGTATTTCATGCAATTACCCTTATTGCACAATATTTTATAGAATAAAATATAAATTAAAATATAATTTGTCTATTCCTTACTCCTTACACGTATGTAGTTTTTAAAACGGCCGCAAGGGTGCAGCAGTTGTCGATAAACGTTGCAATTCTAGTAAAAATGTGCCCACATATGTCTTTGCGCCTAAAATATAGGCAACCATAATTTCATATGGTAGCATCTATGCACGATTTTTTTACAAAATTTGGTACATAGATGCTACCTTAAAGTAGCATCTATGCACGATTTTTTAGAAAATTTGTTGCATAGATGCTACTTTAAGGTAGCATCTATGTACGATTTTTAAGAAAATTTGGTGCATTGATGCTTCTTTCTTAATGAATTAAAATTCCCAATAGGTATATCAAAGAAACATCCGTGCACGATTTACTGAGTTTAAATTCCCAGTAGGTATACGCTGTTTCCGACAGGTGCTGCCCCCTGGCGGCTGTTTTAAGAACTATATACGTAATACGATCACGACTCTTAGAAAAATTAAAACTAAAGATTAGAAAATAAGTCATTTTTAAATCAATTTTAGTATATTAGCAATATATAATTACAAATATATTTAAAATATACATTAACATTTTATTACAATATTTAAATAAACTTTTTTGTTTTATTTATATAGTGACAATTATAAACAGAAATATAACACAACACAAATGAAACGTACATTTGTGTTTAAATTATTTCATACTGTTTGTTACCAAATAAAAGTATCATTATTTTATTACAAAATAAGGATGCAAAATGACTAATAGAAAAAACTACAATAATGATAATTTTATTTGGTAACTAACATTTTACAACTAAATCCTGTTTGGCACGTTAAAAATTGTTACTAAATTTGTTAACAAATCTAATAACAATTTATGACAGTGTCAAACATGGTGTAGTCATAAAACTAAAACGTTTGTTACCAAGTAAAATTACCATTATTGTGGTTTTAATTAATAACAAATAATACAACCATAATAATTTCATTTGGTAACAAACATTTTAGTTTTATAACCAATCCGAAGCTCTATTTATATATTTTTACCAGATATATAACGTATTAAATAGAGTTCCGTTTACAATACTTACAGACTATTTAACAAATTAAATCTTGGAGTCCCTAAATAAGATTTCCTGTTCCCATTGTTAAAGGTACAAGATTTCCTATTCAGTTAAAGACCGTTTGGGAACATTATATATTTTTTTGGTGTTACCACCCAACCGCCCACTTACCAAAATATATAATATTGATTAATACATAGCTTCGTTTACAATAAATACTTAAAATCTAACTTTACCCTGACCGCGTCTAAATACTTAATAATTACAATTTTTACTAAAACTACCTACTGTACAACTAATGTGATAGGTTTAAATTAAAATAAACAGAACATAAAAGATTGTTTTATTGTGTACATACATTTTAAACAGGTTTTTATGAAGAAGAAGCCATGGTCTTCGTCACCAATCGGCACTGCAATCTCGACGACAGTGACAGGGCAGTAGGGATTTCTTCCAACTTAACTAAACTATTTATTTAATAAATTGTATATATAGGGAGCAACCGCCCTCAAATGCCAAACCCACGCTCCCCATATATTCCATTTATTAAATAAATACAATTTCGTGTACAATAATATTTTATAATCAAACTTAAGCGTTAATATTGTAGAACCCCCCCCATATTAAGCTGGTGAAGTGCGCAAAATAGCCTATCTTACGTTAATATCTCGTTCAAAGAATAGCAAATCTAAGCCTATCTTACGTTAATTTCTCGTTCAATGAATAGCAAATCTAAAAGTGTGAAGTTACGTTAATTTTTCTCTCTCTCTCAAAAACCAAAAACAACCCTTGCCTATCTTATATCTAAGCTATCTTAAGTCTACGCAAGCTATCTTATATCTTGACTATGCTAAGCTAAACGCGAAGTTTGAGAGAGAGATATACGAGCTAAGACAAAAAGTGAGAATGCCGGAGTGGTTCTCACATGTAGTTTACGAGGGGATTAAGCCGACCCCACACGATGCACTGCATGTACGGCCTGCCAACGCGAGCTCCCTAAGGACAAGATAGACAGTTACATATAATCTACTCGGCTTGGATGCCTGAGACAGCTACTCCCGAAGACATCGCCCGGTCTTATACGCGATACCTATCCCGAACGCGATCAGCCCGTGTGCTCAAACAAAGTTAAATCAAACAAAAACTTTACTTCGTCTTTAATTATTCGTTGCCATTAACATTAAATGATGATTACATACGTTGCCTCCGGATGAGGAGAGCACATAGACGCCATAAGAGAGTTTCCTGTGATAGCATTCTGGTTTGTTTAATCTTTTCTCATTCGAGTCTAGCAATCTAGAGCGTAGACCAATACGATGGTCAGCAAGCAATTTTACAAAAGAATTAAACTGTCCCTAGAAACATTCGCACAAGTGCGAAGCGATCCCCCAGAATAAACAACTGGTTTCACATGGCATGGCTAACCATATCAGTCCACTCAATTATGGAAAAATCGCGCACGAACCCTACCTACCCATCCCACTAACCGTGATTTTAAATAAGGAAACCCGAACCCACCTCAAGTTTCGAATCTCTCCCACCTTCCTGACCCTCTCACTGATTCTCTCACCCATTCGCATCATTCATGCCCCGATACATATATTTTTCTTTTCACATACACTCTCCCTAGGTATCGTCTGGATAACCCGCGCAGTACGCGTACCACGGTGGCAAACGTAGACGCACGATTTTATGATGAATCGCCAAGGAATGCACTTCAAATTAATCAATTTATTTTCATTTTTAAAGAAAACGCGTGTTTGCTCAACGGCGCGACGAGCCAAAGTTTAATTAAGACCTGAAAATACATTTAAAAGAACTTAAAACTAACTTAAAATCTACTATATTAATCTAGTCTTCTTGATGTCGGATTCCTGAAAGATATAAGTTAATCATATGTTCCCAGATATTGATTTTATTGATAAATAGTCGATATTTTAATTTTAAATTGTTTCAATATTATACAGACATCCATGAAAGTTATAATCCTTTCAATGTAGTACTCAAAATTAAATTTGAATACAAGATAATATTTAGACATATATTATAGTCATATTCCTTTGATTACAAGTTCTCATGATTGAACATGAGACCAAATATTTTATAAAAAAACAAAGTTTCTTACCAGTTCATCTATCGGTGGTCATCTACGCCGTAGAAGATTTATCTGGACCTCAGCTATCCTTTAGAAGAGCTGCCTTAGAAGATCTGCAGTATTGAAATCCAAAGCTCGAACGCTGCATCCTTGAAGTCTTAGACCAACCAAAGAGTCCACCTATTAAATAATAATGATTAGTTTGTAGTATTCTTTAAATCATTTCAAAAATGATAAAAATTTGCAGATATTCTAAATGGGACATATCTGTTATAGCCGTAAAGCTACAGAATTGTAAAGCAAATAATATGAATTCTAGTAAGATTCTTACCTTATACATACAGACTGCATGCTTGAATTTATGGGTTGTGGCGCCCCAATGCAGGAACTCCGTTGTCTTCTGTTTCTCTTAAAGGTGCTCTGTCCTTTTCTGCTGCCATTTCCATGTTTCCGAAGTCATGTTGAATTTTGGGGCATGTGGCTCCAAATGCAGCAACTCAGTTGTCTCCTGTTTCTCCTAAAGGTGCTCTGTCCTTTTCTGCTGCCACTTTCATGCTTCCGAAGCCCTCATGGTCTTGCATGCAATCTGAAAAAGTAAGAGAAATGAGTTACTTCAGTCATGCTTTTACACCTTTCATTTTGCTCGTTCATTACATAATTATTATCGTTGGTACATTTTTAAAAATCATTATAAATAACGCAACAGTTTTTAACAATTAAAAATATATAACAAATTTGATGTTTAACTTACATTTTCCATATGATTTCAGCTGAGAAAACCACTGTTTATGTCGCTGTATTGTCTTTGTAGATGGAGCAGCATCTATGCGAATCCGTGGAACAAATATCGCCAAGTCAAATTTGATTTCTTGTGCATTGTGCAGATCTTGTAAAGAAAAATGTTGCTCCGTTGATTATTCTACAATATTCGAATTCTACGTTTTAAATATTGCGTCTGTTAGTGCTATATCTTTAAAATAATTGTTCATATTACGAAGATATCAGCGACGAAAACTTTAAATTCGATTCGATGTATCTTGTAATTAGCTTAAATCGAATTTCTTTCGCATTGTTTGGCGGCGGACGTTTGCTGTTCATTTCGTGTTAACCGGGGGGCACGTGTGGTATTCTACCACGGACGCGAACAGCTTTACCCCCCATTTATATTAAATTAGTTGTATTCTAGAACCACCAATTTTGAATTTATTCCTAAAGCTGTGAAAGATGTATCAGTTTTCTGTAATAAAATGTTCAATTCACAAATACAATAATTATAACTTATTAGTTATGGGTGATAAACGTAGTAGAAAAAAAGAAACGAAGGAAGACCTAAAGACAACTGGGATAGCGTTATATTGAAGATCTTGGAGAAGAAAAACACGACGGTTCAAGACGCTAGGAAGATGACAAGGAATAAGAAGCAATGGGCAAAATTCGTACACGATTATATGTACATTTCACCTTCTCTCGTCTCAGCGAATAGCATGTACAATCCGCCTGGTCAAAATCACTACTGTAAATTGCTACCTTGAAATGCCTCTGCTTAGCTTACAATTTTAAGCCAACATGAAATTGTACTAAGGTCAAATTTGATTGTGAATGTAGTTGGCGGGAGATACGTTGTGGTATCATTTTCAATTGACGAAAGATACTGTTGCTCTAGCTCCATTTGTAATTAGCAGGAGGTATTGTCGATTAAAAAATGTCACCTTTACACATTGATTAGTTGGCAGGAGGTATTGTAAAAGATATGAAGGGTCATCTTAGCCAGAGTTTGATTGGTTGTTTTAATTTATTTAAAAGTATTCTCATCAAATATATATGTTGGAACAAACCTATAATTTCCGGGAGCCATTGTTTTGTCATAAAACATCACTTAGATTAGTTTGCGGGAGGTACTGGGGCTCTAATTTCATTTTCAATTGACGGGAGGTGCTGTTAATTTATCTCCATATGTAATTAGCGGGAGATATTATTGTAAAAAAAATCACCTTTACACATTAATTTAGTTGACCGGAGGCAAAAAATATGAAGTTACCTTAGCCAGACTTTGGTTGTTTTATTTAATTTAAAAGTATTCCCTTCCAACATGTATAATTTACGGGAGCCAATGTTTCGTCATAAAACATCACTTAAATTAGTTTGCAGGAGATACTGGTGCTCTATTCCCATTTTCAATTAACGTGAGGTACTATTGATTAATCGCCATTTGTAATTAGCGAGAGGTATTGTTGGTTAAAAATGTCATCTTTACACATTAATTTAGTTGACCGGAGGCAAAAAATATGAAGTTACCTTAGCCAGACTTTGGTTGTTTTATTTAATTTAAAAGTATTCCCTTCCAACACGTATAATTTAGGGGAGCCATTGTTTCGTAATAAAACATCACTTAAATTAGTTTGCGGGAGGTACTGGTGCTCTATTCCCATTTTCAATTGACGTGAGGTACTATTGATTTATCGCCATTTGTAATTAGCGAGAGGTATTGTTGGTTAAAAATATGTCATCTTTACACATTAATTTAGTTGACCGCAGGTAAAAAATATGAAGTTACCTTAGCCAGACTTTGGTTGTTTTTTTTATTTAAAAGAATTCCCTTCCAACATGTATAATTTACAGGAGCCATTGTTTCGTCATAAAAGATCACTTAAATTAGTTTGCGGGAGGTACTGGTGCTCTATTCCCATTTTCAATTGACGTGAGGTACTATTGATTTATCGCCATTTGTAATTAGCGAGAGGTATTGTTGGATAAAAATGTCATCTTTACACATTAATTTAGTTGACCGGACGTAAAAAATATCAAGTTACCTTAGCCAGACTTTGGTTGTTTTTTTTTTATTTAAAAGTATTCCCTTCCAACATGTATAATTTACGAGAGCCATTGTTCCATCCTCAGTGTTCCTCACGTCAAATACTAAACGACGGGTGCATATTGATTTTTGTGTGACGGAGAAAGGTATACTGCAAGACAGAGACATCACGACATAGAATAATAAAGACAGGAGTGAACACTCACTTTTAAATATTGATTATTTTAGACAGAGAGGGGAATATGTAACTATTTCATTCTAATAAACTCTTCTTTCTGTATTATTTTTTGTAAAACATAGTGTTAGGTCCGTAACATATCTCGGTGATCATAGAGTAATACAAACAGGAGTGGACACTTACTTTCAAAATTAATTTTTCTAAGACAGAGACTGGAATATATAACAATTTCATTCTAATGAACTCTTCTTCTTACTGTATTTGTTGGGAATATGGTGTTAAGTCCATACATATCTCAATGTATTATACTGGTAGTTAGGTTCATTGGGTCGAATTCAGCACTCTTCTTTAACTAAAGAAGCTTATCTAAAAATAACAAAATAAAGAGAGGGATATGCACTGATATATTAATAAGAAAAAGATGCAAGCTATTTCCATAGTTACTAGAGACGGTCACTACAATAGTGAAGAGTGCTGAATTCGGCCCATTTTCATTATCTGCTAAATTATTTTACTTTTATGCTTTTAATATATGCCTACATACCTGACAACCGTAATGAGAAAAATTATATTCAAATATAAAAGAAAATTTTTCAATTTTAGTATTTACGAAATTAATATCAAGGGGAATATTAGATTTTTGCTAAAATTGATAAACCGGAAGTGATACTTTACTTGAAGCTCTGAACAGATTTTCGTGAAATATATAATAAGATATATTCCAAAACTTTTCAAATTTGGTTTTTAAGATTTTTCTATAAAGGGGAACAACATATTTGATTTTGGCTAAAATTTATAAACCGGAAGTAATACTTTACTTGAAGCTCTGAACAGATTTTCGTGAAAAATATATTAAGATATATTCCAATACTTTTCAAATTTGGTATTTACGACTTTTAGATTAATGAGAACGACATATTAGATGTTTGGTAAAATTGATAAACTGGAAGTGATACTTTACTTAAAGCTCTGAACAGATTTTCGTGAAAAATATATTAAGATATATTCCAAAACTTTTCAAATTTGGTATTTACGACTTTTAGATTAATGAGAACGACATATTAGATTTTTGCTAAAATTGATAAACCGGAAGTGATACTTTACTTGAAGCTCTGAACAGATTTTCGTGAAAAATATATTAAGATATATTCCAAAACTTTTCAAATTTGGTATTTACGACTTTTAGATTAATGAGAACGACATATTAGATGTTTGCTAAAATTGATAAACTGGAAGTGATACTTTACTTGAAGCTCTGAACAGATTTTCGTGAAAAATATATTAAGATATATTCCAAAACTTTTCAAATTTGGTATTTACGACTTTTATATTAATGAGAACGACATATTAGATGTTTGCTAAAATTGATAAACTGGAAGTGATACTTTACTTGAAGCTCTGAACAGATTTTCGTGAAAAATATATTAAGATATATTCCAAAACTTTTCAAATTTGGTATTTACGACTTTTAGATTAATGAGAACGACATATTAGATGTTTGCTAAAATTGATAAACTGGAAGTGATACTTTACTTGAAGCTCTGAACAGATTTTCGTGAAAAATATATTAAGATATATTCCAAAACTTATCAAATTTGGTATTTACGACTTTTAGATTAATGAGAACGACATATTAGATGTTTGCTAAAATTGATAAACCGGAAGTGATACTTTACTTGAAGCTCTGAACAGATTTTCGTGAAAATATATTAAGATATATAAAATAGAGAAAATGAGCTAGACAAAAATTCATTGTTCATAATAAAAAGTATTCAAAAATATGTGTAGTTTTAATTGCTTGTAACTTGTGGAACAGCCTATACAAAACATCAGTGCTGATGTATATTATAGAGAATTTCATGTAGATTCCAAATTTTCAGCGTACAAGTCGCTAGCTTTAATGGTTTAAAAGCTACAGGCAAAAATAGAAAAAATGAGCTAGACAAAAATTCATTGTTCATAATAAAAAGTATTCAAAAATATGTGTACTTTTAACTGCCTGTAACTTTTGGAATAGCATATATAGAAACATCAGTGCTGATGTATATTATAGAGAATTTCATGTGCATTCCAAATTTTCAGCGTACAAGTTGCTAACTTTAATGGTTTAAAAGCTAGAGGCAAAAATAGAGAAAATGAGCTAGACAAAAATTCATTGTTCATAATAAAAAGTATTCAAAAATATGTGTACTTTTAACTGCCTGTAACTTTTGGAACAGCCTATACAAAACATCAGTGCTGATGTATATTATAGAGAATTTCATGTAGATTCCAAATTTTCAACGTACAAGTTGCTCCATTTGTAATTAGCAGGAAGTATTGTTGGTAAAAAATCTGTGACCTTTCATCACTTTGATTTAATTATATATCCTCATTTCCAATTAACGGGAGGTACTGCTGCTCTGTTTCCATTCTACTGTCACCTTTACACATTAGTTGGCAGCTGGTATTGTTGCTCATCCCTTATTTTCAATTGACGAAAGGTACTGTACCTCTATCCTTATTTGTAATTATCGGGAGGTATCGTTGGTAAAAAAAGTATGCTGTCTCCATTTACCAATTATATCTAAGAGGTATATGACCGTCTCCTTTACGCATTGCTTAGTTGGCGGGAGGTACGTTGCTGTATTCTTATTTTCAACTGACGGGAGTTACTGCTGCTCTAGCTCCATTTGTAATTAGCGGGAGGTATTGTAGGTAACAAACTCTACGGTCACCTTTACATTTTGATTAGTTGGCGGGAGGTACCGTTGCTCTATCCTCATTTTCAATTGACGGAAGGTATTGTTGATCTATCCCCATTTGTAATTGGCGGGAGGTATTGTTGGTTAAAAAATATGTCACCTTTGCAAATTGATTTAGTTGGCGGGAGGTATTAAAAAAGTGTCATCTTAGCCATACTTTAATTGGTTGTTTTATTTTATTTAAAAGTATTCCCTTCCAACATGTATAATTTACAGAAGCCGTTGTTTCGTCATAAAACATCACTTAGATTAGTTTGCAGGAGGTACTAGTACTCCATTCCCATTTTCAATTGACGGGAGGTACTGTTGATCTATCTCCATTTGTAATTAGCGGGAGGTATCGCTGTTATAAAGATATGCCACCGTTACACTTTGATTAGTTGGCGGGAGGTACGAGTGCTCTATTCTCATTTTCAATTGACGGGAGATGCTGGTGATCTATTTCCATTTGTAATTAGCGGTAGGTATCGTTGGTTAAATATATGTCACCTTTACTCATTGATTTAGTTGACGGGAGGTAAAAAATATGAAGTCACCTTAGCCAGACTTTGGTTGTTTTATTTTATTTAAAAGTATTCCCCCAACATGTATAATTTACGGGAGCCATTGTTCCATCATAAAACATAAAAAAAATAATCTCAAGTTTTACCTGTGTTCCTCACGTCAAATACTAAACGGCGGGTGCATATTGATTTTTGTGTGACAGAGTCATCTTTCGTGAATAATGGCATACTAGGGCTGAGAAAAAGATCGATTGATCGATCTTCTTATAAAGAAATCGGATAGATTTTTTTATTTCGAAAAGATCGATCAATCGAAAAAATCGATTTATCAGAAAGATCGATTAATTGAAAAATCGATTTTTTTCAAATAGATTGATCAATTGAAAAAACGATTTTTTTCAACAAGATCGATCAGTTAAAAGACATTTATCCGAATTCCGGAAAATCGATCTTTCTAAAAGATATCGATCTTCTAAATTCTGAAAGACGGTTTAAAAAAAAATCATTCCGAGAAGAAATTTATTGATTTTACCAGCATTTGGCGTTTCACGCGCGTTAGGTGTTATTCGTATATTGTACCGTAATTTGATGTGCGTATGCGTAGTAGAAATTTGTTATCGATCTTTTAATAGAATTGATCTTGCGATTATTTTTATTAAAATCGATTTTTGATCATTTATTAAAATCGATTTTTTGATATAGTATTTCGATTTCATATTAAAAATATCGATTATTGCTACTGATCGATCAAGTCGATCAATTGAGACAAATCGATTTTAGCAAAAGATCGAAAATCGACTTCAAATTTCTAAGATCGCACAGCCCTAGTATATACACCTCAGGAGATAATGCTATTTTTTATATTAAATCTATATTGAATCCAGTATTCCTTAGTATATTTATCAACATTGTCAACACATGTTTAATATAGACAAAGATTGAAGTTTATTTCACGTACCTTTTGAAAAATCATTCTCCTTAATTGTTTTTATATTGGGGCTCCTACACATTGTTGTACATCTTTCTTGCTATTGCACTCGTTTCGATTTTAGTCGCAACAAGCAGCAAAAATTGCCGGTATTCAACGTCTGTAACGTGATTACATAATTCATTATTTTTAATAAAAATTTCATGTCTTATGGTTGAATTTGACTATAATATTTTATAAAAGTTAACAGTTCTGAGAAATATAAATTGACTTACCATTTAATTCCTTGTTTCTTGTTACCATTACACTACCAGGATTAAAATCCAACACTGGGGAGCGGATACCATTAGCTCCAAGTTTATTCCGTCTGCAAATAAAAACAATCATTAATATTTTATATTGTTTTACATACAATAATCATTAAAACCTTAATTTTAGAGCAATTCTTGCATTGAAACTACAATTAAATGGACATTTACATATATACATTTCAGAGCAAAAACCGAAAACATGTTTTCTGTACTACGCTTCCCATGCGAATCACAGATGCGAATGGTAGGTGAGAGTGAGAACACGATACCGACCGAAGAAACTTGTTTCATTACGCTACGTAAATAGAAATATATTTTTTTTATTTTGAAATAAATTAACGGATACCCTTTGAAATATTTTTTTATTAATATTTGAATGTAAATTTTTTTAGCAAAAAAAATAATACCAAACAATTTAGTTGTAATACAAATAACATTTAAATATAGATATTCACAGTTTATTTAATATTAAGAACTACTCTTTAGAATATTATACAAGATGTCCCAGGACGAGCTTACAATATTCTTATTTTAAAAACTATTCATTATTTTACAAAATTTGGTATCTAGGGGTTTTCCGACATGCCCGTTTCAGCTAAAATATTTTCAAAACAGTAGCGCTTCCGGTTTTACCGGAAGTAACCTTAACTTTCTTATTTTAAATGGAATGCTATATTTTTTATTTCACCATTGAATTCAGTAGAAAATTTTACATATGAAACCATAAAAAAATTTTTAATCATGATCAACCATTTGCGGCGTAATTAAACTTTTTTGATTTTTTCACTAATAACGGCCACTTTTTATCACTCTATATCTCGAGAATGGAGACAAATTTTTATAATTTGTAAAAACTGTTTTATAAAGAAAGCTTTAGTTTAAAATAATATAAATTAATAATCGACAATTTTTGAAAATTGTAAATTCTACGTGAACGTAAAGTTGAAGTTCACAAAATTCAAAAAACTCAGTTTTTTACATTGTTATTATTTAAATGTAGTGTTGGCAAATTCCCGAGAATTTATTTTTTGGGAAATATTCCCAGTAAATTTAATGGAAACTTTCCGGAAAATTTCCTTTAGGTTTTCTAACTGATAAAATATTATTTGTACTCATTACAAGCTTTCTTTCAAATATATTACAATGAAATATTATTAGAATATATTAAAAAGCGTTATAATTTCATTAAATACACAGTAGATATTACCTACACAGTTAAATTAGTTCAGGATAGAAAAGAAATTTAAAGAATGTTACCCCAATGGCGCGCGTTCAAACGTAGTTCAGTACACGATATATTTTAAATGATTATATTGTTTAAACGATGAAAAGTATTTATTCTAATTTTAATAATTAACATAAAAGTATATTTATTGTATTTTCGGTAAAAGTCACAAAAATGTATAAAAACTGTTTAAATATGAGACGAAATGCGAAAAAAAAATTTGAAATATCTCAAAATCTGAAGTTTTGATTTTTTTATTTATTCTAAATAAATACATATATTCTCTATACTTGCGTAAAGAAAAATCGAAAATTAACCGACACAATTTTTGTTATAAATAAAATAACTATTATTTCATTTATTACAGAAAATTGGATCGGTTAATTTTCGATTTTTCTTTACGCAAGTATAGAGAATATATGTATTTATAGAATAATAAAAAAAAATTTTTTGCAAATAACAGACACGCGTGCATACTTGTTTGTCAACAAAGACGTTACGTTGTCAAAGTACTTGAAATAAATTATGTTAGAAGGAAAAATTCCCGCAGAAACTTTCTGGTAATATTCCCAGGAATTTATTTTGAAAACTTTCATTAGCAGTAAGGAAATATTCCCGATAAATTTCCATTGTTGGAAATATTTCTTTTTGGAAAATTTCCAGTTTGCCAACACTATTTAAATGTATAGTTTTGTAATATGTGTACCTATATGTCTTTGTACACTTTGCCTACCTATCAATACTTAAATAAATATTAAATATTGCAAAGAGATACAAATATGTTACAGAATATGTAAATTTATCTATTAATAAATTCAGAAAAAAACTTACCAAATTGCGGGAGCAAACATGAAGATCATTTTTATACACTTGCTTTTATAAAGCCTAGTGGGCCCACCCATATTCTTCACACAGATGTTTATCGATTACTGTAGTCTCTGAAACACAAAAAAACAAATAAATTAAAATACAGAAGTTACGTATTTTTAATTTCCTAGGACTGCAATTAATTTATAATCGAAGGTATTTTGCGAGTGTGATTTGCAGTATCAGTGGCGCAGCCAGAGCGGGGTGCAAGAGTGCACTTGCACACCCCTTGAAGTGGCGGCTCAGAGATCAGACAGCTGGGTAGGCGACAAAAGAAAAACAAAGATAACAGGTTTGTTCACGGTAACATCTCCGCCGGATCCCAAACTTATTCCGTACAAATTCATGTACTGAAATTCGTATTAGTTCCTGATTCATAGTAGTTTCTTCAGTCTTCGGATTGCTATAATTAGTACGTGACCATTCATGTATCAGTCCATATTGTTCCAAGAATACGAAATAGAGTAGTTCAGTAATTACGTCATACGCGGCGCGGTTCATTTAAACTACTGTCCTACCTGCAAACACATCTTTAAAAGTGAACCTTATTGCTACAGCAAATAAGAACTATAATTTTAAGCAGTTTATTACGTCGCCTATCGAACATATTCGTGAAACATCGCGTGAAGCGGCCGGAAGAGCCCGTTTGAAAGACAGCGAACCATTTTTAGGTTACAGTACCCTAAGAACACGACATATTATTAATATATTAATATACCTTAAACCTAAAAAGAAAAAATCTAAAGTTCTGGAAAGAACTGATTCGAAAATGCTCAAAAACGCCAATAAACAAAATCTCAGTCGGTATGTCGGTAAATTCTCAGATATGCTTGAAGCTGCGCGAACTTGATACTCTGTAGTTCAGAATGTGTAGAGTTGATTTCAATTTGAAATAAAACCTTTGTTATTTTCTTATGTGTATATATTGTATTATGAACTAATATAAAAATGTTTACAATTTGATGTTATTAATATCTCAAAATTAACTTCTTCATAATAACAATATCAGCATCAAATTACAAGCCTTTAAATTCTAACCCTTATGTGTTCTCTCAATAGAGTCTACTTAAAAAGTGTTGTTTTTGCTTAGGACAATGCTTCATATTTCGCGCTATACTCTGATGTCACACTATTCTACCCCATTAGTAGACAGTTGTTTTTAGGTTCTGTTCAAGAAGTTGACGCTAGGTCCATTTCTGGGCATATACAACAGTTCATTAATTTTTTGCGGCTCTTTCTGGAGAGTGCCGTAGACATTCTATAGAATATTAAAATCATCTACTCAACCAGTGACCCAAAAATGTTTGCTTAAAAAATTTCAAGATTAAATTTTCGAATTTTGAAAAGAATCTTTTTGTTTCTTATTCAGTACTATATGCCATTTCAATATGTATCAGAAATTGAGAATCACCCTGTATGAATAATAATAATTTTTAATTGAAATTGCCATGTTAAAATAGCCATTTTGTATCTAGTACGAGAAATTAGTACTTCCGAAACAAGCGTAGCAAGTTTTCCTGTTAATGGGTCGATTCTAGTCACATCTGTAAATCTTACAGATCTGTAAATCTGTAACAACCTGACAAAAAATCATCTATTTTTGTTGATTAAAATTATACACTGATTATACATAAGAGCGGCAGCTTTCGTTGCGAATTTGTTTATTATTTACAGATCTGCAAGATTTACAGATGTGAACAGAATCGACCTATAAGTATCAAATATTTTAAAAAATATATTATTCTTTAAATAGCATCAAATTTGAAAATATCACGAAATATCCATTACATATTTTACAATTAATTATAGAAATTTGTGTAATATTTTGAAAAAGCCACTTGAAACAGAATGTGACGTGAAAGTTCATACAGCTTAACATGTGACAAACTATCACCTACTTGATGAACAAACTGTTTTCGTTTTCCTATTGGCTATGAATGACATGTTGTATCTAATTTGATGTCACAGTAATGATGATGTCATTTAATAAATAAAATAAAAATAAATATATCATTACGGCATTTTAACCATTGCTGGGGTCTGCCAATATGCTTTGTACACAGATGTCGGTAATGATATTTAATTATTCACAAAAATACACCTACATACATACATACATAATCCCCCCTTCGGTTTGATTTTCGTTTCCACATATTTCTCTATTGTTTAAATAACAACAAATGATAATTTTTTACTATGAAAAATATTGCATAAAATATCATTTAAAACAGTGTTTCCCAAACTTTTTTCCTCGCGCCCCCTTCAGGCATCAAAAATTCTTCGCGCCCCCCTTCAAGCTTCAAAATATTTTTGTGCCCCCCTAACTTTGCCCGTTTCTGTAGTTTTTGAACAGGAAATAATTAATTAATTTCCTTTTGCGCCCCCTCATTGGAATATACCCCATAGATAGTAATAATTTTTGTTTTGTTTTCTATAAGGACTGGTGCCCGTTACAACTGACCAATACACGATTCCACCATTTTTTAAAAATTTCATCGGAAAGTATAAGTAAAACAAAGGCTATTGATGACAATCCGGTGAAAAAATTCCTATTAATAAGCGAGTTATGGCCCCCCGAAATTTGAAAATATAGATGTGACGTCACGAATATAAGTTTTTAAATTTTTTTTCTAAAATGTTCTTGAAATGTAGGCTATTTTTAAATTATATTTATAAAAACCAAATTAATATTATAACACTGTGCAAGTCTACATGCTTTATTGGCGACTGAAAAGTCCTATAGAGGCGCTGCGTTCATTTAAGATGGCCTACTTAGTTGGTAATCTTCCTGAGGTGTGATTGGCTGCCATTGCCTATTCGGAGGGTTCGCAAGTTTACCGCTAGGTAGCTACGGGTTAAGTTTAGTCGCGAATAATTGCAAGTGTATCAAAATTATTAAGTTTAATGCAAGAAATTTATATTCAAATAAAAACTGTTTGAGAATTGCAGTACTGGACTGGTAGCTACGTGTCCGCTCTTTGAATACACCATATTATTTATTATAGCGCCTCTGCCGACAGATTTATGAAATGAAAAAAGCGTGCCAGAGACCAACATTTTTTTCTCTTTAAGAAAAAAGGAAAAGATATTCCTTTTTAATTAATAGATTCAAATCACAATCCGGGAAGCAATAATAGTAAACAGGCATAATTAAAAAAATATATATTTCGCACTTTACAAAAGAATCACAATAAAACATTAGTTTGAGGTTATCTGTCAGTGACAGAGCAAATAGGCGTTTAAAATTTTTAAATTTTAATGTTTATTTTATTGATTATTTATATATTATAAGGGCAGAATCCAGTAGTTAAACATGAAATGAAACTTGCGACAAAAAAATTATCGTTCATTTATGTCTACATAAAATAATATTTTGCTTTAAAAATACAATTTTTCACATAAGATAATATTGGTTTCATTTCCGCTGTACTCCCAAGCATATGATTGGTGCATTCTGATCATGCGCACTGAGATAGTAATATGGTCTATGGTAGTAGACTCCACCCCCTAACTCGGTATTCGTTATATATTTATAGGTGGTCTTTGAGCCGCAAATCAAAATAATATATATGGAATGCATATGAGTGACGAGCTGCTAAAACAAAAACCCCCTTATTTCCGAAGTATTTCAATTATATCATTTTATTTCTTTATTAATATTCATTATTAAGCATCTACTTTCACTATTTTTTACCAATTTCTCAATTCAATTGAGCTGTAATCCCCTATTACGTCATAGTTAAAAAAATTGTAAAATATAAAAATCAATGTGTTCTCTGGAAAAAATGTCACAAATTATGTACTGTAAAAATATAATTTTATTCAAAATATTCTATATAATAAAATTTATAACATCTTGAAATAAATATAACCAAAATTAAAATGATAGATTAAATTTCCTAATATTCCATTACATTTTAAACTTTTCCATCACATGTATATAAAATCCAGGGTTTTCAGTATCATCCAATGGTTTAAAATCTCCATAGATTGTATGTTTACTATTTTCTCCGAAAGTATTTTGTAGCATTTGCCTAAACACTTCCAAACGATGAGGGTAGTAAGACAATCTGAATTCACTAAAATAAAGAACAAATTTATAAGTAATTAAAAAGTTTTTTATGAGTATTACTCTTACTTCACTCCCTCTTCGAAAGGATTAAGAGGGTTATGATTATTTTGGCCCGAAGATGCTATGGCGTAGTCCATAGTGACCATAGCAGCCTGGCCACCAACAAAAAGAACTGACGTTTTAATATCGGTCATATGTTTACTCTAAAAAAAAAATAATTCATTGGAAGGATTTGAATTATAAAGTGAATATACCTAACTTACATTATAGTACATACAATATGCTGGTGTTTGACCAGTTCTAATAATGTAATCATAATTTCTATGATCAATTAACATAACACCTCCTGGCTTTACGCAACGCTCAAAATTCTTCAGAGCAACCCTAAAATTTATTTGAACATGTAATATTTATAAATATGTTTTTATTATATTATACTGTTACACATTGAAGATGAATCGTTGATTTCTTTACTTAAAATATTAGTTTGTGATTTTATTCTTGAGTCTGAGTAGAGCTGCTATCCTCAGAATGAGAGGCAAAAACTAAATACGTAAGAATTGTCAGAACATATCCCTAAAAAAACGTTATAGGTATAATTTTTAAAATCTATATTGAAATAATAAATTTTCAAATTATATCTTGTTCCATTTAAGCCATTCAGTATTACAGAGCATAGGGCATAATTTTGACCTCTCTGATTGGCTGAAATTAAAATTGGAGCTGATATGCGCGCCATCTACTGAATGGCTTAAATGGAACAGAGCATAATAAGAATTATGAAATTGGTACCATTAAACGCCATTGTTATTTCTTGTCTAATATTTTATTTTGATTCTGTAAAGTTGCAGAGCAGCCATCCCCAGAAATGAGGAAACGACGTCGATTATTTTTATAATTATTTTATCTGAAAGAATAATTTTTATTAACATATAAAGATATTGGGATTTCGAGAACTGAGCTACGAAGTACGACTTCGGGCCATTTATTGACGTTTTTGTTTTCCAAATAAATACATAGCTCTCTAGATAATGAAGAAAATTAATTTTTGTCGAATTTTCTTTTTCAAAAAACTTCTAAACTGCCGTTACTGAGAACAATGTTCCAAATAAAAATATTACAATATTATATTGTCTACTCAGTGGCATACGAAAATATTTTTTCTATTGGAAAATTTTCATCGTAAACGTAAACTTAATTTTCAATGATATTGCGTTTTATATTTGTTTTACCAACAAAATTTAATTTTTACGTTATTTTTCTGAATGGGAGCGTATAGCGAGCATTTAATGAAACATTGGCGCTAGCCCCGTTATAGGGCGCGAGCAGACAAGTGACTCGAGTGACCTTGACTTGCTTGGTATCAGCTGATTTGTGTGCGCATGTTATTTTGACAAGAACATTGTCAATTTGACAAGACCAATGTATTGACTTATTTTGATTTTGAATTGCTAAAATGTTAATATTTTACAATTTTTAGGCAGTAAAACACATGTAATTAAAAATAACAACATTTTAGCAGTTAAAAATCAAAATAAGTCATTGGTCTTGTCAACATAACATTGTTCTTGTCAAAATGACATGCGCACACAAATCAGCTGATTCTAAGCACGTCAAGGGCCCTCGAGTCACGTGTCTGCTCGCGCCCTATAACAAGTCCGGGAATATTTAAGTAAATCGATACTTTGGAGTTTGCGCAGAATGAACACTACCGTATGTGCGAATTAAATGATTTTATTTTGATCATTACCGTATGTGCGAATTAAATGATTTTATTTTGATCATGTATGACGTTTTGTTTTTGACATTTTATGAGTGTTTGGTGTATTCAGAAATACAATAATTGAGAAGAGAGAAAGAAATCGCATATTTTCTAGAGAATCAAACATGCGTTAAAAATATTTTCGTACGTTATTGGATGGACAATATTGAAACATTTTTTTCGATAATTGGGAGTTTACAAATTTTTGAAAAAAAAATTGCCCAAAATATTTTTTTTTTTCGTTATCGAATGATCTACGCAAAAACGAAACGGGACAGAAACGAAAACGATACACGAAATAAATGAAAAAAAAAATCCGGAACTGAAACAAACATGAAACGAAATTCTTAATCCTATTGTTGGTGCGAAAACGATGTAACCGAAATAAAAAAATTATCCCGGTTAATAACATTATTTTGTTCCAAATACACTTTATGGCAACACCGATTATCTCATTTTTTGGACAAAACGAGGTGTCAACCTATTTTTTATTTAAAATTTTGCAAGAAAATGATTGGGCAGCTCAGTTTTTTGATTCGGACACCAAAAAGCTCATGAATCGTAAATATTACAACAGTAGCTTACTAAAATCAAGTTTACGCGAAATTTTTAATAATAAAAAGTTGACAAGTCGTTTGGTCAAAAAATGAGATAGTCGGTGTTGAAACTTAAGCGACGATATGTCTTATGTCGGTAGAGATTTTCCGAATTATACAGATGTGCCGTAACTTCAGGTACATATTAGAAGGGCATAAAGTACTTAACCTACTGATTACGGAACAAAAATAATTTTTTGAAAATTCTAAAATTAGTTTTTGAGGAAAATAGTTTTGGGGCACTGGTTGAATAGGTAGTTTTAATATTAAATATTACGTTGTATATATCCTTACGTAATTGCATAAATTAATTTCATTGTTAAATTATTTTACGTAATAGTTATAACTAATTTATTCCAAATATTACAGTATCCAGCGGTACAAAAAATATTCTTCTTAAGTGAACTACTCTTAATTATAGGAATTTTGAAAGAAAATGTTTTTGTTCCGTAATTGGTACGTTACGCACTATAGGCCCTTCTAATATCTACCTGAAGTTTCAGGACACCTGTATATTTTAATCTTTAATTATATTTATTATTATAATAATAAATAAAACTGTTAAAAATACGTTTATAAGTTTTTTTTTATATAAAAATATCTGGAACAAAATAACCAGTTCGGAACAAAATTTATTTTTCGTTTGAAGAGAAGCGATTTTTTTTTAAGCAGGAACGATATTAATCGAAATGGAATTATTTTTATCGTAGCTGAATCGAACCGAAACGAAAAGTCTTTTCGTTTCGGATCTGATTTTTTTTAAATTTAAAAACTTCATTAAAATTTACCCCTAATAAGCCGCGAGTAGTCACGAAACCCGAGCGACCATGATTTTTGATTTGGACTGTTAAAAAGATTATTTTATAATTTACATGCAGTGAAACATATGAAATTAAAAATAATAGCTTTGGCCTTTCTTTGTAAATTACATCGAAGTCGTAGTCGTAGCTCTTATTTATTCCGAAATATGGCTTTGTTAAAAAAATCCTGTATATTCAATTTTTTTCCAGAGTTATTAAATAACATTAAAATATTGTGGGTATATTCAAAATGTTATATATCAATTTTATTCTTTTTGGTATCTCACTTTTGTTCTCTCTGGTCGCCGTAAGAATCCATCATATGGGCAAAAGAGTTACCCAAACATATGACGGCATCAAATCCATCTTCAAGAATATGAGCAACGTCATCATAAAGAGTCAACCAGTTTGCTTCTTCGATAACTGAAAGATTAGGAAATGTTAGTCCCATAGTAACTAGAGGTCAAATAATTTGTACTGAGAATTCAGTTGATAAGTGATATTGCAATATTTATTATTATTGCATCGCTTTTTAAGTAATCGTATTTTAAATGTTAGACAGTCATATTTATACTTACTCCAGTTATCGAAAGCTGGTTCTTTCCTACGGTTCCACCTTTCTTTTAAGGCATATTTTAACATTTTGTCTGAAGCGTCAACAGATACTACTTCAAATCCTTCTTCCAATAACATGATAGAGTCAATTCTATAAATATACATATTTATAAGTTATTATACTATTTTTGTTTCATTTATTATGATTGATGGATAAATGAGCCGTTGAAAATTGGCGTGGTATAAGTAGTTTTTGTAAAAAATGAATTAGTAGTATACTATAGTATGTAATTTTTACCTCCCGCTAATCTACATACATAGGTAAGGAATGTAATGTTTTCGGCCCAAAAATTCAATAATGAGTTGTCAGTGAATAAGCATGAATTAGGGTCCCCACACCACAACACGTTTTTACTATTTTTACAATTATGTCTGTCTGTCTGCGTGTGACGATCTTTCGTCCACGATAACTTTTATATAAAACTTCCAAAAATTTCTATTTTTCCTATTTAAACTTTATGCATTCATATAAAAAGTTGGTTAAATATTGGGTAAAATAGAACAACCGGATGTGGCATATTACTTGAAGCCCATAACAGTAAAATATATTAAAAAATAATCTAAAACTTCTTAAATTCGGTATTTAAAACTCGCATATAAGATTGGAAACAACATATTAGAATTTGACTCGTCTCCTCCCAACACCCCCCCTCCTCCCGAATAACTTTGTTATTATAATAGAAAAGAAGGCCCATAAATAAGTTTAATATTTTAAATAACTATTTGATGGCATATTTTTTATATTTTATAGAGTCAGGTTTACAAGATACGACTATCAACTTTTATTTTTTTGATAGCAATCTATAATTATTTTACCAAAATATAAACCGCAATTTTTTTCTTTTTTTAGCGATATATTAGTTTTTATTAATGTATTTGAAAAAAATCGAGAAAAATAAGATAATAGACCTTTTTAATTTAACAGCTATCTCTTTCTATCGCTGGAAATAGTAAGAAAATGGCGCCAACAACTGTCAGTTGGGCTGCCAAACGAAACGTCAAAAATATTGCACTCATTACAATACCTGTATTCTCGGTGAAAATTTGTATCATTGGACCTTTTAGCTTCAATAAAAGCTTTTGTAACTTATTTCGATAAGTTTTTTATAAGTTGTCTGAGTTTTTTTTATCACATTTTACGTCTATGTTTTTTTAGAAACAAACGCCATGGATCTCATTTTTTCTTACTATGCGCAGATCCCCATTGCGCATATCTTCTATCTCTTTAAATTGAAAAGGTCTATTGAGAAATATGGCTAATAATTTTTATTCAAATAATCTAGATGGCTATGTGAAAATAAACAAAATACAACAATGAAAAACAACAAAATAAAATAGACATTTAAATGTTACTTGTTTAACGTGTTTAATTAAATAAATAAATTAACTTTTAAATTAAATTTTCACATAGCCACCTAGACTATTTGAATAAAAATTATTTCCCATATTTCTCAAATATCTTATTTATCTCGAATTTTTTCAAATACATTAATAAAAACTAATACATCGTTGAAAAGAGAAAAAATGGCGGTTTATATTTTAATAAAATAATTATAGGTTGCCATTTGAAAAATAAAAGTTGATAGTGGGATACTGTAAACCTGACTTTATAAAAAATATCTACATCTACCATCAAATAGTCTATTTAAAATAATAAAACTTTTCTATGACCCATTTCTTTCTGTTATTTATAATAAAAAAGTTAAGGGGGGGGGCGTCTTCCCAGACTCACCCTGTATATGATAAACCGGATGTGGTACTTAACTTGGAGCTCTTAACAGATTTTTGAGGAAAAACATAATAAAATATAATCCAAAATTTCATATTAGACTTTTCTATTTATTGGTACAATAAATTTTATTTACAAACGATCAACCGGAAGTAATACTTTACTTAAAGCTTATTGCTATTTTAAACATGGAATTGGCGGGAGGTCATCCACTGGCCATATCAGATTTTTTTAGTGGAACAGTAAAGCAAGTCAGTATTTCAAGTTGTCACCAATAGATAACATTATTATAGTTGTTTTACTTGGAAACAGTTTTGTTGATTTGTTAACCATTTTCTAAGAAAAAAATCGTATATTAAACTCAGTTTTTATATACACCATTCTAATTTATAACGATTCAAATGTTTTTGGGTTTGTTTATCGCATAATTTAATAATTTCATGTACCTTTGTTTGTAATACATTTATCTAAAAACAATGCATTGCAAATATAATCTGCTATTATGTTATTGCATGATAATTGTGATATGAGATAATATGAAGATAATTTGTTCGCGAAATAATAAAATTAATGAAATGATCAACATGCTGTGACGTCATAAAGCAAAATATAATGAATTTCAACATTCAACTTATCACTTCTAAAGTTATTTAGTGACCTTCAATTTTATCGAAATTTTATTTTAATTAATTTATTGCAATACTAACTTACTAACACAATAAAAATAAACAGGTTCAAGAATATTATCTGAATGACCCGGGTTTGAACTCAGATTAAACCATATTACAATATCACCGTTCGACATACACAATTAATTGTGAAAATATAGACAGGGGTTTCCAAGTCTTATAAAAAAATACTTATTGGATATCAATGTTCATAATGCGTAAATAATATTAAGGTAAATATAATCGTTAATTTTATTTTTGTTGCCCTAATATCAAAATCGAGCGCATAAAATTCAGTATCAGCCATGTTTGTGACGTGCTGGGCACTGGCAAATGCTATTGGCTAATGGATGTTCGAAAGCGCAAGCCACGCCTCCGTCATGTTCGTGCTGGTTTTGGCGTGACACGAAACGACGTACCCAGCGCGATTGTCATATATCCGTCTCAATCAGCTCTAGAAACGTATGTTTTCAGTGAAGATGATGTCACAAACGCCGTCGATTTTCTCAGGCCTCATTTATTGAAACTTTAATAATTTTTTTGTGATGTAGGTAATAGAAACATTTCGATGAAAATTCAAAATACGGGTCTAATATTTTTATGTGTAGATTAACATATTAAAAAATCTGATGTGGCCAACACCAAACCTCCCGCTATTTAATTTTTATTAATTTAAATATACATACATATTTAGTTATTGGGGAAACTGTATTAAGATAAGATCCATTCCATATAACTATGGTTCTATTTACTATTTTCTTTTTAAAACGTTACTATTATTAATTTGAAATGATTAGTTCTGTGACAGTGACATTTATCTGTCAGTTACATACATTTTAGGAGATATGAACTGTGTAATCAAGGAGTTTTGCTTGTTTAAAGCGTAGGAACCGGGATTATAATTATAGATATTTTATAAATTTATCCATAAAATATATAGAAAAAGTATTTATTCAAATCTGTAGAAAATTTAATAATCTTTTATTTTTATAATAACACAAAACTTCAAAAAGTAACATTTGAAGATATTTTTCGAAGAAAATCTATTTGGAGCTTCAAATAAAGTGCCATTTCCGTCTGATATACACCAAAATCTAATGGTCTATTTCCATATTAGAATAAGGTAGAAATACAAGGTATCAAAATTTTCTGAATGATAGGATAGTATTTGAGTTAGAGTAAAGGATCCACACACACACAAATACACACAAACATCATCGTGAAAATGTTAAAATCGGATTCTAGGGACCTTAAAACGTGGTCATTTATCAAAATCTCGATATGCGATTTTTAGCACGATCCCTATACCTCCCTTATCAAGGGTAGCAGGAGGTAAAAGTGAAAAATTTGGAAATCCTATTATGGAAATTTATACAAGCAACTAATATATTTTTTTATTTCTTGACAGTGTACTAACCCACAAATTAGTGGGTACATTTAAAATTACATTTAGTCCTTAGATTGAAAGTATATGTTTAAGTTACTTCTCAAGAACAAATATAATTTAATTGGATATTAATATGTTTTGTTATCACTTACACAAATTTTAATGATAACTTATGTAGTTATTAATTATAAAGACGTGTGGTTACCTTACATATTATGTTCAAAGATAAAAATATTACATGGGTGGCAATATATTTAAATACCTACATTAATACAGATTTTCCATTCTCAAGTTATATGTTTAAATATATTTATTTATTTACTTCAATATGTTATGTTTCAATGCCACGAAAGCAATATTCCGCATAATACCGAAAAATGATAATGGCAAAAACATATGCGTGTATTTTTTATTTATATCTTTCCGAGTATATTTCTTACCCCGTTCCACAAGCAACGTCCAATATTCTCTTGCATCCTTTCTGCCTCAAAAGCCCAACTAAGAAATTCCTGTAGTTTTCAGTCCTTGTTTTGGTGTCTCCAATGAAAATTTCCCATACTTTAGCAGCTTTTCCATCAGCATACTGATCTCTCACACCTTCTGCAGGAGTTCCAAGAGACCTAGTGTGAAATACTGTATCTGCTGCCATTTCACTAAAATATTTACAATTAAATTAAAATAATATACCTTTTGTGTATGTCTCCATCCATGTAGTTAAAAACAATTAATTTTGACAAAACTGACAAATATTTGACATGTACTTACCCCATTGTTGTTATTTAATTAGAAATTAAAAATGTGATGCAATGTAAGTCACCGGCTGCCTTATATTTAATGTTAGAACATAAAAATTAAATTAATTGTTAGTGATAGTGCAAAAGCGAAGGCGGTTTATGATGAAATTTGGTTTTAATCTTACCAATTTTTTGGAGACGCCGTAAAGTAAAAGTAAAATTGAAGAATGAATTGTACAAAACTAAATCAAAGATTTTAAATATTATAATAATCAGTCTAAAAATGTTGTGGAGGGGAGTTCCAGATAAAATGAAATAGCATATTGCATCATATGAATTGAAATACATTTTCTCTGAAATATAATGACTTGTTGTTATTGTTTGCATCACAAAATTTATAAAATATCAATTATTTATTTCCCAATTTATCAATCATTATAGTTAAACACTGACTGGTAGTATTTACTCAAAATTTTAGTCACCCTAACTAATTATCATGGCTACCATTTAAAAATATATTGGAATGATTAAAAAACAAATGAATTTGTTATTATACGTCAATGTGGGGATTGTGGCATCAGAGAGAGAAAATATGATTTGTTTTAAGTAAACTACTTCATATTCTTTACAAGAACATTTTTTTACTTCAATATGATCCATTTTTATTTCTCAATATAATACTTGACAGTAGATTATTTATAAAATAAAATAGGTTAGTTTGCATTGGACTACATAATGATATTTGACGCTAAATGGTGTTTATATTATTCAAGTTGTTTTCTTGTTATAATTTTTAAATCATGATACAAAAGGATCACGATTAAACTAATCAGGATTCACAAAATCACAATCACAGCCCGAAAGAACACGGCTATAGTCACAATTTGGTCATAGCTTAATCAGCCCTTGATTAAATGTAGAAAATGTTTTATACTCACCAAGGAGGATACACATATTTATAAAATAATATTTCATAATATAAATAAACAAAATTTGTACATATTATGTACGTAATCAAATTTTTAAAAGTAAATCAACATTTTTTTTAACTATGACGTCCCTAATATATATGCAATTTATAAATTATAATCATGCATGTAAACAAAAAAGTATAACGCTATCACTCTTTAATGTCAGAAAATTGTACTGGTGACACTAGTGTACACTTATTCCAACTGCGTCTATCAAGTGTAAGTAGGTTTCGTCGTGTTTTCCATATATTTTACATTATTCTTTCAAACCTTATATAATTTCAGTAAGTATGATATTATATTATAACATACATCATGTTTAAATCTTCAAACACTTTTAAAATTTAATATACGAACTCATCTAAAAGTAATCCACTTTTCATGGTTAGGTTCCGCATTACTCAAACTGCACTGGCGCAAAATTTGAATCACTCCCGATTTCCAGTCTCGGTATGGCAGAGTCACAAGAAAAACACACGCTAATGAAGAGATGGTGGAACGATGAAACTACCAGCAAACTAATAACTGAATTAAGGGCTCATTTCAGTCTATATAAATGTGGGCAAATCAGGAAGAAACATTTATGGCAAAAAATTGCAGATGCATTAAATGAAGACGGAAATAATTTTGCACCAGAGCAAGTTGAAAATAAATATAAATCATTATTAAGAAGTTTTAGAAACTCTTATGGCGTGAAAGCTAGGGCCGCTGGAAAAAGTTTTAAATATGAAAAGTAAAAACGAATATTACTATTTGATACAATTATATTTATTATTAATTTTTAGTGAGTTGCATGATATTTTTATGCTTGATATGAGATCAGAAAATAAAAGTTTAATTGAGGATGATGATGAAGAACCTGTTGAATATATTATGGAACCCGACACACAAGACAGGTAGGTAATTATGATTTATTAATAAAAATTCTGTTTTCAATTAAATATTTATTTCAGTGTTGAAGTTCAAGAGGAAACCCAAGAAGACGATAGTAATATATTTGAAGAGGTATTAATACAACAGCCACAAGTTCGTTCAAATTATGTTCGAAGACAAATACCTAAAGTTAACAGGGTTAAATACAGAGTTATTAGTAAAAAACCAAAATCTAGCGTAGATGTTTTATTAGAAATAAAAGAATTAATGAAAAAAGTAGAATTAAGAAATCAAATTAGACATGAGCAAAATTTGAAAATTGCAATGGAGAGAAATAAAATTTTAAAAAGGAAAAATGAACTTATGGAGCAAATGTTGACAAACAATATATCTATGTTATAGTTTTAATTCTTTTGTTGTATAAATATTTCAAGTAAACAAGTAAGGTTCAACTTGCGGTTTCACTTTTGTTTTGTTTTTTTTTCTTCTCTCTTTTTTCGTTGTTTTCTTATGACAGCTGTGACCTAGTAACAGGTAAATAAATCTACCATTCTGCCATCTAGTGAACATTGAATTAAATATGGCCGCCATGATGATTAAGCCGGCGCCACACTTGTGGCAAAGCCGCGCGGCGTGGCCGCTGTACTTGCAATCTAATAACATGAAAAATGACACACTTGCAGTTACGCACCCGAGCGCCGCTTTCCGACCACAACATATAGCGGTTCCGCCAGCCGCCGCAAAGAGTGTTTTGCATTGTTTCTGCTCACACTTTGGCGCGGTCTCTACTCAACAACTAGATTCTCTGTTGAGGTTTCATTTCATTCTGAATATTCGTCACATTCTCACGTTATGTTCCATTACGACAAAAATATTTTGACGGTCCAGCCAGAAGGCGATCTGGAAGGTATCAAGCCGGGACCCGGAACTACATAAAATTAAATGTTTAAAGGATGAAGCCAGTATCGCCTTTGACGTTTATTTTTTTATATGTAGGGCGTAACTTTAAACATACAAGCTCCTTGTACTCAGCGACATTTTGCTAACTAAAATTTTTGTGTCGCCATGTAGTGTGAATGTGAACGAGTAGATGTGGCGCACAAGAGCCTAGCCATCGCAGTGGCAGAGCCCCCGAAGATACACGATGTCTTCCGACTAGAAATTTAAACTCATTTTTTTAAGAAATTTTTAAAAAATTCTGACAAAAACAATATCTAACGCACGAAAATGGAGTCCTTATACTTGTTTTTTAAACTTATTTTAGAAACTAATATAACGACCATGGTTTTGCGGGTGCTTGGAATATATATCCTGCCACTTCGGGGCTCTGCCGCCGTGACGACTAGACACTTCTGCGCGGCGTTGTCGCAAATGTGGCGCCGGCCTTATGAAAGTTTTGAACTTACAAGTTTTCATTCTATTTGTTTGTATTTTAAAATTTTGAAAATAAACTTGCTGCCATATTAGCATAACATACACGTACCTTTGTTTAATGTTCGGTTATGTGTTGTATTGAAACTGTTTTTTGTTTAAACGAAACAAAATTCATTATTTCAAATGTAGTTTGTCTTGTACACTTGTTTTTTCTTACAAACAGTACGTGCTCATGCGCAACTTTTAATAATGGGCGAATTTGATCTTTATGGCAGCATGTTTTCTGTCAGGTGATACAAATTTCAAATGTTTCGGGAGGCTTTTAAATATTACAAAAGCAAAAATCCACCTCCCGACTTGAATTCTGTCTGTCGTATTTCAAAAGAAAATATCAATGTAGAAGTGCGCACAATAATATTATGTATATATCTATTCTTTAATGAAAATATATTTTAGGTTAGCACTACACTAAATCTTAATATTGACCAGAATTTAATTATTTCATTGGGTTTAGTGCCACTTCAGTATTGGGAGGTATATAATATTAAAAATAAACCAGGTAGGTATAAACAAATTTCATATTAACATTTTTCACTGATATGATACGTAAACAATTGACTGCATTTGTATATTTCAGGCCTTATTTTTCTAAAGAACCCATTTACTACACTTGGACAAAGATACTGGATTAAAAGATGTTTAGCAGATTTTTCTAAAAAGCCATACAAATTAAATATTGATCCTCACAATTATTTAGACAATGATGACGAATGGTGGAAATTGATAAATACGCAACTTAATAAACATCCGTTACGAGACAAATTACGATGGGCTACTTTAGGATATCATCATAATTGGGATACGAAAGTAAGGATTTTTTATTATACTGTTATAACTTACACCGTAATAACATTAATCTATTGTTATTAGGTTTATACTGAGGATTCAAAGAGCATATTTCCTCAAGATTTGGGAAACTTGTGTAAAATAGTTGCTCAAGTACTCGGATATTTTGATTTTGAAGCTCAAGCCGCAATAGTAAATTATTATTATATGAATTCTACTTTATCGGGACATACAGACCACTCAGAGCCAAATTTGAAGGCACCATTGTTTTCATTCAGGTATTAATTTCTTATTAATTGGGACCTCGAAAACTATACTCTATTCTATTTAACCAATTCAGTATTGTAGAGAATAGGGCATAATTTTAAACTCTTGATTGGCTGAAATTGGAGACAAGATACAAGTTTATTCACTGTAATTTCGGCTACTTAAAACTGGCGATGATGTGAGCGCCATCTGCTGAATTGGTTAAATGGAACAAAGTATACAAGTGCCACGACTACGGAAAAGGAACTTTGTTGGACCCAACAACACGTTTTTACTATTTTTACAATAATGTCTGTCGGTCTGTGTGAGACCATTTTTTCGCCCACGATAACTCTTATAATCAAACTTCCAAAAATAATTGTTTTCCGTATTTAAACTTTCTGCATCTATATAAAGACTTGATTAAATTTTGGGTAAAATTGGACAACCGGAAGTGGTACTTTATTTGAAGCCCCTAACTGTTCTTAATGAAAAACTATTAAAATATCCAAAAACTTCAATTTTAGTATTTAACACTTTTACATCTATGGGAACAACATATTAGATTTTGGCTAAAATTGATAAATCGGAAGAAATGTTTACTTAAAGCTCTAAACAGATTTTCTTGAAAAAATATATTAAAATATGAACCAAAACTTCTCAAATTTTGTATTTAAAACTCGTGGTGATGATTAGATTTTGTTTACAAACGATCAACTGGGAGTGATACTTTACTTAAAGCTCATTGCTATTTAAATATGGAATTGGCGGGAAGTCATGTATTGGTCACATTAGATTTTCTCATTTTCAAGTAACTTCTAAACTATGAATAATAGAGAAACATGTTTCCAATAACAAAGATATATTTTTATTGTTCATTCAGTGGCGTACAAAAATAATTTATTGTAACTCTTAACTCTTAATTTAACACAAACATTTTTTTTTTTTTTAAATATAACTCATATTAGATTTTTATCCTAAAAATTCTGCTATTTGATTTCTTTACAGTGATATAAATGTTCTTGCGTTTTTTCTTTTATATCAGAATGGGGTATTCCGGTGTTATGGAATTTATGCAAAATAGTAACTTTTTTCTATAATTTACATCTTCTTATAGTAAAAAATACAATTAAACATGTTTAGGGCAAAGTTTTCATTCATAATTTGCTGTTAGAAAATTGAAATTCTTTACATATCTACAAACGTCTTTGAAAACTGTGAAGTTATTTTGATATGCTTTTGCGTGGTTTTTGCTTATTTCAGATTGAATATATGCCATTAGAAACACAGATGGCTTAGTAGTTATTACGAGCTACGAGCGTGTATTTTGTATTTGATATTTTATTCACTTTGTTTGTGTTAATTATTACGTGTCCCTCTCATATTTGTTTGTTTACCTACGTTTTCTTCTTCAAAATTTGTAAATAGGCAAATAGCTGTCTATGAACACGTGTGTTTAGGCACTGAAGTTCGCTGCAGATGTCAATATCGGATGCGCGCCATGATAGAAAATTTGAATTTCGATGATTTTTTTTTAAAAATTCATCTCACTTGATATATGTATTTTCTTATTCAAAATTATATATTTATAATCATACAGGCAAGAACTAACGAAAAAAAAATTTAAATGCCGGAATCCCCATTTATTGTTAATTTCTAAATAAAGCTACTAAGTATTGATTTTTCTTCAAATATTCATTTTTAAGTAATAGTAAGTTGTATACTTGTATTTAAAATAAGAATGGCGCACGATTGAAATATTTCAATAAAATAATCAAGAATGTGTGGAATTTTGTTTTAATACTTTTCTGTATTTTTCTATTTTGTTCATGGATGATAGTATTTTGGAATAGTATATTCTATAACTAGTATGGAATAGATAATTTCCGCGCGAGCGAAAAGTTTGTAGGCCGAGCCATAGGCGAGGTCTATGGTTTCGCGATTGGCGGAAATACTGTTCCATATAAGTTTTACACTATACTTTCTCTAACACTATTTAAAAAATATACTTTGCTCATCACTTAACATTTTTGCTAAAAATAATAAAATATTATTGGTTATGTTTCAAAAGCAATAATTTTATCTAACTTAAAAATGTCCAAAACGCGTAAGACAAGGCGTATAATTAGATTTTGTAATAATATCTTTTATAATTTGACAGTTAAGGCAGTTGAGGTGACAAAATTAAAGAACCAAAGCGCCAAGCAAAGCCGGCTTGATTTTGAAAACAATTGCGTTTTCCCATGTATTTTAAATGGGTGAATCAAAAAACTAGTAGGCGTTGATATTCTGTAACAGTGCTACGGAATGTGCTTATTCTGTAACAGTTTTCAGTTATAGAATGTGTGACTTCCATAGTAGTGTTAGAGAAATGATTTTTTTATATAGTGTTACCTGGACAACAAAACCAATGAAATAAAAGTCACACACTCTTGAATTATCTTATGAAATATTTATAGTTATTTTAAATCAATGGATGATTGATGTTTTTACGACTGTATTATTGAATAAGAAAAAAAAATATTAGTGCAAGAATTAAAACTTCTAGTATGTACGCTATTTGAATGTGATATTTACATTTTTTGTCCTATTTTGTAGTTTTGGACAATCTGCCCTGTTTCTTATCGGCGGAGAGACATTAGACGAACCCGCTATGCCAATTATGATCGATAGTGGAGACATACTAGTTATGTCTGCAGAGAGCCGTTTGTGTTACCATGCTGTACCATTAATTATGCCGAATTTGGATGCTCCGTGGAATAATGAAAATGATGAAGAGATTGACTTAGAATGGAAGCCTTTTAATAGTTTTATAAAAACTTGTAGACTGAATATAAATGTGAGACAGGTTTTAAACCCTGGACAAAATAATTTGGAAGGCAATGTTTCAAGTTGATATATTTTAAGTTTTTTATTTATATTATAATATTTATGTTGTTATATTTTAATGTAGAGCAATATTTTTAAATAAAATTTATTGAACTTGGCAAAAGTTTATTTAAGGCGCATGGTTCGATTTATGATAACTTTTTTTGTGAAATTTTAAATCAATATGACCATAGAAACAAGATAAATAATAATTCAGTCAACGTCAAGTTTTTAAATCATTTTTGACATTTCAAAAGAAGTGTAAGGGATTAGAAACAAAATTTTAATGGAACAAACTGCGGCAATTTGTGCAGAATCAAGTATCAAAATTCCATTTAATACCTATTATAGTTCAAATTATGCCATCTTATTTAGTATTGTTTGTTGGACTTTGTTTTACTACGGTGTGAAATTAATATTCCCGAATAAGGATGTAGAATGGGTAAGCAGAGTAATTACCCTCTTCCATGGTTTTGGTGCAGCCGTCAATGGTCTCCCAGAATGTTTTGCCGATGGAGAGGAATTCTTCCATGGCTCATGTTACTATCTAACTGACAACCAACAGGTTATCTTCGTCGTGACCTTGGGATACTTTATTTTTGATTCAGTATGGTGCATATGTTATCAAACCGAAAGCAAGTTGATGATTGCACACCATTTATTCAGTGTAGGAGCTCTTTACAGAATTCTTTCGAGGAATGTAGGAGGAAGTGAAACTGTTTGCGCTTTGGGTGGAATGGAAATAACAAATCCAATTCTACAAGCAAGGTGGTTTTTAAGAAGTGAAGGATTTAAAGATACTAAATTGTTCACTGCTGTGGAAATTGTATTCATGTTATTATTTTTTACTATGAGACTTGGATTTGGAACGTATTATTTTTATAATGTCGTATTCTTGTATGATTATGATTGGGAATATAAATTTATGACTATTACCTTATACACAATTTCAATTTTGTTCGTTGTGAGCATAATACAGTACGTTAGTCATAAATATTTTTCTGATATGAAACAAAATATTATGGTAACAACAACCCAATGAAATGTATATTTTTTATAATAAATTATACAAAAATAATAAATTATATATTATAAATGTATGGTGTAATGTAGAAGTTATTTTTTACATATAGGAGAGCAATAGTGTTGAATGATATTTTATAAAGTAGAAGTTTAGACCTCCATTTTAGTAAAAAAAGGAAAGTGTAAAAACTACAACTAGACTATTATTCACGAAAGATGACTATTCAAGGCCATTTGTAAGCCGTCTGATATAATATTACTTGCAGATAACTTCATTGCATTTCGTATGCATGGGCGTGCAACATGAAATATTTATAGACACATTTTAACTGAAAAAATAAGAGTAATTTATTTGAAAATTATGTTTCTTTCTAAATAATGCCTTTCTGAAAGATTTATGTTCTTCACTTATGTTTTCGCAAAATTTAAAAACATAGACTTAACTATAAACCAAGGAATAATAATTTGATTTAAACGGCAACGCCATTGGGTAAATATTAGCACAGGGGGTAGTGTAGTAGATAATTAGGGATCTGTAATTCTACGACATACGTCATTATTAAAAGTGCGTTAGAAAATAATGTCGCTATTTAAGTATATCTGTCACACCACATAAATTAAATAGACATAGATCAAATAATCTTTTTCTTTCTAATACAAAATGTTGCTAAGCTACTTCTATAAAATGGTGTGTATTCTTTCTTCGAACAAATGACCTTGAATAGTCATCTTTCGTGAATAATAGTTTATTTGAATTTCTATTTTGTTCTGAGGGCCTCATTTTTTTTGTATATGTATTTGGGTTGAATGGAAGAACAGCCTGTGGCTGAATTCCGCCCTTCACTTGAGGTCAATAAAGAGATTATTATTATTATTTGTAATGTGCGATCATTAAGAAATAAAATTAAAGAACTAGAAATCTTTTTTAGTGTGATTTTCTATGGCTCCAAAGATATGAAGAAAATATATATAATATAAACAATTTTTCTCTTGTAACAGCTTTTTATCATCAACAACACATTCATGGGTAGCAATTTTTAACTGACATAATTTGTGAAGCCATGTGCCTGAGTGTCAAGTCGCGAATCTAGATAACCGGGTTCGATCCCGACCGACGCCAAATATTTCGAATTTTAAATGGCACAAAATTGACCCCTGTGGTGCACTCTCCACGCCAGCAATGAGTGCCCGTGAGGTGACGCCTGGTAGCGCCCGCACGGTGCAAATATTTCATCATTACCGATATCTGTATACAAAGCAGATTGGCACACCCTGCAATTGGTAATGCGCCGCGATATATTTATTTATTTTTCTTCACTATTTCTCAGAGAAGATTTCAAATTCTACTGGTCCGGAGCAGTAGAATTCGTTTCTATCGTTTATGCTTGACATTTCTTTGTTTACATCGTTTGAAAAATTGAGTTATAAACATATTTGTATTAATTATTTTTATCCAATTCCAGTAGAATTTAAAGTTACAAAATCGAGGCCCAGTTCTGATTTAGGTCATTTTAGTAGTAGTAGTAGTAGTAGTAGTATAGCGGGCAACCGCTATGGACCTATTAAACACCTAAAAGGTATTAAATTTTAAAGACTGTGTGACGTAATTTTAGATTTGCCATCTAGCAGAATTTTTCTGAATCAATGGGTGGGTGACACCAACGACCAAATATAACTATACTCTGTCCGTTTTAATTATAGAGCGTTGGGTGAGATAGAGCCTAAGATTCTAGCTCTCTTATTGGTTCAAACGTGAACCGAGTTTACACAGTAAAATATTTGACGCGAAATTTAAATTTGCTTGACAACTGTATCAATTATTTTGACGTCTGACATAAAATAAATAAAAGTCATCAAAGTCAATAGTACACGATTTATTACATATTATTAATTTCTGTTCAGTTCTGTTGGCGTTATATTTCATATTACACAGTCTTTGTTGTTTTCCTAGTTAGTAGTTCGTTAGTTTTGTTATTGTTCTCTTCGTTAATAATACGTACAAGACAACACTACTGAAAAAAATGGCATAAAGAATTTTTTTAAATCCAGGAATGGCGCCAAAATTTGAATTCGTTATTTAATACATGTAAAAACGGCCGCGCTCGAAACGCCATCTAGTCTATAGTTAAAACGGATAGAGTATAGACAAAACTTAATTTTGTTTGTTTTGATTTCGGCTGGCCAGACAGAGAAACTAGAGATAGAGATATGTCTTGTCTACTCCAAGTATTTCTCACTAGATGTCACCACTGAGGCCACACAGATTATCCGTGTGTAGTTTGAACGTTGCTCACTAGAGGCGCAAGTGTTCTTAGTTAAAATTTCGTTGTTAACATCTAAGGTTAACATTAAATAATTCATAAGGTTTAATATTAAAGAAAAACCAACGTGTCACTCACAAAACTACTAAGACTACAAAGACAATATACATGCTTCTACGTGGCCTCTAGTGAGAAATACTCGAACTAGACAAGATATATCTCTATCACTAGTTTCTCTGTCTGGCCAGCCGATATCAAAACATTCAGTGAGGAGGGATACGGAATGTTTTGTCTAGTTATACCTTGTTCTATTGCAGAAATAGTTTTGACCTCTCTGATTGGCTGAAATTGGAGGCAAGAGACAAGTTTACCCAATATAATTTCGGCTACTTCAAGTTTGCGCTGTTGCCTGCTCCATCTACTGAATGGCTTAAATGGAACAGAGTATTGGCAACGAAAATGACCGATAGAGGCAGCACCGATTTTAGAAAATGGCCGGCGAGAAGAGTAATTGTCAAAATTTGTACAGTGTTAGACAGGGGTATAAGCAAATAAAGTTAATATATTTGTAAATGTAAATTGATTTGAAGTGCAGTATTGTTTAAAAGGCAGTATGACAACCGTAAACACAACAGTTTGATTACTTTCTAGGCAAGTTCATAATTTTGCCACCAGGCGGCTACGAGTTCATTTTCTTCGCCAATAGTCTTTGGGTGACACCATGTTGCCAAATGACGAGAATGAAATAAAATAAATTTATGCCTATTAAAAATGATGAAGAAAACGACAAAAAAGTAAATAATATATTCTGTATTACAAACAGAAATGTATCTAATAATAAAATTATTTGACAACTATGCTATTAACTGTCACTTTTCGATTGTTTTGGTATAATAAATTTGCAAGTTTTAAGCGCAAATATGCAAGAACCACGGTGTAGTATCTATAGGTGAGTGCACGACGTATTCCAATGCATTACGAAGAATGGCTAACTAACTGGGCTAGTTCATACAGTGTGCTGCTAGATGTCAGGTTTTGTTGCGACCCGGTTTTTACACAAAATATTTAAAATATTGAATTATTCATATATAACCCATAATATTCTATATTTTCAATCATTACCTTTTATCTTTTGTCAGTTCTTTGTATGTATTTTGTACAAATTCCATACAGAAAGGTTTCTATATTTCCAGTAAAATTATAAAACAAAACAACATATGTCAAATGCATGTGACATTGACACATTTCAATCAGAAATTTATCTTAGCACCTGTTTCTGTGATTATAGTGTAGCTGGCTGCCTCTAAATTGCACATTTTGGCACCTTAAAAAGACTGTATTTCTCTTTATTTGATCCATATCCTGTTGTGCATCTTGTAGCAAAACATTTTCTGTCAAATGGTAACGGGTCGCATTAGCGCCATTTTGTTTCTCAGTTAGCCATGTCAACGCATCTCGTGCTCTCACCTATTGGAGTTTGATTTTAAGCTCGCAGCGCCACAGTGGCGAAAATTGAAAACCTTGCATGCTACATACTGTTTGAAAGATTAAATGCAAACCATGTGCGAACATTTGTCTACAAGTGCTTTCGGGTGTTTTAACTGTGTTGTATAGACAGTAGTTATTACAATTCAATAGATCAGCTCTCCGTTGTACAAATTTGGGGAGACACTTCAACGTTAGCTTGCCCCTGCATTAATGATAATAAGGCATTTGCAGCTTCCACCTCATCTTCATTTTGAAGTTCAATACCAGCTTCTAAATCTCCAGTATACAATTTCTCTGTAAGTGATAAAGTGACTGTATCTTCCACATGATTTCTTATTGATAATAGGGTCCTATACCATTTTTTCTTTAATTTTTTTTCTGTAAGAACAGGATGAAATAAGAATTTTAGTGCAAACGCGACTTAAAAATTTTACGTAAGAAGCGAGATATGAATTTTTAAAGTTAAGAATTTCTTGCGTGACGTAGTTGGTACTTCCAGTGGTGTTAGTTCTAGAGAGAACAGATTTTTTCATGTTTGCATAGCTGAAATATTTTTATATAAAAACTTATACGTTATATTTACGAAGAAATTATTATTAAGCATAAATAACATAATAATAAGCATTTTTTTCTTAATAAATTTTAGAACATTGAAACAGTCACAAAGTATGACGGCGGATGGCGCTGGTGTATGTTTGTTTTGATTAGTTAATATTATTATTAATTTAATTAAAACATATTGCAAATTGATTTAATTATAAATACATTATTATTGTTAATATTAGTAGATATTATAATTAAACAAATTCTTGAAACATAAAATTGTAAATTCTTTGTTAGGTTATACAACAACGTGACAGTTCATAATCTTTCAAAGGTGACCGCATAAGACGCGCGAATCTCGTTTTTAAAATCAGGCGACCAATCAAATTCTTAGGACCTAACACGTCATAACTAATTAGTAATCAACTTTAATCGCTTGTCGTTTGCGACCTAATCAATACTGAAACAAAATTTTTTCACTAATACTCATTAATTTATGTGTACTTTCGTCTTCTGATTTAAGATAGTTAAAATTTGACTATGGTATAGTACTCTATCGTTCTTCACGGACTGATACAGAAGTAAAATGTACAGTAGCAGATGCACTGCCATGTACTACTTTTGGCAAATTTATTGTCGGAACTGATGTTCTTTTCTAATTTTTCCGCTGCAGAACTGAAAAGTACAAATAAGTTTATTTAGTCTCAGTAAATATTAGATATTATTGCAAATTTACCTCTGAAAAAGTCATCTTCAACTAAGTGGATGGAACAAACTCTCATGTAAGAACTGATTTTCTTGCCAATTTTTAACTTATTAATCCAGAGTTTCCTTCTACTTGTAAACTCATATTCTCCGAGTTGATTTTTTATTTTAATTTTCTTTTCACTAGCAGGAAATTTATGAAAACTAATATCCATTATCCATATTCCTTCTTAAAAAATGCACAATTGGGATTTTCAAGTATCAAGAGATGGCGCTGGTCGCATTAAACACTGGTACACTTTTTGTTGACGTGTGTCAACGTAGCATTTCTGTCAATTGTATTTCTTTAGTTTTCGTATTATTTTCTCATTTATCCGTATTTTTTATTTATAATTCAAGTACGTATAATAGAGTTTTTGTAGTCATATAGTTGTAGTTTCATGTATATGTCAAATGTGTACCACTGTTTGCAGTTCTAATATTTGCCGCTAGTTAGCGTTTTCTTATTTGAAAATCCCAATAGCACGCAGCAATTTGATACCATTATTTTAAGAAATAAGAAAGACAAGCAATAATTATGATAATAACAATTGCAATAAAAAAAAAAACAACAAAAAACACAAAATAATAGTAAAATATTAAGCAAAAACTTTACAAATTATTCAAACCAAATATAACCACTATATGACAAACTACTATGTAGCATACAAGGTTTCGTATATTTGCCGCTAGATGTCATATCGCTTAGCTGCAATCTCTATACTACTACATACATACTACACCGTGGCAAGAACATATAAAAACAAGAAAACAATTTTGTAAATATTGTTCAGTATGCAGTAATAGGTACATCATCGCTCATCGCAATTGTTATCGCGCCTAACCTTCTTTATAAAACTTATAGGCTAATTCTGAATAAATCTGTAGTCTTACGTTTTGTAGATCTGTAAAAAAACTGATCAAAACGCATCTATTTTTGTTGATTAATATAAAATTATATATTAGTGGCAGCTTCGTTGCGATTTGTTCATTATTTACAGATCTGTAAGACACAGAGATTTGTTCAGAATAATGTCATTATATCCTTTTTTGATTTCTATCTGCTTTTCCTTTCTTTTTAAAGTTTTCATCGCATATATTATAGGGCGCGAGCAGACACGTGAATCGTGCTTGGAATCAGGTGATTTGTGTGCGCATGTCATTTTGACAAGAACAATGTCACGTTGACAATACCAATGTTTTGACTTATTTTCATTTTGTTGTTCTAGCAAAAGATCCTATATTTCCAGCAAAATTATAACACAAACATACTATGTCAATAGGGGATTCCGATTAAGCGAATTTTAAGCGCCCCGTCGCGGTATTTTTAAGAACTATGTGGACATACAAGTAACTGTCATCGTGCTGTCAAGATAATAGCCTTGTGAAATTTGTGTTTTATATTAAAAATATGGGTGTTAGGTACGAGTATGGCCTGTGCAAGAGTGATTACAGGAATAAATATAAAAAATATATGACAGGAGTTAATTTTATGCCATTTTCCAAGCCGATCTCATCTCTCATGGTTTATGCGTAACTACATCTAAATGGCTTCTTAGAAGTAGTGGTATATGTGACCGTAGTTAAATAGGTTATGAGATGGAAAATAGCCCCACTTTATATACATCAACTAGCAAACACGTATTACATGAAATTACCGCATATACCCATTTACCACCATCAATACAGGGTAATATATTATCACTGCGTCCCGCATTCATATAATTTTGATTTCTGAAAACTTCGAAACAATTTGAGTTAGTATAAATCAGTAACTAACCGAAACTAAAACCTTAAAATAAGTTCGCTCTTTTTCCGCCTTTTTTCAGACCACGATATTAACCATCTTTTTTAGGTCATTCACAGAATGATTTTCAATATTTTTCTTTTTTAATTTTGCCCCTGACACTAACTCTGCACTAAAAAAAAATCATTTTCATCACTAACCGAACACATGTCAACAGAAAATATCTATTTGTCCACATAGTTCAAGATTTCACCGCAAATGGCGCACTTTGTGACGTTACGATCGGAATCCCCTATTGCACTTGACACTGACATCTTTCGATCAGAATTTTCTGAATATAGCAGCTGTTTCCAAAGTTATAGCATAGCTAATTAATTCATGAAATTATTTTTTTTTAACTCTATATCCGTTTAATATGAAGGATAAAATGCAAATCGTATAGAGAATAAAATATTCTTCAATATTTATAATAACATGAAATGTAAAAAATCTGATGTGGCCAGCACATTACCTTCCGTCAGTTCTATGTATTTTGTACAAATTTCATACGGAAAGTTCCTTGTTAAATTAAATATTCTATTTCTTGTACATTACATTCCGGCAGTTGCATGGATTTTATACAAATTTCATACAGAAAATTATTATTTTGTGACGTTTTCTATATACAGTATAATGTATCTGCAGAAATAAAAGATTTATTATTATTATTAAATTAAATATTCTATTTCTTGTACATTACCTTAAAGCAGTTGTATGTATTTTATACAAATTCCATACAGAAAGCAAAAGATCCTATATTTCCAGTAAAAATTATGACAAACACACTATGTCAATTTCACTTGACACTGACATCTTTCAATCAGAATTTTCTTAATATAGTAGTTGTTTTCATAGCTATAGCTACTTAATGAAATTTAATTTCTTTATAATTTTTTAACTCTATTTTCATTTAATATTAAGTATAAAATGCAGTCAAATCGTATAGAGAATAAAATATTCTTTAATATTTATAATAACATCAAATGTGAAAAAATTGTATTTAACATAATTTTTTCAATAAAAACTGTTAAAATCTTCAAATGATGGTACTTCCGGTTGACCAATTGTAACCAAAATCTAATCAGCTCTTCATATGGATGTAACGAAGAAGTACACGAAAAATTATAATTTTTGTAACTGTAGTATTAGAGTTATCGCAGACGAAAATTTTGTTACACACACACACACACACACACACACACACACACACACACACACACACACACATCCACACACATCCACACACACACACATCCACACATACACACACACACATACAGACATCATCGTAAAAATAGTAAATTCGTATTCTAGGGACCCTAAAACGTGCTTATTGATTAAAAACTCATCATCGAATTTTATGACCAAAGACAATACCTTCCTTACCTAAAGGTGACGGAAGGTAAAAATGATATTTAACAGTTTTTTCAAGAAAAACTGTTAAAATGAGGGTACTTCCGGTTGACCAATTATAACCAAAATCTAATCAGCTCTTCATATGGATGGAACGAAGAAGAATACGAAAGAATTATAATTTTTTGAATTGTAATATTAGAGTTATCGCAGGCGAAATTTTTGTCACAACACACAGATATGTATACAGACATCACCGTAAAAATAGCAAAATCGTATTCTAGGGACCCTAAAACGTGTTTATTCATCAAAAACTCTCTACCGAATATTTTGACCAAAGACAATGGCTCGTATTCTCATCTCTTTGAAGTAGCGCTACTTCCGAAAATTCGCTACTTTAATGTTAAAAATTAAAGAAATAAAAATAAATTAAATTGTAAATAGCACTTATTTCAAATATTACAAGAATATGAAACCTATTCTTGTCTACAAATAAAATTTAAAAAATCAATATAGCGCTACTTCGGAAGTAGCGCTACTCCAAGAGGTGAGAATACGGGTCATAATCTTTCTTACCTAAAGGTAATGGAAGGTAAAAATACAAATTTTTGATATGGGTAGATTAAATTATATACGTACTTAGAATTTTGGAATCAAAATAATAAAAAAACAGGTAGTGAGCAGTGAACGAAAGCCAACGACAAAAACCGACGTGTAAAATTTAACCAAATACTAGGATAAATATAAAATTGATTTAAGAATGATTTTTTAAGTATTGATCACTCGATCTTTTGATAAATTAATAATTTTTGATTTGTCTCTCTAAACTGTACTGGTTACATTTCACCACTAACCATACAATAACCAAAAAACCAGTTCTGTACTGGTAGAACCCAACAGGTGTGGTAACCTTGGGCTACGATCCTTCTGCATGCACGGTCGACCAGGAAAATATGTTAAAATTATCTGTATATATCAGCGATGTAGGTATCTCCAAATATTCATTAGTTCTTGAGATAGAATAACTGCGTCATCATGCATTTCTATCAACGTTGTTGCGTATTTTTTGCTGTAACTGAAATAGTAAGTTATTTATTATTGTAAAAATATGATACAATTAAATAATTCAATTATTTCAGCTTATTATTACCATAAATTTATTGACTCTTCTACGTAATATATTATCAGACATTCATCATGCTTTCTTGCAAGATCCAATGGATGGATATTTTTGGCCACTAGTTTTTCCTTTAGCAATACTCATTGTAATCATCTGTTTAGTGTCAGCAGTATTTTTATACAAAGGTGCAGTAAATGTAAGTAATAAATGTTAATTTATTTAAAGTGTTATTAACATGAATCTTTGTTTCAGAAAAATGAAAAATATTTTCTTCCTTGGATAGTCGTACATGGATTTTTGGCTGGTTTAGCATCCATTGGTAGTTTTATTTTTTTAGTCTATCCTGATAGTGCAGATCGTGCTTTTACTATGGTTGCAATATTTACAAGTAAGTTTGAATTGGTTAACATAAAAGGAAAGGAACGATTTTTAAAATATTTTTATAGGCATCTTGTGGGCAATGTTGATTATAACGATTAAATGTCGCAATCGTATCAAAAATGAAGCATTGAAGCTGTGCCAGATTTAAGAAAATATGGGGCCCTAGGCTAATAGTTTACGACGGGCCCATACCCTCGTTCCCCATTTTTTTACTTAATAAAAATAAAAACCAAATTAAATAGGTACAATATTGAAATTTTGGTCATTTTATGATTTAATATACATACAAAATTTAATCAATAAAAAATAATATATATATATATATATATATATATATATATATATATATATATATATATATATATATATATATATATACACAGGGTGTTATTAAAAAGTGGGCCATAGGCGTTTAACATGGAAATCAGTTTTTCCTTGCGCAAAAGTTCCCATTTAATTTTTAACAAAAGTGTTTCAAATAAAAGTTGTAGATAATTAAATTGTACGCTAAATCACTAAACAGATTTCATTTTGCACGTTGGTATCGTGTAAAATTGAATTTAAAATTCTATAAATACTGCTTATTTGTGGCGATAGCCATGGAACAAAAACAATGTTATGAAAAAATGCATTTATTTTGAACTGTCAGAAATTCGATTTTCAAATAAAAATTACATGTAATTATATTCTACACCTAAGCCACCGAACATATTTTGTTTTTATAATGTAGATCTAAATCACTGCAGAAATTTTAGTTAAATTTTATTTTGTAACCTGAAAAATCGAAATTTTGACAATTCAAACGATATGCATTTCTTTGTAATTTTGTTAAAATTCCATGGCTATCGATACAAATGAGCAATTTGTCTACAATTTCAAATTTGATTTTACACGTTACTAAACATGCAAAATTAAATATGTTTAGGCCCAGTTGCATAAAGCATTGTTAACTTTAATCACGTTGTTAACCAAGGAGGATAGAAATGGAGTAAGCATTCAATGCTAGGATACGACGACCGTTCTAGCAGCCATGGTAACAGAGTTTCGTTTCGACCGATTCCGCAGTACCCTTTCAGAGCGCTGTTGTTCATATTTTATACTTATAAAATATAAAATTAAATTTTTAAAATGAATACAAAATATGTAAGAATTGACAGTATATTTATATAAACTATAATACAGTACATACAGAAATATTCTAATATTTGTAAATACAAATAATGCGATTATATTCAATTCGTAGTGTGTTATAGGTAAATTAAGATGAACACATGGCCGCTCCGTATGGGTGGGCAGGTTGTGCCCTGCACAAAGGCGCCTGACTTTGAGGGGCCCCGTTTCAAGACAGTAAAGTAAATAATAGTAAATTTTTATAAAATACTCTTATTCGCAAAGACAAAATTACTATAAAACTTACAAATTAACGTAAGTGAACAATATATTTTTTAATTTGTTTGCATTAGAGCTCCTGTTATAGGTAAAATAATTATCGTATCAATCGGTTTGTTATTATTCTAACATTGTTATATTGAAATAATAACTGTGGAAATGTTGATTACAACAAAGAATATAATGATTATAACTCAAAAATATTGATTACAAGAATGAATCGCACAATGAATCCAATATTAAATACCTACTAGCATTTTGCGAAGAATCAAATGCTTTATGATTTACATACAATTCTGAAATCTGTTGTAAAATTGTTGATTACAACAAACAATTTTAATTATAATCTATTGATTACAAGAATGAATCTAAGAAAATTTCATCAATATATTAAATCTAACATTTTTGATGAGCAAATGTATATTTTAAACTTTCATTTGTAAATTTTACGAGGGGAATGGGCACTAAAATGTAGCATAGCACAAAGACGCCTTATACCCACGGAGCGGCCCTGGATGAACCTGTTCATCAATTCTTCTCAATTCTCTTTTCAAGGAGTTAATTAGAATTATCATAGAAAAATACAACAATACATGTCTGCAGTTGATTTTCACACTATCTTGGGTTCGAAAGGCAAAAAGGCATGGTTTCAAACAGCATTTGTATGACATCTACAAACGAATAAATCAATGTTAGATACATGTTAGTAATTAATAAGTAAATTAGACTTCACAGAATTTTAAATTAATAACTTACCTCCGGGAGTTACAAAAATCGAAAGAAATTAGAAAAGATTTTTTTCAAAATGATTCTTCACTGACAACTGACAAGTTATGATCCGAACATATCACCCTTGTAGATGACTGTGATCAAAACGCGCGCATAAATTGAATAAAGGGTTATTTCGAATTCTACCTAACCGATAGTGCCACAAATTAGTATCGACCTATTCCGTTTTTTTGGCGCTGCACTGTATCATGGCTGGGTATATAAGTGATTTCTCCTGGTGCTCCTTGTTGTTAACTTTAACAAGACTTCTCTTCCAATGTATTTTTGATACGTATCCATGGTTTCAATGTGTAGTTAAACACATGATCAGCTAACAACGCTTTATGCAACTGGCCATTAGTGATTTAGGCGTACAGCTTAATTATCTACAACTTTATTTGAAACTTTTTTGTTAAAAATTAAATGGGAACTTTTGCGCAAGGAAAAACTGATTTCCCATGTTAAACGCCTATGGCCCACTTTTTAATTAACACCCTATATATATATATATATATATATATATATATATATATATATATATATATATATATATATATATATATATATATATATATGGGGTCTCGTGGCTGCGTGCCTGAGTGTCAGGTCGCGAATCTGGGGTTCGATCCCGACCGACGCCAAATATTTTGAATTTTAAATGGTACATAATTGACCCCTGTGGTGCACTCTCCACGCCAGCAATGAGTGCCCGTGATTTGACGGTACAAATATGTCATTATCATTACCGAAATCTGCGTACAAAGCAGATTGGCACACCCAGCAATGGGTAATATGCCGTGATGATATATTTATTTATTATTATTATTATTATATATTTATATATATATATATATATATATATATATATATATATATATATATATATATATATATATTTAGTTATAAAAAAATTGTACACTGTACTGCTAAATTAAGTCCATTTTACCATTGATATACCTATTGACTTTATTTATATTGATTGATTATTGGTAATTTATAATCTCACAAAGAGGTTCATCTTTATTTTATATTTGTATTTTTTTTTGTATATGTATTTGGGTTGAATGGAAGAACAGCCTGTGGCTGAATTCCGCCCTTGACATGAGGTCAATAAAGAGATTATTATTATTATTATTATTATTATTATTATTATTATTATTATTATAATGTGCGATCATTAAGAAATAAAATTGAAGAACTAGAAATCTTTTTTAGTGTGATTTTCTGTCTCACGAAACATTGGCTCCAAAGATATGAAGAAAATGTATATAATATAAACAATTTTTCTCTTGTAACAGCTTTTTATCATCAGCAACACATTCATGGAGCACGGAGAAAAAGGTTTCTTTACGATTAAAAAATATATTTCTTCAACATATATTTCTTTATTACAAAAGTTTATTATTTAAGTCAAACAAGCATAATTTAAATTAAAGAACGCCAGTTATTTGGAACTAACTTTTAAATTCTTTAAATATTTTTTTATTTCCTTTAAAGAAATATTGTTAAATTAAAAAGAAGATTTATTTGAAACAACAAATATTATTTATTTATATATATCCCGTACATTTTTGTCATTCAAATAAACTATTTTACATGTTTCTTTTGAGTTGTGTGCTTCAACTTCCGATTTTTTTTCAACCAAAGAAAATGTTATTACATGAGGATGAAGATGGCGTAGTTGCGTATTTGATGTGATTTTATACGTTTGTGCAATGTGATAATAGTTGCGTCTTGTTTTTTTATTGAGTTATTAAAACCCTAGTTCAGGTAAAATTACTTACGAATGTATTGGCTGTATGCGCTCTGCATGTGTTCTTAGCCAATCATTTTACCTTCCGTCACCTTTAGGTAAGGAAGGTATTGCCTTTGGTCAAAAAATTCGGTGGTGAGTTTTTGATGAATAAGCACGTTTTAGGGTCCCTAGAATACGATTTTACTATTTTTACGATGATGTCTGTATGTGTGTGTGTGTGTGTATGTGTATGGGCATGGGTATGGGTGTGTATGCGTATGCGTATGTGTGTGTGTGTATGTGTATATATATGTGTGTGTGTGTACGTGTGTGGGTACGTGTGTGTGTACGTGTGTGTGTGTGTGTGTGTGTGTGTGTGTGTGTGTGTGTGTGTGTGTGTGTGTGTATGTGTGTGTGTGTATGTGTGTGTATGTGTATGTGTGTGTGTGTGTGTGTGTGTGTGTGTGTGTGTGTGTGTGTGTGTGTGTGTAACAAAATTTTCGTCTACGATAACTTCCATACTACAATTCTTAAAATTATAATTCTGTCGTATTTCTCTTCTTTAAATACATTAACGGTTCTATCTGTAGTTGAGGTGATCCGTGAACTGACGGAAGGTAATGTGCTGGCCACATCAGATTTTTTCTCTATACTCTTAATTATCCTAGCACTTAAAATTATTTTAATATATTTATTTAAACACCTATATCTTAGAATCCAATGAAAATAATAAGAAATATGTAACTAGAAATTTTAAAAAATGAACGATGTATCAGAATTACATTTATTTGTATTTAGTTTCAATTTTTATAGTTATTTACTTATCAAGGCAGGGAAGTTCATCTTTTCATGACGAATATGGAGATTGTTTGCCGAGGCGAGTCATGAAAAGGAACGTCAATGACGAGATAAGTATTAATTTTTTTCTGAAATCGTATAAGGATCCAAAATTACTGAATGGTACATATAACCTATTTTCATTTAACAAGTAAATCACATTGAAAACTTAAATAACTCTATTTAAAATTGTACAAGAATTTAAAACAACTGTATCCTGGGCATCATTTATTTGAATTTCATACTTACAATTTAAATTCAGCCACAACTTAGCTCAGTAAGGCTCAGTGTATTTGGCACATGTATTATACATGGACCTAAGAAAGTACAATAGAGATGGGCGATTCGAATCTTTTTAGTGATTCGTACCAAACGAATCCGTATCAAGAAAAGATTCGTATCAAAGGATTCGTTCATTTCGTATCGCTACCGCCGGCCGCAGCATTTCGTAGTTTCGTACCGCTTTCCTTACTCACTCCCACTCCGCTCCGATACTTACACGTCGTTCATACATTCGCATCATATCGCATCGCGCGCAATCCAACCGTCGCGTATTCAATAATCATTCATTTAGTATTATATACATAGAAATATGTACTAGTATTATGCAGCAGATTCAACCTGTATATCTCGTATAATTTATCTTCATTATATTTTCGTCTCTTTATTTTTTTAATTTAAGAATCGGTTAGCCATATTATACTACACTTGTTTTCTTTTATACTTATATATTTATTTTGTCATGTTTTATTTAATATTTAATGTCGTAATGATTATTATTTTATAATAAAATACCTATAATAAATATTATTTTAATTTGGTTTAAAAAATATTTTAGTTTATTTATACCGATACCGAATTCCCGCTTTCGTATATGAGCGTCCGCATCTCTGTATCATGAGTCAGTGCGCGCAGTATCGCATCACATTGCAATACCGGTACCATCGGATTCATTCGTATCGGCCCGCTGCCCGCGGTCGACCGTATTTCGTTCCAATACTCTTGTTATACGGTGATTACAATGACGAAACGAAATGTACGAATCATTTATTTTTGCTGGATTCGTACCATTTGAATCACTGAAAAGATTCGTACCAAAGATACGAATCATACGAGTACGACCCACCTCTAAAGTACAACTTTCTTACTTCCATGGTTGTTGACGTAAACTTGAAACATATGAGCTGCGCGGAGTGAACTTTGTCAGATTTCAGATTACAAATTGGGGTTAGATAAAAGATAAAATTATCGTTATAAATTATTAAATATTTTAATTTTTTATATAATTCATTTAATACAAATTTTATGTTAATAAAATTTGAAAATTACACATAAATAATTGTATTTCATATTGAAACATAAAATGTGTTTGTGAAAATAAATATTGCAACGCTGCATTTTAATTCCCTGCCTAGGCAGGGAAATTCAATTTCCCTGCCGATTTTGCGGCAGGGAAATAGTAGATTACATTACGATTTCAGGAATATTATTTTGTGGTTTCCTTTGCATTTATTTGCTTTAATTTGATTTATTTAAATCAAACAAATTATTATTCCCCCTCATTTTACTGCGTCATTGCACAGTTATTCTGCAAACTTTATTAAGCACGGCTTGTTAATTGCCATTATGTCTTAGATGGATGTCGTAAGTATATAGAAAGATTAAGGATTTGAATTCTTAATTAATATATTTCTAGGTGAGTTCGCAATTCTTCAACAAATATTCTTATTCAGTCATTTTTATCTGTCCTCATTTATTTCAGTCAGTAGTTACAGTTATTATAACATTGATATATTACCTAATCAAATTTTAGTATTTTGTTTTGTATTGTTACGAGTTGTTTCAATATAACACGAAGAGTCTTGTACATAACTGATTATTGTTTTTATGCCGAAAATGTTTGTTGGGAAACCGAGGCCCGTAAGGCCAAGGTTTTCTAAATATTTGAAGCCTAAAAACTCACTGTTCGAGGTTAGTTAAAGAAAAACTATTTACGGTTTCAAATGAACTACTTCCGGCTATTCGGTTTACACTGAAATCTAATCAATTTCTGTACCTCCCTTACCTGGGCATGTAGGTAAAAATGTACAATTTCTTTTTTTAGGACAAAGATATCAATATTTTAAAAAATTCTGATGCATCTATTTCGAGTGAAAGTTCCAGTTCGAGTTTCAACTCGAATGTAATGCCCATTCGCGAGTTTACTCCTTCAAAGGAACATGGATTGACCAGTTATTTGTTATTGTTATTGTTATTTTGTAAATATATCAATTTATATGCAATTTTTTGTATTGTTTACCAGTACTGTACTGGTAAAACCCAGCAGGTATGGTCACCTTGGGCTACGGTCCTGCCTCACGATCAGCGATGTAGGTATCTCCAAATATTAATTAGTTCTTGAGATAGAATTACCGTGTCATCATGCATTTCTTTCAACGTTGTTGCGTATTTTTTGCTGTAACTGAAATCGTAAGTTATTTATTATTGTAATAATATATGATACAATCAAATAATTCAATTATTTTAGCTTATTATTACCATAAATTTATTGACTATTCTACGTGATTTATTATTAGACTTTCATCATGTTTTCTTGCAAGATCCATTGGATGGATATTTTTGGAAACTAGTTTTTCCTTTAGCAATAATCATTGCAATTATCTTTTTAGTGTCAGCTGTATTTTTGTATAAAGGTGCAATGAATGTAAGTAATAAATGTTCATTTATTTAATTTGTTATTAACATGAATCTTTGTTTCAGAAAAATGAGAAATATTTTCTTCCTTGGATAGTCGTGCATGGATTTTTCACTGGTTTAGCATCCATTGCTTGTTTTATTCTTTTATGCTATCCTGATCGTGCAGTACCAAGCTATGCTTTTAAATCCGTTGCAATATTTACAAGTAAGTTTGAATTGATTAACATAAAAGGAAAGGAAGACTAACGATTTGTTAAATATTTTTATAGGCATGTTGTGGGCAATGTTGATTATAACGATTAAATGTCGCAATCACATCAAAAATGAAGCATTGAAGTAGTGCCGGATTAAAGAAATATGGGACCCTAGGCAAAGAGTTTACGTCGGGCCCCTACCCTCCTCCCCCATTTTTTTACTTAATAAAAATGAAAACCAAATTAAATAGGTACAATATTGATATTTATACATAATTATTATAATGGCGATCATTAAGAAATAAAATTGAAGAACTAGAAATCTTTTTAGTGTGATTTTCTATGTCTCACGGTCATGGAGCATTGGCTCCAAAGATATGAAGAAAATTATATAATATAAAAAAATTTATCTTGTAACAGCTTTTTACCATCAGCAACACATTCATGGTGGTGCAGCAATTTTTAACAAAACTGATATAATTTGTGAAGCCATGTGCCTGAGTGTCAAGTCGCGAATCTGGGGAACCGGGTTTGATCCCAACTGACGCCAAATATTTCGAATTTTAAATGGCACAAAATTGACCCTTTTGGTCCACTCTCCACGCCAGAAATGAGTGCCCTTAAGGTAACGCCTGGTAAGCGCCCGCACGGTGCAAATATTTCATCATTACCGATATCTGTGTACAAAGCAGATTGGCACACCCAGCAAGCCGTGATGATATCTTTATTGATTTATTTATTTTATTTAATATTGAATTTGTTTTCGAATGCTGTGGAGTTTGTAGATGTACATACATATAATACAAGAAATAAAACTAAATTGATAGTTCCAAAACATAAATTACAATTTTGCTATATCAACCCAAAAATAATCGGAATTAAAATGTATAATAAACTTCCACAGGAAATAAAAAGTATAAATTGTAAGAAATCTTTTAAACTTAAATTGAAATATTTTTTAATCGAAAAATGTTATTCGAGTGTTGACGAATTTCTTAATGATGTATGAGCAATATTTTGTAATTATATTTATTGTACTTCTTATTGATTGTTTACAAACTTGTATTTCATTTATTGTATTTCTTTGACGTGCCATATGTCATGTATATTGATCAACTGGTAAAAATAAATATTATTTTGCATTTACATAAATATTTGTACAAAAACTGTTTGAATTTCGAATGTATGAGTTTCTCGATTATATTATAAAATAAATAAATAAATAATAAATACATATATAAATAATTAAATAAATAAATTCGAAATAAATAAATTCGATGGCAATCGTTTCTCTTCAAGTATATAGTTCTATATTATAGGGCTTGTTTGTTCCATGCAACATTTTGGATATAAATTGGATATTAATAATATCTATGATTCAAGCAAGTTCTAGTTTCAGAAATAAATAAAAATATAAATAAAGTAGAAGAATATATCCCATTATGGTGATCAAAGAAATGCAGCAAATTATATGATTTACAATATAATTTAACAAAAAATTTAATTTTAAAATACTGAAGAGTAATTCATAAGTTGATATAATTTGCAAGTGATTTATTTTGTTCTGTATATTCGTATAAAAGTCCATCTTTTAATAAAACTTACCTACGTTAGATATCCCTTTTAAAAGCTTTCATCTTATGCTACATTTTAAAAACTTAAACATAATCTTTTAATCTCATTTAAGATTTTGCATTCCTAAATAACAATAAACAAAGCCCTCCATATTTAATGTAAGCGAAGTTATTTTAGGCTTTTGAAAAACAAATCTCTGTTTACTCTTTCGACAAACCAGCTTAAGGTCTAAACTGACAGCTGCTTCGCTGTTTTCAATGCATTATACCCGACGTAACCTAACAATTCGCACCGTCGTTTCCGAATTCCGCAGATTATCGTGCACTGTGTACAAAGGCGTCTTCTAAAAAATGCAAAGCCGGCTCTGTTTGGACGAACGCCGGATTATAAGGGTAGAAGATTGCGAACAAGGGATGGTTTCGCAGATTCGAGATATGTACAGTTCTGGAGGATTTTGTTTTACTAACCGGTGTAGTGCGCTGTGCGCTCGATATGCGCAATTGTTTGAGAATTATGGTTATTTGGGCGAGACGCGAGACCGAGAATATATTAGAAATACAGGTTTCATATAGAGGAGAGGCATAAATTGCTACATATTGAATAGTTACGAAATTTATAGTTAAGTAAATATAAAGACTCACCGAATGTCTGTTCTGTCTGTCTGTTGCTGCTTCCTGGGCTGGGACCTGAAACAATTAATACGTATATTATTAAAAAAATATTTATGTATGTACATTGAAATCGCATTATAATTTCAATTATTAATAATAAAAGCTGTGAAAGATATAGGTATTCTAATAAATTTTGATATTTAATCATGTCCTTGATTTTTTACATTTTTTCTGTGTTTATGTATTTATTTATTATTTATTCATGTATTTATATATCTCGCAAACAGAAATATTTAATAAGATAATATGCAAATAGAAAAATGCGGAATTTTTACAACATACTGTATTAGGAGAACAGAAATGGAAGAGTTCTAATTTTTTAAAATTTTGAACACTAATGACATACTGTAATATGTTTATAATACATCAGTATTAGAGAGTATTGTTAAGAATTTTATTTATACTTACAACTTACATTACTGAATACATTTTGGGGACTAATTGTAGTTTTTAATATTCTGAGTTCGAGTTTGATGTTTGATTTAATACAGAAATGATATATTATAAATCACTTTATATAAAAATAAGCACACACCTATATTTAAATAGTATGAACAGACTTGAGCAGTATTGTAATGCTTTATACTTTAATCTAAGTACAAAACATGTACCAGGCGAACATGTCTGCTCCAATAAAATTTGGGTCATTCACAGAAATTTAAATCAAAACTAGCTCGTTCACATGTGCAAGAAGATATAGTTATTTTCATAATACCATACTTTTAAATGTGCTTTAACAGTACACTATGCTCAACCAATATATGCGTCAAAACAGCCACGGCCGTTATTTTTTATAACATAACAATTATTAAAAATGACAGCTAATAATAAATCAAACTCAGTTGGCGCATGCGCCCAAGGGGCCGTATCCAGGCTTAAAGAGTGAGTCTTTTAGCACTATATAGTTTAATAGGTATATTTTAAACTATGGCTAAAATAAGAAATTCAGTTTTTAAAATCATACCAATATATTTTTAAATGGTAGTCGGTAACTAAGGGTGAATATTCCTTAAAAATGAAACAATGCGAGATTTATATTGTAGGTACAAATTTTACTTTAATATTGAAATTGAAAAAAAATTGGAAACATGTAAAAAACATATACTCTGTTTTGAATAGCAGAGATATTGAAAAATATTATTATTGAATTGGAAATAAATATATAGTAGTGACATAGGGTAAGATGGTAGATTTAAATTTGGCGCCGTAATCAATCAGATGAACTGGCGCATGTGTTAATAATCTGTTTCCGTTTTCCGTTTGTTGAATGATTTTGTTCTTATTTCTTACTTGGGCATTAATAAACAGAACAGATACATATCTTTTTATTTTTCATATGCTCTCTGTGAATATAATATAAGCACATCTTTCTCAACTATGGAAAGTGTTACTAATGAAAATAATCTAGAAACCATGGCACCTAACGAATTAAATTCTACATGTGCCGAAACAAATGGTAAGAAACGTACTTATTAAATTATTATTTACTACAAATAATTTATCGAAATTATGAGTCTGTCTGATATAAGATTTATTAGATGTAAATATTTTTTTTTGAATGTATAGAAAAAAACTGTAACGTTATTATAGTTTTTTCTCTGTCAATGGACCTTTTCAATTTAACGGCTATCTCTTTCTATTGCTGCAAATAGTAAGTAAAATGGCTCCAACAAATGGCAGTTACCCAAACGAAATGTCAAAAATATTGCAGTCATTAAATAACCTGTATTCACGGTGAAAATTTCCATCGTTAGACATTTTAGCTCCAATAAAAGCTTTTGTAACTTTTTCCGAGAAATTTTTTGAAGTCACAGATTTTACACACATTTTACGTCTAAATTTTTTAGAAACAAATGTCATAGATCTCAATTGTTCTTACTATGCGCAGATCCCCATTGCGCATATATTCTATTTCTTTAAAATGAAAAGGTCTATTGGATTATGGATTATTTTATTGTATGAACGGACCTTTTCAATTTAACGGCTATCTCTTTCTATCGCTGCAAATAGTAAGAAAATAGCGTGAACAACTGCCAGTTGGGTTGTCAAACGAAACGTCAAAAATATTACAGTCATTAAAATATCTGTATTCTCAGTGAAAATTTAGACATTTTAACTTCAATAAAAGCTTTTGTAACTTATATCGATAAGATTTTTTAAAGATATCTGAGATATTCTCACATTTTACGTCTAAATTTATTAGAAACAAACGCCATAGATCTCAGTTGTTCTTACTATGCGCAGATCCCCATTGCTCATATTTTCTATCTCTAAATGGACCTTTTCAATTTAAAGAGATAGAAGATATGCGCAATGCGGTTCTGCGCATAGTACGAACAACTAAGATCTATGGCGTTTGTTTATAAACATTTAGACGTAAAATGTGAGAATATCTCAGATAACTTTTAAAAATCTTATCGAAATAAGTTACAAAAGCTTTTATTGAAGTTAAAATGTCTAACGATGCAAATTTTCACTGAGAATACATGTATTTTAATGACTGCAATATTTTTGTAGTTTCGTTTGACAGCCCAACTGGTAATTGTTCGTGCCATTTTCTTACTATTTGCAGCGATAGAATGAGATAGCCGTTGAGGTTCAATGAAAAGGTCAATTTTTTATTTGAAGTATTTTAGAAAACCAGTGCTATGCAACTGCTTGCTACCGAAAACAGCTTTTGTGTTTTGTTTTTGGTTACTTTCTACAAAAAATCCTATTCTGAAGATAAAAAAAGATTCCATAGAAAATGCAGTTATTGTGGTCGCCTACTCAAAAAACGTAAAACACAACTTGGACAAGAAAATGAGAAGCAACTTGATCTTGAAAAACAGAATCGCGCATATAAGAATATGGACAGAAATGAAGACGGCACATCTAAATGTTTATCCCCGGAGTTGACATTAAGAAAAGATGGTAAGAATCAAAATGATCAGCCTCAACAGAATACAACAATTGTTGAGGTGGCATCAGCAATAACTAATGAAAAAATGAATTCGTAAATATTGTTTTTATGCAAAAAAGTGGCTATTTATGTATTATTCTTCAAACTTTATAGTTTTTTTTTTTGCTAGCATAAATATAGGTCCATGTGTGTCATTGTAATATATTTCATATAAAATGAAATATCGGCACATGCTAGTAAATCCCTGTATATTATAATCAGTTCATTAGACATTCAACGATAATTTATATTACTGTTTCTGTATTTTGTATAAAAAATATGTATATTATAAATGTTAATAATAAATATCGTTCGTTCATAATTATCATTTTTTTTATTTTCGTGAATAATAAATTTAATAATTGTTTCATATATGATGTTTGAGGTTAAATTATACATTAATTTTTTTGTCAGTTGCTAGGAAATGAAGTTCTTCTTTTATTGCTGTGAGCACAAAAAGTATGATTTTTTATTGCCTACTAAATGTCAATAGAATCATTCAAATTTCTTTTACATGACGCCTGTGAAAAATGACGAAAACGATGATGGATATAAGATTTAAAATAATTACAAATTTAATATTAATCAAGCTTCACCTCGTCCATGAAACTACTACTTTTTTGCCTTGTTAAACAATGCCATATAGGAATTATGCAGGCTGCGTCAAAACAATCTCCCTAGTTTTATATTATGGCAGTGTTTCCCATCCTTTTTTTAGTAGCGACCACATATACCCCCACCCCTTCTCATTTGCCTTAATTGTTATTTATTATACGAGTGTGGAATGTATCATATTAGTCACGAAAGAAAAAGTTTAGCCACGTAGCCCGGAGGGCGAGTGGCTAATTTTTTTCCCACAAGAGTGTAATACAACGTTTTATCCAACACTTTACTAAAAACTACTTAAATCATTTTTATGTTTTCATTCATCGTTTGACACTGACAAGTCAATTGATGTAGTATTTTAAATTACAAAGCTACAAAGTAGCTATTGTATGGTTGTTAAAGTAATCACTAACTCGTTTCTCGTTTTCGTTTAATCAGCCGTACATGACAGATGTTAAAAGATACGTAACCTATTTTAGCATAAATGTTAATATTAATTTAAATAAATAAGTTTCATAATGTTAAATTATTTCAATAATAAAAAAATATTTTAAAATTGCCTTTTATTTATATTAAAAAAAATCAGTAATAATTCCTCCGCGACTTCTAAAATGTTCTCTCACGGAGTGACTAATGTTGTACATTAGTTATTTCAAATAACCATAGTAACAAGTTTATTATGAGTTTGTGTTGGATAAAAGACATTTATAGTAATTGTAATTGGCCTCGTAATGGGGAAAGTTTTGCGTAAGTTAACCAACTTCGTATGTTTTATAATTTGCGAAATCCATATGTTTGAAATGAACATCTTGTATAATATAATAGCGCTTTTTAAAGTCAAACACGTAGTTGGATTATTTAAATTTATTTTCTATTCCTTTTATAAATTAAACAGTATTCAATTCATTTATTTGTACAAAGATTTCGTTCTCGTCACTTGTCGGTTTTTACCTGAATTTCTTGCTCTTGCTCGTGGATCTCTTTTTGTAAACCGATGGTGACAAGATGTTTTTCACGGCAACATATTGGACATTTGTCTTTGTTATAACAGCGCAAGGTGTCTAGCTTAGTCGAATACATGAAAACGTGATGCTAAGCTGACATTTCTCACAGATATTCATTGTGAATTGTGTTTAAAAACCAGGTAAACATACAATATCCTAGGATCAAGTTTGGATATGTGACACTGTCAGGGTGTTGGGATGAATATTACAGAGTAGGGGATACTTTTTCCGACAATAATATATTTTTAGTCAGTGGCGGATGTAAGGGGGCTAAAGCCCTCCACCCCCCAAATAACCAACATACACTATATAAAATAACACTTTAGCATCGTTTTCAATTATCATTATTACACATGCATTATTCTAAAACACATAAACTTTATGTCTATTAACGGGTTTCCTTTCCTTCTCAAGCCCAAGAATCATCCGACCTTCCCACAAAAAAATTCTTTGTAGCATAAATAACTATTTTGCACGATCGGGGGGTTTTTTAATATTTACCAATAGTGATTCCAAGACAGTAGGTCTTATTTACAAATTCCTGAACGGTAAATGATGTGATTCACTTACCGTTCAGGAGACGAGACAGTAATAGCTATTAATATACCTAGGAATGTTATGCACATCATAACTAGAGGATTTTAAGACATCTAAGGCTTGTTATGATTAATAACATCCGTGGTTTGTTTAATAGTTTATCGGTTTCAGAAAATTAAGACATTATTGATATATATCATTTTTTGAAATTCTCTCATTAATGCTACTTTCAGATTGCTATGGTTAACAGAACAATTAGTTTGACAAATATTCAAAATATGTGCTTTATTCCTTAGGTTTATTACTTTAGAATAAAGTAGACCGTATTTAGAACGATAGGCTAACGTTATCTGTATGTATTAATGAAGAGCGTTATATTTTTATTTTATTTTCATTTTGTACACCGTTGTTGACAAGTCAGCATGGTAATAATATTACCATACAGATACAGTTATTACTTACATAGTTACCAGCCTACTTTTGTATATGTAAACAATGGAATAATATCCTGGAACCGGTAAATAAATAAAAACAAAAATCAAAGCTTACTTCAAAAATGACAAATAAAATTATCTATATGTCAAAATAATTTTCAAATTTTATTGTTCTTTTAAATTTTGGGCGTCGATCGTGCAAAAAATAGTATACACTATTATTCACGAAAGATGACTATTCAAGGTCATTCTTTCGAAGAAAGAATACACATTATTTTACAGCAGTAGCTTAGCAACATTTTGTATTAGAAAGAGAAAGATTATTTGACCTATGTCTATTTAATTTATGTGGTATGACAGATATACGTAAATAATGGCATTACTTTCTAACACACTATAAATAATAATGACATAAGTTGTAGAATTACAGATGCCTAATTATGTACTACACTGCCCTCTGTGCTAATATTTACCCAGTGGCGTTGCCGTTTAAATCAAATTACTATTCCTTGGTTTGTAAGTTAAGTCTATGTTTTTGTAGTTTGCAAAAACATAAGTGAAAAACATAAATCTTTCAGAAAGACATTATTTAGAAAGAAAAACAATTTTCAAATCAATTAGTCTTATTTTTCTGTTAAAATGTGTCCACAAATATATCATGTTGCTCGCCTATGCATACAAAATGCATTGAAGTTATCTGCAAGTAATATTATATCAGACGGCTCACAAATGACCTTGAATAGTCATCTTTCGTGAATAATAGTTTACATACATTGTCTTCGAGTCTTCGATACATTTGTAGTCGATGACAAGTGTAATAGTATAAATAGTTTCCATGGTATCACTGGTAAAAATGTTATTGTTTTCGACTAAGGACCTAAATATTTCGTCTAAGTCACCAGTAAATTTTTATATAAAAATTTTTAATGACCTCTCTTTACAACCGAAGTTATTCAAATATTTGAATATTTAGAATACATAATTTATCCGAAAGAATATTTTGATGAAAATCTGTATATACTTAGGATTTTCGGCTTCAGCAAATAATGGTTGCGGCCGGAATTTTGGGCGTAAGAGTAAATCTTATTGAAGAAGATTAAAATTGAAATTATGTACCTACTTAAGGGCTGTCCTTAAATTACGTAACGCTTCAAGGGGGGGGGGGCGTCAAGAGTAGCGTTACGCAACGTTTCGAGGAGGTGGGGGAGGGTTTATGTGTGCGTTACGTAACGATAAAATATAAAAAATATTGCTAAACTTGCTTTAATAGTTTTGAAACATTCAAATTCCGCGGTGCTAATTCGTATATGCAGGCAGTCGTTTATTTTCAATAACAGTCAACATAATATGTCGGGCACAGTTCAAATTCGGGTTAGTGGTCTTTCAGTGCAATGCAATTCATATTAAAACACAAATTCAAGTAGTGTTGATAAGGAAAAACTTTTCAATAGTTTGTTAAAAGCATATGGAAATACATATGCTTTTAATTTCTGTTATTTTTTCATCTTTATGTACATTAATTTAATTAGTTTCTGTTTCAAATTTTAACTGAATATTATGGAGGCCATATACTTTTATATTCAGTAAAAAAATTGGGGTGACAAGCCGTAGGGCAAGAGTAGTACATTATTTTTTATCTTTATGTACATTAATTTAAATAGTTTCTGTTTCAAATTTTAACTGAATATTAAGGCCATATACTTTTACATCCAGTAAAAAATGGGGGGGGGGGACAAGTACTGCGTTACGTGATATATGGGGGGGGGGTTCATGTTTGCGTTACGGGTGCGTTACAAAGGAGAGAAGGGGTATCAAAAATTTCCTAATTTTGCGTTACGTAATTTAAGGACAGTCCCTTATAGAAAACTCCAAATATTTTGTTATTACAATCATAGAAACAAAAAGATTTAAACTAAAAAATAGTTCGCGCGAGAAGTACATTTTTAGTAGGTAATGTACCTACATATTTGCATATTTCTTTATAATAAAAAAATTAATTATCCATTTACGTAATGTAATGTAATGTAATATTTATAAAACGAATATCAATTATTTGACCTGTATGAATAGGTAGTATTTTGAAAATTATTATTTTAAATTACCTACCTTATTTTTATAAAAACTTCAAAATTATGTACAGAATAAATATACCTATCACCACAACTCTGAAAACAAAACTGAGAGAGCTACGGCTACGCTAGGAAACTGGTTGCATGAAACAAAATTAAATTAATATATTTACGCAACATAAGTTATTAATTACTTACAGCGGTAAAAATAATAGAAAATATTTAAATTACCTATTCAATCAGTGACTCAAAATTTTTCGTATGGTAGTTTCGAATTAAAATAAACATTTCTTGCAAAAACTAAAAGTACGGTATTATATTGTTGGGATTAAAAAATTAAAAACAATATAATATTCAAATGTTTTAATAAAAGGAATATGCAGGTTCTGTGGTTAATGGTTGGTTTTATAAAGCAAAAATAAAATAAAAACTTTTGAAGCATATTTAAATGAAAATTTATAAAACCGGTCTTAAAAATACATATGAAGTTATTTTTAAAAACAGTCAGATTGAAATAATCGTAATAGCATTTTCTTTGAATTTAATATTAATCCAATATATCGTAAAAGGAAATTTACCATTTGCATATTCTTCTTGTCACACCATCAAGATGTCAAAAGTTATGATTAATACATGAAACAATTTAGTAAGTATAAAGATTCTAAGTTTGAGTTATAATTTATAGGCCTGAGGAAGTATTTTTCCCTTGACATAAGCGAGAATTAATTGCAAGCGATTCCCGTGGATTACGGACTATTTATAGTTAGATCTCCTTAGGTTAGGTGAGGAGCTCAACAATTACAGATATTTTGCACGTAAACCATTTGTGCTTTTTGCTAGACTATACTTAATCAAACGTCTCTACTATCATTTCACGTAATGCAATGCAACACACGCAAACGTTTTCATTAAATACCATTTAAAAACGTATTACCATTGCTTTACAATTTACTATACTTTGCATTAGCAGTATATTTTACAATTTAAAATAATATTTGCCAGAATGGGATGGGATTGGAACATGACTTTGATCTTGAATAGGGTCCTACACCAATTTTTTTAAAAAAAATCTATAAGAGCTGCATGAAATAAGAATTTTAGTGCAAACGCGACTTAAAATTTTACGTAATAAGCGAGATATGAATTTTTAAAGTTAAGAATTTCTTGCGTGACGTAGCCGATACTTCCAGTGGTCGACAAACTGTTTGTTCTAGAGAGAATAGATTTTTTCACGTTTGCATAGCTGAAATATTTTTATATAAAAACTTATACGTTATATTCACGAAGAAATGATTATTAAACATAAATAATAAGCATTATTTTCTTAATAAATTATAGAACATTGAAATAGTTTGACAATATTATGACACAAAGTATGACGGCGGATGCGCCTAGTGTTTGTTTGTTTGTTTTGATTAGTTAATATTATTATTATTAATTTCTTTAATTGTGTCAGCTCTTACATGGTGAAACTTATTATTCATTTTAAACTTAAACCCAAGTATTTTCAATAATTAAAATAAAATTATTATTATTAACTTAATTAATGCATATTACAAATTGATTTAATGGGGTATGTGACCATATTCGAATTTCAATATATATGTCATAAAATATAAAAACAAACCACTATAGCTTTTTATTATAATAATAAAAACGAAACACTAATTTGTAATAATCTTGTTATTAACAATTTAATGTTTTGGAGAAGGGATATATGCCGTAAGTATGGTAGAATCGTGGACAAAGACAGATAGACTGCGGGAAGGAAAGAGACAGTTATAAATCAGCCTATGAGCGCCGCGTTTATGTTGTGGTAGGCGTGGCAGGGTGGGGCATGATCACATCTGGCTATAACTATCTCTTTCCCTTCCAGTCTAACCGTCTTTTTTCAAGCTTCTACCATTGATACGTCACAAATCCCTTCCCCAAATTTTTAATAATTATTTTCTCGGAAAGTGCGAATTATTAATCGATGTAAAAAAATACGGGTATTTTATTTTTTTTGTCTAGTATCATATTATGTAAAAATAAAAATTTGGTCACATACCCCATTATAAATATATTATTATTGTTAATATTACTAGATATAATTAATCAAATTCATGAAACAGAAAATAGTATTTTTTTTTGTTAGGTTATACAACAACGTGACAGTTTTTAATCTTTCAAAGGTGACCGCAGCAGACGCGCGAATCTCGATTTTAAAATCAGGCGACCAATAAAATTCTTAGGACCTAACGCGTCATACCTAATTAGTAATCAACTTTAATCGCTTGTATTTTGCGGATTTGACTATGGTATAGTACCCTATTAAAACTAGACCAAGAGCCGGATCTAGGCACGGGCAAACCTAGGCAGTTGCCCAGGGGCGTCAGTCAAATTGGGGCGTTTCGTAAATCATAAATATTTAAAAATCTTTATTAGTAAATTGAAATTCGTAAAATAGATAGAAACCTTACTGAAATCTTACAAATTGTACCTGGCTGAAATGTGTAATAATATAAATGTAGGTATGGTCGTTCCACGAAATCAACCGATTTACGTCATCAGTAGAAAGTTATTAAACTTTTTAGCTAATTTACATGAGACTGGATCGCTTTACGTTGTGATTGTTGCCTATAGGGCGACTAAAAGTAAACTAATATATGCTTGATTACAACAAAGAAAATTTGATTACAATAATGAAAATAATAATTATGCAAAAGAGAGATTATAATTATTGTCTCACTACATTATAAAAATTTGGATTTTTCGCCTTTATTTTTTTCATAGAGTGTTTATTTTACATAGGGGCTCAAGAGTTCTAGTTGTGCTATATATGTATAACAATTACGTGCTATAAAAATTATATTACAGAGTTATTATAGCATTCTGTACATTCATGACTGAGTACTGCAGTATTTAACTTAAGATCTGTTATCTGTCAAAAGTGAACTCGGTATTTGGTGTATTTATATTATTGTCTGCTCGTCTGTCAAATTTCTAATTTGTTTCAGGAATGTTATTTAAGGTCGTATAAAAAATATTGTATGCAACTTAAGTGTAAGCAAGCTTTATGATACTCGGTCAATAATTTTCGTGACGAGGCTTGATCGCATGTCATAAAGCTTGTATTTACACTCTCATTACATAAATAACTATTTTTTTAAAGTGGTGTAGGAGGATATTTGAGCCGATTAAAGTTAAAGTGGTATAACTCAAGACAAAAATGAGTTAGTAGCATACGATGCGATTTTTTTTACCAGAGTAGTGGTAAATACGTGGTTAACAAATCAACAGAACTGTTTCCAAGTAAAACAACTAATGTCTTTGGTTGCAACATAAAATATTGACTTGTTTTACTAATAAATAAAAAATTGACATCGTATGCTACTATCTAATGCTGGATTTATACAGCGTAAGCCGTAACGTATCGTACCGTGCTGTGGCGTATTGTAACGTATCGTAACGCGTGATTTTTCTAGGCTATTTTATACAGAACTTTTACGGTACATTTTCGTAAAAAGTATACTAATGCTCTGTCGATACAAGTATAGTGTACATCAGATTTGTATTTATCAGGTTCGTTAGTTTATTCGCTATGCACTATATTTCATATATATTTCCATTTAATATATTAATCTAAACTTTGAACATGACACATGTCACTTATGTCAGTCAAAGTCACACAAGACAGACTATTCCTAATGTAGTATTCCTACGTACGTAGAAATATAAAAGTTGGCGATCTTTGGGTTTTTGACACGTTACGGCACGGTACGTCACATTACGGCTTACGTCTGTATAAATTATCACATATGTATGTATGCATTGATTAATTCTTTACGTTACGTTACGGCTTACGCTGTATAAATCCAGCATATTTTTTTCAAAAACTTGACTTACACCACTCTTATTGTGAACGGCTCATTTTTTAATGGTACGTGCTTTGCTTTAATGTTTTAATAACGTTATTATGTTATTATTATAAATGGATATGGATATGTGGCAGTCATATACATTAAATATGCATTCACCGCTTATGAACTTTAAAGGCAAAGAAAAATAAAAATAATACATATAAACTGCCATTCAGACAATTCTTATACGAAATTATGCATTATTATGTACACCTACTCGATGCAAGAATTCATTTTATTCTTGGAACTTTAAAAAAGAAAACAGAGTCAGTTTTTGTTTTCATACGTTCATGAATACAAATCAAACTGTATTTAAACAAGAATCAGTTGGTACTGTTAAACAGGAAGTAATCCAAAACCATTAAATTCTTCCAAGAATTGTTTTTTACGTGTATTATGCAGGTAATGTTGAGCACTTGCCAATTAGAACACAGATCTTGGAAGTGAAATTTTTAATTTACTCCTTTTAGTTACGAGGGTTAAGCTAGAATTATAGAGAATAAGAAAATCAGGCAAACCGTGGAAAACAAAATTTGCACCATCAATTTAAACAGATAATTGTTATTTGAAATTAAGTTAAGTTAAATTAGTCCGAACTTACAGGCCAATTCTGAACGTTAATCTGTAAAACTGTAAATTCGTAAATCTGTAGGCTAGGCTAAATCTGTAACTACACAATTTACAGATTAGGCAATTCTGAACACATATCTGTAACGAGCCTAGTTACAGACATATCATAGATAAGATTTTTAGTTGTTAGTCTGCATTAGTTTGTCACGTCGTGACGACGTTTGTTGTCGGAACATGTAGTGTTTTGGTTTTGGGCGCTGGCTCATTGCCAGCCCACTGTGTAACCATAGACGTAACTAGTACCCCCCCCCTTAGGAAAAGTACATATTAGTGTATTTTTACCTTCCGTCACCTTTAGGTAAGGAAGGTATTGTCTTTGGTCAAAAAATTCGATGATGAGTTTTTAATCAATAAGCACGTTTTAGGGTCCCTAGAATACGAATTTACTATTTTTACGATGATATCTGTATGTGTGTGTTTGTGTGTGTGTGTGTGTGTGTGTGTGTGTGTGTGTGTGTGTGTGTGTGTGTGTGTGTGCGTGCGTGCGTGTGTGTGTGTGTGTGTGTGTGTGGATGTGTGTGTAACAAAATTTTCGTCTGCGATAACTCTAATACTACAGTTACAAAAATTATAATTTTTTCGTATACTTCTTCGTTACATCCATATGAAGAGCTGATTAGATTTTGGTTACAATTGGTCAACCGGAAGTAACAACATTTGAAGATTTTAACAGTTTTTCTTGAAAAAATTATGTTAAAAATATTTTTTTCACATTTGATGTTATTATAAATATTAAAGAATGTTTTATTCTCTATATGATTTGACTGCATTTTATACTTAATATTAAATGGATATAGAGTTAAAAAATTACAAAGAAATTAAATTTCATAAAGTAGCCATAGCTATGGAAACAGCTACTATATTAAGAAAATTCTGATTGAAAGATGTCAGTGTCAAGTGAAATTGACATAGTGTGTTTGTCTTATAATTTTACCGGAAATATAGGATCTTTTGCTTTCTATATGGAATTTGTATAAAATACATACAACTGCTTTAAGGTAATGTACAAGAAATAATAATAATAATAATAATAATAATAATAATAATAATAATAAATCTTTTATTTCTGCAGGTACATTACGCTGTATATAGAAAACGTCACAAAATAATAATTTTCTGTATGAAATTTGCATAAAATACATGTAACTGCCGGAAGGTAATGTACAAGAAATAGAATATTTAATTTAGCAAGGAACTTTCCGTATGAAATTTGTACAAAATACATAGAACTGACGCACGAACTGACGGAAGGTAATGTGCTGGCCACATCAGATTTTTTTATATTTTAATAAATATAAATAAATAAATATATCATCACGGCTTATTACCCATTGCTGGGTGTGCCAATCTGTTTTGTACATAGATTATATTTTAATTATTGATATAATTTTGTGAATCGTGTGGTTTAAAGTTTAAATTGATTAACCGACAGGAATGTATGTAGGTGAGTAGTAAAAAATTTAGTAATTTTTCGATGTGAAAAATTCTGATTAGGTAATAATTATTCAATGAATTATGCTCTATTTTTTCAACAGTAAAATAAGCGCTTTGTGCTTTACATACTCACCACATTGTTCTTAAATTCACTGTAGTTAATGACTAGCTAAAGTAAAAAAATCCACAGTATACGTTTATTTAAATATTCTGGAAAGTTCGAAAAGGTCCTACCATGTTCCAAAATGGTCTAAAATAGTCATAAAAGTTTCAGAAGATTTTTCATAAAGTTCAAGAGAGTTTAAAAATCATCAACCGCGCGAACAGGGCATGAAAGCATTCGGAACCAATAAATTTTTACGCATTTTCTAGTTTTTTTTTTTTGTATTGTAATTCGAATGAAAAACAGTATTTTCAAGACACATTCTTTAATGAGTACTTGTCACAAAATGGGATTTCCTATTTAACATAACATATCGAACTCAAGGACCTGCCTCTCCCCCCAGAAAAATTCTGTAGTTATGCCCATGTGAGTAACAGTATAATTTGTTTAATCTTTAATTTAATTGGTCAGTATTGTTTAGTTTAATAAATAATTGTAATAATATATAAATACAAGTAGTTATAAATCTCAAGTGTTGCCCGAGTCCATAAATCTAAGTGTTCATCAGCATCCCTCATCAGTCTCTTAGACCTCCCTCGTGTTACATTTTGTGCTCTAATATTGTCATTATCGAAATTAGAAAATTTAAGCATATTTGGAACACTCAGAAATAAATAATAATAATACCAATGTATTTTAAATTTAATTTGAATGTAGTATAGGTAGGTATGTAAGTTATCTATACAATTCTACTGTTGCGGCTGTGCGAGTATATTATACATAAAGTAGGTACTTCGTATTGTTCGCATACAATTCTGCAGTTCCATGTAGCAATATACGTCATTTTCCTCGTTGCAGTGATAAAGATCTCAAGCTGCATTCATTATGACTTATCCACACGATTTACATTATTTTAATTATGCATTCAGATATTATGATAATACTTACAAGACTTGGGTCGAGATTGGACAGAAGGCAAAATTTCTCGTCCATTACAGTAGCTTTGTTAGGGTTTGGTAATTACAACCTATTAAATTTACACACAAACTGCATATAATCAGCTATATTCACTTACTCTTTCTGCACGCCATTTTAAATTGATATTTCGCGAATGACTCATCTTTGCTTAATAACTGAAGCTGAAGGATTAGTGTTTTGCATTTTTACGTTGCGGAATAATGACTTCGCAGAACAATGGAGCTAATGAAACGATGGTGGTAAATTGTAAGTTTTGGATCTGATAATTTCGGAATATATTTTTCAGATAAACGCTGAATGGTTAATCGAGTGCAAATGGTGTGAAATTTAAATTTAATTACAAAATCACTTTCTCGAACAAGATTATCGCTAAACGATAGTGATTTTTACTCGAGTTTGTTATTTACAGTAATTATTTCAGACTTCAGCATAATTAAATAATAAAATTTAATGGTTATTCTAAGTAAATTTGTACATATCTTACTTGGAAATCAACTTTGATAATCAAGACTTTAATGTATTTTAGAATTTAATTTGCATGTTCTAGCAATGCTATGTGGGCTTAGAATTTGATAAAATTGCAATCTTGTTCACATTCCTATGCAGATGTATTTTTTAAATGTTATTTTGATTATAGTAGCTTACCTTTTTGTTTAAAGATACTTATACAGACATACATACATACATAAAATCACGCATGTCCCACTTAATGGGTTAGCACAAACCCGAAACAAAAATAATAATAACAACAACCACAAAAATAATCACTCACTCTTTCAACCACATTCTTATTTACTCGACATCATACAACAAATGTTCCTCTCTTTAACATATTATAGTGACCGATTTTCGGTAACGAAATACCGCATCCGTACCACAATAATAGTTACGAAACAATCATTCTTCGCCACACATTCCTGTCTAAGCACACTTCTTTCGCCTCGGCCACATTCATAATCGCATTCATACATGCTCTTCTTCTCTTTCCACTCGGAAACTTTCTCTCTTTTAGCACCTTGTCAATCACATCCATCCACTTACATATTGGACGGCCACGCAATCGAACACCTTCAACTTCACCAACTTCCCGTCCATGCCCAACATTCGCTTCCATACATCAAAGCAGGCACTTGCACTCCATTATAAACATTTAACCGAGCTTCTTCTTCTTTAAGATATGTATTATCGAGCGTATTATACTTTTATTGTCAGTAAAATTTGAATGTATGTAGTTTATTTTATAATGGGCTATATGACCATTTTTTTCTTCTTCCATTTTATGATTTTTTACAAAAAATAAAGATACCTACGCATATTTTTTTAAATCGCTTAATTTTTATTCATTCCTGAGAAAAACAATAATAAAGTTTTGGGGCGGGGATATGAGACGTCACGTAGGAAAATTAGAATTCATTCGATAAAAATCATCAATCATAGAATAATCTACATTTGGCAAATTACTGGAATCTGCTTTTAAGAACTCAGGTTTCAGGTTCCATTTTTAAAATGATGTATCAAAACAACATTCGAAAGTCATATGATTTGAAGGTCAATGTCATATGATGAAGTGTCAATATCATATGATATGACATTGACATTTCAGTGCAAACCAAATTTACACCAAAACAATCTGTTGTGTAATATCAAAATATTTTTATTTTATTCTATGAATTGCCTATATTGATACCATATACATTGTTACATTAATAGATAATTCATAGAATTTCTTTAAATTTAATATGAAGATAGAAGTGAAATAATAAGAATAAATTATAATATTATTTTTATACGTTATAAATCTACATACAGTAATTTTTTTTAAAGGTGTCCGATCAAGGGCATCTACGATTTGTATCACTTTAGATTTTAGCTCCGGCAATTTTTTCAAATTCAGTAGTGTCGTTGACTGAGTTTTTATGAGGATACATAATATACTAATGTTATTTTTTTATTATAAAAATATATGTTACAGTAAAAGCATTCAAAATAGGAGATTCGAGAGGGGATTCCACCATTTTTTTAATATAATTTCATCAGAAAGTACAACTAAAACTACGACTATTGGTGAAAATCCGGTGAAAAAATTCCTATTAATAAGCGAGTTATAGTCCCCCGAAGTTTGAAAATATAGAAGTGACGTCACGAATATAAGTTTTCTATATAAAACTGTTTTCTTCGTGGATCTAAAATGTTCTTGAAATGTATGCTATTTTTATATTATATTTATAAAAAACAAATTAATATTATAACACTGTTCAAGTCTACATGCTTTCTAATTGTAAGTGTATCAAAATTATTAGGTTTAATGCAAGATATTTATATTCAAATAAAAACTGTTTGAGAATTGCAGTACTAAACTGGTAGCCACGTGTCCGCTATTTGAATTTCTCTACTTCCATTGGTAGTAGACTCCACCCCCTAACTCGGTATTCGTTATATATTTATAGGTGGCCTTTGAGTCGCCAATCACAATATTTCATATGAGTGACGAGTTGTTAAACAAAAACCCCCTTATTTCCGAAGTATTTCAATTATATCGTTTTATTTCTTTATTAATATTCATTATTAAGCATCTACTTTCACTGTTTTTTGTTCATTTCTGTTAATTCGTTTGAGCTGTAATCCCCTATTCAAAACTAAGACAACTGGTAAGTTTATTAGCGAATGTAAAACGAAATATGTGAAAACTAAGATACTGGCACAGTGTCAGTGACGGTCAGTGTCAGTGAGACACACAGAAAATATCGTTATTCGTACGGCTATGAATCAAGGTAATATAGTTAGTATATCTGAATTAATAAATAAACTTACATTACAGCGAAAGTAATGTCAACAACAAGCACCGTTTCAAAATGGAATGTGCTAACTTAGTCGAAACAATATGAATTTTTGAAAGAAAGCGTGTTATATCCATCTTTATCGCACCCGCTTGGTGTCTTTGCAAATGAGAGAGATAAATGTATGCCAATTTGTTAATTCGTTCATTATACAGATGACCTTGATCGGACATCTTTAAAAAATTTTACTGTACATACTTTTCTTCAGGTACCTAATCGTTGGTTTGATTTAGGTTTTAATAGATGTTGAATAATAACAAAAAACTTTTGTCACACTTTTGTTTTCATAAATAAATGAGATTCTGAATATGGTTGATGCATAATTAATATTCACCCCTATGTAAAAAAGTTGTTATGTCTTAGCAACATTGCTATAGCAAATTACCAATAATAATGGGAGTGTTTGGTGCCCATTGTGCGAATTAATGGCAGCACTGGACTAGCATATTTTCTGGAAGTGTGTAGTGAAATACGTACACGTAGTATAGCGCGCTAGCATAAAGTGTAACTAAATTTGCAGAATTTGTTAAGAAAATTGATAGTTCGCGCCAACACTAGTAACGGGGTTAGGTCCATAAATAAAAATGCGTTCTGTTGTGTTTGTAAAAGTAAAACAAACTTGCATGCGAAAGATAGAATAGAAAGAAAGTTATGGTTATACGAATTAAAATTAAAAAATATGCTCCAAACTCGACATTTGTTTGCTCTCAGCATTTTGAGAAAACAGATTTCCTCACAGAAAGTTATGATACTGGTAAGACTTTCGTGAGGCTTATAAATATCTAAAACTTGTTTATGTTAATTATTTGTAAATCAAATTTTCATGAATACAAGGAGAATTTTGAGAAGAGGTGCAGTGCCAATAATATTTTCCCCGAAGTACAAAACAAAAAAAAAAAATTAAATTTCACCTTACATAGTCAAAACAAAATGACCTGGCTGTTAATTAAATGACTTTTTCTTCCTCTTACACTCGCACCACGGCATCTTCATGCAGTTTTCAGCGTTTCTAATTTCCACAAATTATAATTATCTTTATCCGACATTCTCACAAAATTTAAATAACATCACAACAAAACTTCGTACATAAACGAACGAAGATGCAAAATGAACTATTACAAACTAATTAAAGTGAAAAGATAATATTCAACAATAATATATTTATTCAAATTAATATTATTTATGAACTAAATATACAATATATATTGAATAGTTCACATGTTATAAAGTTACAACTTTGATGATACCAATTCAAATATTCCCGGGCGTAGGTCGCTAGTCCGTTGCTGCCATCTACGATAAGCTTTGCCCAAACGCTCCCATTGCGAACACTGAATAAAACATGAAAATGACAGCTTTACATTTTGTTTCTATTCGTTAAATTTTTTAGAAACGTTGCCCAGGTTTAACAACTTCCTTACAAAATATGGCTAATTCTAAACACAAAACAATCAATAATCAATGTATTACGAAATGTAAAATTGAGTAATTGTAACTGTCATTAAACAAATTATGTTAAAAATTTCATACCGTATTTTCCTCTAGATTCTTGCTAAAATCTTCTATAACACAAATTAAAACTATTACACATTAATAATAAACAATTTCAGTAAATAAATCACTAAAATAATGCACTATAAAAATTTATAAACAAATCTTCAATCACTCAGTAAAAAATCCGTTGCCAGATTAAGCGCGCTCTGCTGAATCGACAACAAAACAAGTAGGTCCGCTTGTTCTCCGACAGATGTCACAGTATGTTCTATCTGGAGCTGAGCGTATGCACACAGCATCCTAAATACGTTCGCAAATGCTCTAGGCGAGCTGAATATTCCACTTCAAAAGTGCATTTATCAGAATGCTCAGACAGACGGCTACGTGGATAAGATGAAACTTTCGTACGCTTTGGAAATATTGATCGAATAGCCCTAATGGTTTCTTTGAACTAGAAATGTACGGCATTAGATCCTGAATTCCAGAACACTTACTTTGAATATTTAAATTCTGTTTGTACTCTCAGGCGAAATGCAATAAAGGGAAGTATTTTTGTGCTAATAAATGCTAATATGCATTTTGATTTCCAATCAAATTGAAATGAAAATATTGAAGATACGATTTATTTATGAATACACATTGTCACGATTATATGTGTTTGTATAACAAATTTCATATTTTAAAAGTATAATAATTTATTCTCTTTTATATAAATTATGTGTAAAGTATATGCGAGATAGAATGCATCAGATAACTGTATGTAATTCAGAAACGTTAAATTTTTATTCGATTCCAAAGTGATTTCTTCTTTTTGGGACATCTTTACAATCACAATGAGTGTTTAATATTGTAAAAATGCACTGAGTTAGCGTTAGCGAATTCTGTGTTGGGTTGCATAAAAGTCATAATGAATGCTTCATTTATTTTATTTACAATTTTTCGTGTTAATTATTTTTTTTATCAACTTTCAAGCACACATAAAACTGACCCCTATGGTTTACGTACTCTCTACTTTTACACTGTTCTACACCCAGTGGTCGACGTGGACAAAAAAGGTAGCGGGATGGTTATCGAATATAAATGATTAAATGTAGTTTTGTTAAATTAATAAATGTATTGTTATATTTTATATTGTAGGTTAGGTACCAATATTTTTAAGCTTTGATAACCGATAAAAAATCTAATGTGGCCAGCACATTACCTTCAGTATTCAGTCAGTTCAAAGTATTTCGTACAAATACCACACAGAAAGTTTCTTGCAAAAGACTCCATATTTCCACTACATTACCTTCAGTCAGTTTTATGTATTTTGTACAAATTCAGTTTCAAGTTTCTTGAAAGAGACTGTATATATATTTCCAGTTAAATTATGGCACATACATACTATGTCAATTGCACTTGACACCAGTGGCGTACCTAAGTGAAATGGTGCCCAGGGCAAGGGTCGTAATTGCGCCCCCTGTCAACAATGTAAAATCAAGATTACTTCTTTCTTGGTTTAGTGCAACGAGATATGTGGCATTTGTATTGTTGTTGAAATTACTTAAGAATATCCATATTTATATTCTTAAGTAACTTCAACCCTGAATGAATCAGCACAATAACAAAATAACTAACAATATACGGGTGTTCTGCGACTCGACCGAAAAAACCTATAGGTCATATATCATTTTTTGATCGTAATGACCCCCGGAATATATGGTATAAGTTTGTCGGTCGAGTTGTGGAACAGCCTTTATATGTTTATTTAGCTATCAAATATTTAACATTAATTATGTATCAGTCGAGTATAAGTAGTCAGTCCAGTTATCTCTCCTAAGGTGGTTTTATGCGTGTTAAGTTGTTGCAGATCTGCCCTGGTCTAGTTGTTCAGAGAGTCGATGTGCGGAAACATAAACATATTCGGCGACGGCGAGTGGCACAACGAGGTCTAACAAAACATATCCACGAATTTGGTCTGCATGATTTTTACATCTGCATCTTCCTTGCCTTTACTGATGCAAAGGCATTAATAACGTACTAGAAATCAGTCTTTTCAGTTTCTCCCCTTTTAACGCACAACAAAGAAAGATCACTTAATCGATCTTGACCCAAGAAGGCTCTCAGATAATTTAAGATCAGTTTTAATTTGCTGAAAGATCTTTCACAACTAGCGAAGGAAACTACAATAGCTAACATTATTTGCATGGCTATACTAAGATTTTTCGGTTGTAACATCCCAGTTTTGACAGAGACTAAGTCCAATTTCCAGAGCTTGTCACCAAAGTTTCTCTTTCATTGCGTAAATAATCTCTTAAACCTTTCAAATCTAAGACGGCATCATGAAAGTTCATATTTATAGCTTGCAGTCTTTTCTGAACTCTATCAATAGGAATGAGTACGCTCGTCCAAAATCCAAGTAGAGACAGAAACTCGAGTGTCAACATACGGTTGTACAATTGCTTAGCATCACTTTTTGTTTCACTCGTTTCATTTGCATCATCCATTATAGTCTCGAGAACTTTGAGTATGCCATCAAGGTAGTTATTTATTTATGGGCTTTTGCACTCCATCTTGTTTTAGACTCAGATTTAATAACTATGGGCACAGCGTTTTTGAGTATTTCCCAGCGTTGAGTAGACGATGAAAAAACAGATTGAGAGCTTCAATAGTTTAGAAAAATGTCAATACGCACAGTAATCAACAGTTTTTACACTTTAAATTCTGGCTCCCAAGTTACATATGGATACCAAGGGCTCCAAGCGGCGCCCCCTTGGTTCTGGCGCCCAGGGCACCTGCCCTGTTTGCCCCACCCTAGGTACGCCACTGCTTGACACTCAAATTTGTCAATCAGAATTTTCTTAATATAGTAGATGTTTCTATGGTTATAGCACAGCTGACTGCTTTATTAAATTTAACAGCGTTTTTTCAAGAAAAACTGTTAAAATCTTCAAATTTGGGTACTTCCGGTCGAACAATTATAACCAAATCTAATCAGCTCTTCATATGGATTAAAGAAAAGGAATACGCAAAAATTATAATTTTTGAAAAGGTGGTATTGGAGTTATGCGATCCGAAAGAATCGTTACATACGCACATAAATAGAAACAAACGTGCTTATTCATTAACTCATCATCGAATTTTTTGAACAAAGACAATACCTTCCTTACCTAAAGGTGACGGAAGGTAAAAAAGATTACGATTTTTTATTGCCAAATCTAAAAAGGATAACCTTGACTTGTCAACAGAGCTGGGCAAAGTACCAAATAAAAATACTCGAGTAACGAGTAAAAGTATACAATACTCAAATGTACTTTTAAAGTAAAGTACTAGTACTTTGAACACTTTTTGGGAAAAGTACGGAGTACTTTCTAAGTACTTTGTAAAGTACCTACTTCTACACGTAATATAAAATTATGTGACAAATCTCATCTCATTTTATGGTAAAAATAAGGAAATTTCATATCAAATTAAATATTTTAGAATTAAATACCAGTTATATTCCAAAATTATATAGATTAGCTGTTTAAAAATATTTCAACACTCTTTTACTAAAAAATATTTAAAGGAATATCGTTTATGTATTTGTTTCTACCTTAAAATATATAAGTATTTAATTATAAAACGTAAGTTCTTCTATATATCAAGTAATAATAGAATAGCTATTTGTTTGTGCAGTATGTAAGAGACCTACATACTTATTGCACCCAAGATATGGAAATCAAAGACTTTTCTAAACGATAGTAGAAAAACTGCATCCTGTTTTGTATTTGGTAATAGAAGGACGAACCTGCAACGATCTGTGGTACACAGATTTCATCTTTTATGAAAGATTAATTGGTGCACAAGCATGTTTGTTGTACTCGTAGACATAAAATAAAAATTTAAAATATTAATTTGAAGTACTCTTAAGACTTCAGAAATACTCAGAGTATTTATAAGTACTCAGAGTACTTTTCATGTACTCTAAGTACTTTTTAGAGTATTGAGTACGAGTATTTAGATGGAATGTTGCAAGTACAAGTAAAAGTAACAGATTTTAAAATGTACTCGAGTACGAGTACAGAGTACAAAACTTGGACGTTAAACAGTACTTTCGAGTAAATGTACTCGAGTACGTCCAGCTCTGCTTGTCAATGTGATATTTCCGTTCTGATTCCCATTTTTATACGTTCTTTTTCAATACTTACAACTACCTAATTCATAATATAATTCAGTCAATTGTTATTCAATTAATCATATCTCTTTTTATACCGAATATATTTTCATCTAAATGACAACATTGAAAAGTCAAATGTAACATTTTTATCGTGGTTCTTCTTAATCTTGTAGGTTACACGACTTACGTGATTTGTGATTGGTGGATTTCATATCCAACCTAGAATACATATAAATTCTGCATATTGTGAAGAAATGATAAGTTTTCAAGCGGGAGTTTAGATAAAGTTTCATTAAAAAAAATTTAAAAAATAGTGAAGGACTCCATTTCATTTTATGGCTAGGTTGATAAAATTCTCGCATTTTGTATATAAGATATAATGAAATAAGAAACAAAGATTCGTTTGAGTTCTAGATTTTTGTAGTATAAAATAAAAGCCATATTCCACTTTTTGTGCAGTTTTAATATCCCTTTAAATTCAAACTCATTACCTAAATGTACTCCACAATCCCTATTCCCTATCTTGACTGACAAAAATGTGCAACAAGACCAAGACTTCTTCTACCTCCCACTAACAAAACATAAAATCTACAATCAAGTGTGAGCTGAACACGATGGTATAGTTCGCGAGAGCTACTGATAAATTCCCGTGCGGCGGTCCAGATGGGTACTGGACTTTGGAAAGCGGTAGCCAAGGTGCAGGGCTCGGTTGGCCAACTAGGTGAAGCTAAGTTTGCATTGTGTTGACATGCAAGGCGAGATGCACAAGGCGAAAGGTAATTAAACTCGCTCTTGTCCCATTAGTGCAATCGCCAGAGGAATCTATCGCAAGATGAGATTGATGGGATATGGGATGGTGAAATAGAACGACTGCTTCAAGTTTATTTATACTTTGTTATATTGTTTTGTTAGGGAAACAAGGAAGGATGGAAGACAGAATAGAATGCGAAATTGTGGAATATACGTAAATTTGAATCTGGCTATTCGCAATCGAAATTAACGATAGAGGCGCTGATTTTCGAAGCAAGATGGCCGCCATACGATGGGTTTGACATATGACAGTTCACATTGTTCACTGTTTCGTTGAGTGTGTATATAAACAGAGTTTAAAAACTTATTTATATGTAGGCGATAAGTTAAAATATTTTATTATTAATTACTACACTACTCACTCAGCTGCCACTTATTCAATATGGCGCTTGTACGATTGCTTTTCGTAGTACTGATTTGCGACACTAGAGGCAAAATTTTAACTACGATTGCGAATTGTTGCAAAAATGTCAAATAATTTACAAACAGTGCGTTCAAAAAAATTCCTAACTCAGAGTAGGATATAAACAGAGAAACGTAAAACGTAAGTCTGATCATTAATCAATTCAAAAGTCAAGATGTCAAAATTGATCTTGACATCTAATTTTAAGGAGAAAAACTATAAAGAAGGATACAGTATATTGACATTCGCCGTTTTCTAATTTGTTTCCATTTCTAAAATAAGATACAAGAAGAAAACTTTGATTTCGTTAGATAACATTTTTGACAATATCTCATGTCAAATTGACATTTATTTAAATATTTTTAAATAGATATACGTTTCTTTATTCACAGCTTCATAGCATACTCCGAGTTAGGAATTTTGATACCCGTATTTTTGTTTCGTTTTATGCGTGTATATGATATAATACTAGGTACACTATTATTCACGAAAGATGACTATTCAAGGACATTTGTTCGAAGAAAGAATATACATCACTTTATAGTAGTAGCTTAGCAACATTTTGTATTAGAAAGAGAAAGATTATTTGACCTATGTCTATTTAATTTATGTGGTGTGACATATATACGTAAATAGTGGCATTACTTTCTAACACACTGTAAATATTAATGACATTTGTCGTAGAATTACAGATACGTAATTATCTACTGCACTGCCCTCTGTGCTAATATTTACCCAGTGGCGTTGACGTTTAAATCAAATTATTATTCCTTGGTCTATAAATTAAGACTATGTTTTTGTATTTTGTAAAAACATAAGTGAAGAACATAAATCTTTCAGAAAGGCATTATTTAGAAAGAAAAATAATTTTCAGATGAATTACTCTTATTTTTTCAGTTAAAATGTTTCCATAAATATTTCATGTTGCACGCCTATGCAAACTAAATGCAATGAAGTTATCTGCAAGCAATATTATATCAGACGACTCACAGATGACCTTGAATAGTCATCTTTCGTGAATAATAGTTTATCTTTATTATTTAAAATGGGTGCCTACCAGCAGCCGGCAGGTATACAAGAGTGGGGGGATAAAGGGGGTATTTACCCCTACCATAAGCCATGACTTGATAAAAAAAACAAAATCAAACAACCGCAAATATTTTAATTTAAGATAAAGAATAAAATTAAATAATATATTTTACACAGTTAATTCTTGATGGCTTGTTTTTGAAATATAAATTTTGATTACTTAAGATTTATATCAGTTAAAATATACTCGTAATAGTAGAAGTGTAGGTGATATTAAATTTTCACAGTTTATCCAGGTATGTCAACAATCCATTAAATATATGTATTAACTTTTCTGAAATGTTCTGTGATCTAGCAATTTATTTTTGTACACATCCCTTTATAAAATCTAACCAACAATTATGTGACCATGAATAAAAAAAAATTGGCTGCGGCGCATTTTTTCTGATTACCTTTGTATGACGTATTACGGCCCCCTCCCCTCTGGTGCTCCCCCATTTTTTGATTGTGTTCACCCTACATTTACACCCTGCCGCCGCCACTGAATGCAGACAGACACACAACTATCAGACCAACGTTTTATTGATACAGGATGCATGCACATTTGCGTTTAGAGTACGTGCACGTTACGTTGACAACCATGTCAAAATCAGCTGAATGGATATAAACATCTGCTAGTAAGTAATAATTTCAATTTTTGGCATCAAGGTGCATCTGCAGGGTCTGCATCTGATGTGTGATATTATTCTGACGTTTCGTTATAAATTCCATTTTTGTGTGACTAATACATTAATTAACAAATCTACTAAATTAAAATCATATAGTACCTACAATGAACTCAATATAATATAAAAATTACTTCAATTATCAAAAAGTCAAAAACATGTCACATGTCAAACATATATTTTTACTTCCACTCAGCTGGTTTTGACAGGGTTGTCAACGTGATGTGCACGTACTCTATAAAGGTGCATTCACAAATGAAAATTAGGTTTATGGTTTTTGTTTAGGTTTAAGTAAGTCATACATAAATGTAAGTTTAAATTACCTTAAAATTAGTTTTGATATGTACAGACATCTGTGTAAATGCTTCAAAAACAAGATTAAAATATCGGTAGAGCAGTACTCAACAAGACACCTGTGCGCCGTGAAACTGTCATTCGCTTGGCATTATTGGTCATATTTCAGCAATTAAGTTATGACAGTCTCCATGTTCTTCTCGCATTTGTTTAAAAAGCCGAATCCACCAATACTATGTTCCGTAAGTCAACCAAAAAACCTGTATCTTGATTCCGGGTACACCATGGTTCCTGAATATTTTCATCTATTTCGGAACAGATTGACATTAATTGATATGACATTTAAAACTGACAAACCTGTATCTTGATTCCGGGTACACCATGGTTCCTGAATATTTTCATCTATTTCGGAACAGATTGACATTAATTGATATGACATTTAAAACTGACACAACCTAATAAAAATACAAATTAAGTAAATGAATGATACCGTTGAATTATGCCAATAAAAATAACACAATCATCTCAAATATAAATAAAGTTTTCATACTTACATCTATAATAATTATTAGTAATACCACTAAAAATGAGGTTTAGAAATTTGACACTAACGGATATCGTTTGATTTTGTAAAGAACCAGGATTATTTTGTAGTTGCCGTGGTCCGACTTTTTAACAACCTTTTTCAGGAACCGCGTTCCAAATGGAAACCGGTAAATAATTTCAGGACTTACGGAACACAAAACCGTAAATCTGGTCGAACCGGTTACGTTACGGAACATACTACAAGTGGATACTAAATAAAGATGGGTGTATATATCTATATCATTTCAGACTCGTTCTCATTGGTGAAGTTTGTGACGTCAAACTAAATCATAAACCTAAAGTTTGGACCTTGGAATGTTTAGCTTTATAATTTGGGTTTAGAGACTCTAAATTCTGAAGTGTGAATGGAGTCATTACATAATATACGGCCAAAGTCTATAAATCTAAAGTATAAACCATAAATCTAAACCTAATTTTAATTTGTGAATGCACCTTAACACTCGCGCATTTATTGAGCCCCGTCCTCTCTTTAATTTTAGTTTACATTTTCTGTTTCGGGTTCTTCCAGCTTACGGTGCCAGGTATTCAAGGAGGGTATTTAAAAAATTGTTGTCTAAATAGCTTCGAATTACACAGATTTTCAAGTTAGGAAGATAAAAATACATAGCAAATACACAAAATGTACAGGGAACAACAGTATACTTCGACTTGGAGTTATGGAGGGTCGTATTATACTAAAAAATAAATACAGAATTAAATAAGTAAAAAATAAAATCAACTAAGTCGTCTGTGCTTGGTGTTGCGGTTGACGATATTTTACCGTCCTTTTCTTTTATTTTTTTGACTGTATTGCTATGGCAACTAAGAAATTTCTGTATCAAAATTCAAAATGTCATTATCAACTCATTCGAACGAAATGCCAAAATTTCCAGTGATCATAGAAATTGTAGAAGGTATCCGGTACGAATTGCGAAATTTGAAGAAAGCATACCAAGAAATTATTGACCGACTACGAACCCAAACAGAAGACTTGGTTTCTAGTGCGAAAATTAATATTCGTCAAACCGAACAGTTTTTGGAGGATGAACTAGAGAAAATTGTTCTCGAGAATAAGGTAGATTCCAAAAAAGTACACGAGTGTTACGACCAAAAAGCATTGGAGATTGCAAACCTACGAGAGAACACCAATTTGGAACTCAACAATATCGAGGAGAAGATCAAGGATAGGCTAGCTGATGTTGAGTTCTTGAAAAGGCGGGAAGTGAAAAAATTAAAGAAGTACTATATTTTTGTACAATGTTCTACAGCTGTATTAAATGAAAGGTATAGACATAAATCGGAATGGGACGTAAATGAAAGAGTGCGTCAAAAAGTGATACCATATGTGAAACATTTTAATTTGAAGAAAACTGAATTGGAAAGATCTGTTGATCAGATAGAGCAGAAGAATGCAGTCTTTATGAAAAATTTGGGGGTACAAATAAACGGAATTGATGCCAATCACAAAGAAAAGTACAACGAAATTATCGCCAAACACAAAGACTGTATTCTTTCCCCTACTCAATCAGTAGAGTGATGTCATTTTTAAGTGTCAGTAATTATGAATATACTGCCTGATATTTTAAAAATCATCGATACTTTTCAAGAAGAAACCAACATAGCATTACGTTCAGTTCACCTCCAATACACTGATCTTATCAAAACCGTGGACCACTCCATCGCTAAAAACCAAGATTATCTGCAGAAGAAAATCAATAAAATCGTCGAAAAAGTCGGAGGAGTAGAAGTCAACTACCCCGTATTCTACTCCGACAAATTAAGACGATTGCAGAAACTCAAAAACCAAAACCAAGAGTCTTTGAAAAACATGGACAAAAAGTTTTCCAAAAAAATAAACAAACTCCAATCGACACTGGGAAACATTGTGCAAGAAGTCAAAACTTTTTATGAAAAAACGAGAGAAAACATCGTTGAAATACATGAAAAATATGAAGGTCATCCTGTGCAACTAGTTCATAAATTACAAGCCGAAATATCAAAGGTTGATAGAAAATTTAAGAAGTTGCATTGCAAAGTTCAAAGAAATTTCTACAAAGCGAATGAAATCAGTCAGTCCATGCTGTTAGATTTGGAAAACGATTGCAATGAAATAGATTTGAAAAATAGAAAGGAGTGCAATCGAATTATTGAAAAATTTAATAAATGTGTTAATAAACCTTCCCGTTAATTTGTAATGTCAACATGACGTTCAATAAAACATTTGTAAATGTCATTTTTATGAACTTTAGATTATATTCTAAACTTTGAAACCTGATTTGTTTTTGTGTCGCCAAATTTTAACCCACTCATGTAGGTAAGAAAAAGTTCGTGCGAATATACAAATTGTTGCCAACAGTGCGTGTCTGTACTTTCATTAAATTTATACTTATACTCTATCCGTTTTAACTATAGAGCGTTGGGTGCACAGTTGGGTGGTTGGGTGAGATAGGGCTTAAGATTCTAGCTCTCTGATTGGTTCAAACGTGAACCGAGTTTACACAGTAAAATAATATGACGCGAAATTTAAATTTTCTTGACAACTGTATCAATTATTTAGCCGTCTGACATAAAATATATAAATGATTGTAGACGATTTATTACATATTATCAAATTTTGTTCAGTTCTGTTTGTTTGTTTTTTTCGTTTATATAATTTTCATAGTGTTTTGTCATATTTCATATTACATAGTTTTCATTGTGCGTGTTTTCTTAGTTTTTAGTTAGTAGTTCGTCAGTTTTTTTATTGTTCTCTTCGTTAATATTATAGAGAAAAATCCTGAACCTGACTTTGCCAATGTTTTCAAATATCCAAAAGGGCAAAAAAGTGGCGTATAATTTATACTGCACATATCGTGCCACGAATGCATATGAAGAAAAAGGGTCATTCGGATCACCCCAGGAACAAAGAAATTTGTTTAGAACATTATTTTGTTCATATTTAACAGTGTATATAGTTTATACATATAATGTATGTATTTTAGAGTGTAAATATTTATATTTCAAAGGTGAATTATATTTTTATTTTACGTTGTTTTCTTTAAAATTTATTTGAATAGTGTGGGTTTCATTTATGCATGCCCCTTTCGCCGAAATGTAGAGAAAGGTACGGAGATTATAAGTAAGTATATGGATAAAAACACAAAATAGATTAGCACATGTACGTACAAGACAAAATTACTGAAAAAATGTCAATTAGAAAGATTTTTTTTTAAATCCAGGAATGGCGAAAAATTTGAATTTTTTAATTAATGCATGTAAAAACGGCCGCGCTCGAAACGCCATCTAGTCTATAGTTAAAACGGATAGAGTATAGTTGAAATAACACATATGGCTGAGTGAGTTTATACTATATACTATATTTCAGATAAGAATAGATTTAGGGGTAAGATAGGGCTTATGATTACAGCTTTCTGATTGATCTAAACGCAAACAAAGTTTACAACAGCAACATGTAAACAGGTATATTATTTATTCCATTTTGACTATATAATCTATTTAACAATTTTAATTAACTGTTTACTTACTAAAGAATTAAAAATGATCAAATTTTCACGTTCCGCGCTGTCCAAGCATGTTATACACGAAAAAAAAACTAATTAAGTTTTATGGGTGTAAAACTGGCTGGCTCCTCAGCGCCACCAAGTCTATTCTTATCTGAAATACAGTATAAGTAAAAATTTTGAGAAAACTTCACATAAGTGCCGGATTTACATTCTAAAAAAGTTGATTTATAGATAACTTCATTTTAATGACATACTGTACTTCAGATAAGAATAGAGTAAGACAGGGCTTACGATTCCAGCTTTTTGATTGGTCTAAACTGAAACTAAATTTACAATAGCGATGTGTAAGCAGGTATATTATTTATTACACTTTGACATGAAAAATTCGTTTAGGTTTACTTATTTTCCCATTGTGAAAGATTATTATCGTATGAATAAAATTCTAACAATGGACGTTTGATTGCAATAATGAATTATATAAAATATGTTTCTTAAGTTAATATTTGAACAAGATATAATATAAGAAGCAGAAAATTGTCTTAAAATTGTATAATCCTTGCATTTGTATAAAATAGAAGGTCTATTTTTGACATAATTCGTCTATTTATTTTAGATTTTGTACATGTAATGCTAATATTAAACAACTGATTCCACTTAGAACCTCGTATATATTCAATGAAGAACCTTCTTCATTTATTGCGAATATAACAAAAAGATGCTAAAATCATTCACTCATATCGTGATATCCAGAAACTTTCTTCTTTCCAATCATCTAAGTTCTCCAACTCTTTAATCGCAATTTCTATGTGTAGTGCATCTTGTAATATTTGATTTGAGTAATATTATAAAATATAATAAAACCTAAATATGATAAAATGGTTTACAGAAATAACACATATTATGAGAAAAGTTATATTTTCTCTTACAGTACCTTCATTTTGACTTTTTTGAATTAGTCACATCACTTGTAGCATTTTAAATATTTTCTTTATTCATTTCAATATACTATGATGTATAATATTCATATACAATAGCAAAACTCAAAATAAAATTGTAAGTTGAATCACTTACTCGAAATGTCAAAATTGATCAAAAATGCTAACTTAACCGTTACAGACGCTCAAAATGTGCACATCGCCTATAGAGCGCGAGCAGTTGATTTGGTTGATTTGTGTGCGCATGTCATTTTGACAAGAACAATGTCATGTTGACAAGACCAATGTTTTGACTTATTTTGATTTTTAACTGCTAAAATATTATTATTTTTAATTACATGTGTTTTACTGCCTAAAAATTGTAAAATATTAAAGGCCCATTCAGAATAATAGTTACTTTTGTGCAACCGAACGCGAAATAAGCATTTCGCAGCCGCAATACAGGCCGCGAAATTAAATTTCGTGACCGTTGTTATGGTAACGGCCGCGAAATTAGGTAAACAATCATTTTGACACTTGAGAATTGCATGGTTTTGTTTATCAAATGTTAATTCCATAGCCATCTTGAAAGCTAACTTTCTATTTACAATGAAACTGTTTAAAATTAATAAAATTTGTAATTATATATTTTTTACGGTTGCACAAAAAATATTGTGTACACCTTGTCCGCGAAATCCTTTAGCGCCCTCGGGATTGTCTTGCCTCGGCCGCAAGCGGCCTCGGCAACAATTTTTCTCTCGGTCCGCTAAAGAGTAATTTCGCGGCCTTGATATACAATAGTTATTTGTATGTCGCGGACAAGGTGTACACAATATTTTTGTGCAACCGTAAAAAATATGTAATTATAAATTTTATTAATTTTAAACAATTTCATTGTAAATAGAAAGTTAGCTTTCAAGGTGGCTATGGGATTAACATTTGATAAACAAAACCATGAAATTCTCAAATGTCACAGTGATTGTTTACCTAATTTCGCGGCCGTTACCATAACAACGGTTGCGAAAGTTAATTTCGCGGCCTGTACTGCGGCTGCGAAATGCTAATTTCGCGTCCGGTTGCACAAAAAAAAATTAACGGCAGTGCTAGAATTAGCGGCATCGGTAGCGTAAGAAATTTATAGTAAAAATTATTTCCGTTCACAATGAAAAATTATTGAAATTATAGTTTCTAGGAATTTTTTATTTTAAATTACTAGAGTGCAAGGTTGACAGTTGTAGCTGTCATTTTATTTTTGCGCAAAAAGCAACTAACATGGATATTGACTTAATAATAACACTTATCCACAAGCACACCGTTCTGTGGGATAACAGATTAAGAAAATTTAAAATTAATTAAAAAAAAAATGAGCGAAAATGGTAAGTTATGTTTTCACTTTTAATTTTGCAAAGTTTAGTAATAGGTCTATTTGTTTATATAGCGCAACAGCCGGCACAGCTGATGCACACAACAAAATTATCTTTTCTATTGCTCATTTTATCAAATGCAATCAGAATTCAGATGTCAATAAACGTCAAAAAAATAAGCGGTAGCGGTAGTGGCAACGTAGAAGTTTGGAGTTTACAAACTCCTACCGCTGCCGTTGCCACTACGCTACAAGTAATTTTCTTAATTTTTAGATGTGAACGAATACGTTTGCTATAACACATTCAATCTTTTATCCAGGCCACTACCACTGCCACTAATTCTACCGCTACCTTAATTTTTTTGTTGTGAATGATACTTAACATTTTTGCAATTCAATATCAATATAAGTCAAAACATTGGTCTTGTCAAATTGACAATGTTCTTGTCAAAATGACATGCGCACACAAATCAGCTGATCCCAAGCAAGTCAAGGTTACTCGAGTCACGTGCTAGGAATCAGCTGATTTGTGTGCGCTTGTCATTTTGACAATAATAATGTCACTTTGACAAGACCAATGTTTTGACTTATTTTAATTTTGAACTGTTGAGAAGTTATTATTTTTAATTTCATATGTTTTACTGCCTGAAAATTGTGCATTAATAACATTTTAGCAGTTCAAAATCAAAATAAGTCAAAACATTGGCCTTGTCAAAGTGACACTGTTCTTGTGAAAACGACATGCGCACACAAATCAGTACGTACGACAAGGACGCCCGAGTCACGTGTCTGTTCGCGCCCTATAGCAAAAATGACATTTATCCATGACAGTTTTCACATCGCATTCTTTGTTACAAATATAGAAGTTTCCAGTCCAGAATATAATCAAGAAGTCATGGTTTTTTTGACAGTAAATATAAAATTTTCGTGCAAACTTTCCCTTTAATCAAAATTTTTAGTGAACGATCTGACCATGGAAGAATTATCCGAAATACTTCTTGAAATCCAAGATATAATCAAAACTTCACAGTCTCATATGGAAGAAGCTTTAACTAATTCACAAAAAGTTTTAGACAAAGCAAATAATCGTCTTCTAACAGATTTGACAAACAAGGAAAAACTAATTCGTATAGAAGTCAATCGCTTTAAAGACACGAAGCTTTATGAAGAAGACGACTTCCAAAACTGCAAATCAGATGTTGATACAAAATTCTACACTTTGAAAGAGGTGAATGAGAAAGAAATGGAAAACATAATCACTGATTACTGGAGGAAGGTAGCGGACTTAGAACAGATAATGAGAGAATCTATAGAAAAATTCGAAAACCTCTACAATAACACCCAAAGTAAAGTGACTTTCTTAGTGGATAAATATAAAGAAGATGCGACTAGGATGATTGCAGAACTTCAACAAGTATTAGACCCAGTGAAGTATGAATTTTCTCGTTTGATGGTAGAAAACAAGAAAGATTTTAGTATGAGCTTAGATAGAATTACATTAACAAACTGTGAATTGAATAAAAATGTTCTGGGTCTTATGGCTAAGAATAGACAACAGTTTCATGAAATTATTCGAAAGTTGAAAGAGTTTCCTAGTGATTGTAATTCATTCAGTTTTTTCAAATAACAAAATAAAAATTGCATTTAAAAAAAAAACCTTCCAGTAGGTTTTAGTACTAAATAAAATATTATTTAGCAATATTTTAATTGTAATATAATTAAGTAGACTCGAGAATTTGATATTTAACATGAATAAATACTTCCAATTTTTATTATGGTTTGTTTTGTATTCATTTGTTTTTTAGTTAGATGTTAATTACGGACAATTATTGTAATTCAGTTTTGATTCATTTCCACTTCCACATATCTGATCGAGCGAAAGCACACATACGTAATTTGGATGTTATTATTTGGCGAAAAAATATAATTAAATTAATTAACTTTAAAAACTTGACTTTACATTTGATAAGATCAAATTTTGTAATCCAATTCTAACCCACTTTAAAAATTTAATTGATTTGAACCTTTGTAAATGTAAACATACGTATATAGTTCACATGAAAAGTTTATTAAAAAATCTGATGTGACCTTCCGGCAGTTCCGTGCGTCAGTTCTATGTATTTTGTAAAAAGGTCATACATAAAGTTCCTTGCAAAAGATTTTATTTCTTATACATTATCTTAAGGCAGTATGTATTTTATACAAATTCCATACAGAAAGTTTCTAACAAAAGATCCTATATTTCCAGTAAAATTATAACACAAACATACTGTCAACTGCACTTGACACTGACACCTTTCAATCAGAATTTTCTTAATATAGCAGCTGTTTCCAGAGTTATAGCTTAGCTGGTTAATATATATATATATATATATATATATATATATATATATATATATATATATATATATATATATATACCGTGTGTCTATTTTAAAGGTGTACATAGGAGATTAACATGGGAAATCAGTTTTTTGAAATTTCCTGCTCGCCTAATGATTTTAAGCAAAAATGCGTCAAATAAAAGTTTTAGGGAATAAAATTCTATATCTAAAACAATATACAGAATTACCCTTATATGCTTTATAACGACAGAAATTAAATATGAAAATGTCGATAATTACGTTAAAAATATCGACAGCCATGGAATTGAACAAAAATAAATAAATGCTTGACGTTTTATCTGTCACAACGTAAGTTAACTTATTTGACGTTTCTGACAATTTGATTTAACAAATATCGTTAATTATGGCAATAATAGAAATATAACATTAATAAATAAAGTTAAGAAAATACAGTTTTGTTTAAATAATATGGATATATCAAAAATTCAACATTTCGTAACAAGATTATGTATGATGCTGTTATGTACTCTCAACTTATTTCCAATACATCTACCTTAGTAATACAGAAGGGATCTACACTTATCCTTCCTAACACTTTTTCTTGCTCGTTCTATATTCTGATTACGCGGCTCAGGTGTATTTTTTGAAGACACATTAGGTCTTTTCAAATTTTGTCACGAATTTAGTTCTTCATTTATATAAATGTACATTTTCTAATCATTTCAGACAATAAAACTAGAGATAAAATCAAATTGGCAGAAACGTGAAATAAGTTAACTTACGTTGTGACACATAAAACGTCAAGCATTTATTTATTTTTTGTTCAATTCCATGGCTGTCGATATTTTAACGTAATTTTCGATATTTTCATATTTAATTTCTGTAGTTAAAATGCATGGAAAGCTAATTCTGTTTATTGATTTAGATGCAGAATTTTATGCTCTAAAACTTTTATTTGACACATTTTTGCTTAAAATAATTAGGCGAGCAAGAAATTGCAAAAAACTGATTTCCCATGTTAATCTCCTATGTACACCTTTACGACAGACACACGGTATATATATATATATATATATATATATATATATATATATATATATATATATATATATATATATATATGATATTTAATTTATATATGTTCTTTAATATTTATAACATTAAATGTGAAAAAATGATATTTAACATCGTTTTTTCAAGAAAAACTGTTAAAATCTTCAAATGAGGGTACTTCTGGTCAACCAAAATCTAATCGGCTCTTCATATGGATGCAACGAAGAGGAATACGAAAGAATTATAATTTTTAGAATTGTAGTGTTGGAGTCATCGTCGGAGAAAAAAATCGTCACACAAACACACACACACACACACAAACACACATACATACAGACATCATTGGAAAAATAGTAAAATTGTATTGTAAGGACTCTAAAACGTGCTTATTCATTAAAAACTCATCATCGAATTTTTTGATCAAAGACAGTACCTTCTGAACTTGCTAAATAGTCAAAAATGACAAACAGTTTTTCTCGGTCAAAACAATTTGACATTCATAAATGTCATAAAATCAAAATTACAATGTGTCAGTTTTAAAATTACTTTAATCGCAAAATACAGAAAAATGAAATAGTTGCAGCATTTTCAACATCCACCATGCAAAATTGTTAGTGTAGTTTACATATCATTATCATTGCTTCTTAAAAAAAAAAATTCATTTGATCTTCATACATTCCATTCATCTTAAAGCTTCCTTAAAATGGAAGAACTAACAAACGTGCTAAACGAAATCAAAGCAACTCGAGACATATCTCAAGCAAATTTAGAGGAAATCCTTTACAACGTTGACACACTCCTAGAGAAAGCCAACATCTTCATTCAAACAGAACTTAGCAACAAAAGAAGACAATTTAAAGTAGAAACCTATCGAATTTATAGCAACCGCCCTCTTTACGAACAAGAAATGTTAAATATGTGCGAAGAGGCAGACAAGGAAACTCTGGAACATAAAAAAACTATAGAACTAAAAATGGAAGAAATATGCTCTTGGTATGTAACACAAATAGAAAAGGAGAAACTTTACTTGACAAAATCTATTGAAAAGTTTGATGAACTCCGTGATATTACTCAAAAGAAGATAAATTATAATTTATATAAGTATAAATTAGAATCAGAAATCCTAACCAAAAAATTTCAAGAAGATCTCGAGCCTTTGAAAAGACTTTTTGCTTATTTAAAAATTAGTTCCGTCAAAGATTTTGGTGATAGTTTAGATAGAATTACACTTCTTAATTGTAAACTACACTCAAAGGTGAAACATCTTTTAGAAGACAGTAATATTACGTACGACAAAATAATTAGAAAAATAAAAGAATTACCATATAGGTTTCGTCCATGCACTGTTACTAGAATGGGTATAAAGAATAGAACATTTGAAGAATTAAGTTTCCATATTACAGAGGAGGAAAAAATAAAATATAATTTAAGTAGTTATGATAAAAAACCAAGTCCACCTGCTGATGATAACGGAGATAATAAAGATGATTATGTAGCAGTTTCAGCTTTGGAAAATATTTCAAAATCAAACTCACAACTTTGATAAATTATTAATATTAATAGATGGAATATGAGTTTAAAGTCAGAAATATTTCCAAAGGGTACATAAGAATATTTTGTATGTTACTTGGGACATTTATTCAAATTCAAAAAAGTTAAAATTATAATTTTATTCAAATATATTTTCCTTCTAAAATTTCCTTTAAGTTGCATAAAATAATGGTCCAAAATTTGTAAAGTTCAGGCTTCATTTGTTTGAGATATTGTTAATAAAATTAAAAATTACCCCTTAAGTGAAAATAAAAATTATACTTATGTGTATTTCAAGCACAGTTCTCATTTTGAGTAGTAAAATTTTATGCGAAACCGTATTAAGAGGGTAAAGAGAAACTGAGAGGTCTTAACAATCTTTGTCTTAGAGTTAGAGAGTGATTAAGATTACTCAACAGTAAATGACTCTCTGAAAAAATTGGTGTAATGATATCTGACATCCTAATTTCTTTTTAATATTTTAATCAAGTTTTGCGTAAAATTTTACTACTTACTATCCATTTCAAAATTATAGTAAGTTGACTTTGTAACTCAATAACTTGCTTAAAATAATCATCCATTATGGACTATACATTTCTACGTAATTATACTAATTTTTTACGCTTTTACAGTAAAAAAAAAAAAAAAATTAAAATTAAACTAGTCAACTTCAAATAAAAATTTATTAATATTTTATCTAAAAACTGCATTTTGAATCATCATGCCAAATTTTAATTATTAATAAAAGCTGAGATCTAACACTTTTACTTTTTTAATTGTTATAAACAATATATATTTAAAGTGAAAAAAATTAACGTTGAAAATATTCACAAAGTCTATGGTTACAACATATAAAAATTTAATTATTTTCCATTTATGCATATTGACATTAGACATCAATGAAGTTGAACATTTCTTCAAACGCCCTAAAAATGGGCGTCATTTTTTATATATACTGTCATTATTTTTATATTAATTAATTTAAAAATATGAAAATTATTATAATTACTTAGATGTGTATAGTCCATAATTGAAAGAGTGCTTCATAATTTTTGAATTTTTTTAAAGAAATTTATTGAGTGTTAAACTCAACTTTCTATAATTCTGAAAGGATAGTAAATGTTTTATTCTCGAAATACGTATTTAGTCTTTATGTTCACTTAATTTTAAGTTCCGGGGTAAATTTTAATTTTATTATTAGTTATATTAGCCTTAAATAAATATATCATCAAGGCTTATTAATTTCTGTGAGCCAATCTGTTTCTATTAACAGATTTAGATAATGACAAAATATCTGTACCATTGAGGGCGTTTATCAGATGTCACCTCATGGGCTTTCAAAGCTTTTATGGCGCTAGAAGCACATGGTGCTATATAATATTATGCTCAATTATTCAGTTATTAGACATATGCCCATATTTATAAACACTCGCAATGTTTCAAAACTGCTCGTTATAATTTTTGACAAATAAAATGAGAAACTAAATTTCGATTTTTCTTTGAGTCGACTGTTTTTACAGAGTAAAAATTATAACGGACCGTTTAAAATTTTACGAGTATTTATGAATATGGGCAATATTGTTGAATAGTGATTGGTCATGTTAGAATATTAAAAAAAAAATTGTAAACAGTAACTAAGGAAATAGAAAAATCAAATTGACGATATAAATAATAATCAATAGTATTAAAAAATATAATATTTCTTATTTTTTGAATACTGCTATATTTTTTTAAAAAATATTTGTCAAATTTGGAATCTCCATAATGCGAATAGGGCGCGAGCAGACACGTGACTCGAGCGACCTTGAAGAGCTTGGAATCAGCTGATATGTGTGCGTGAGTCACTTTGACAAGACCAATGTTTTGACTTATTTTAATTTTGAACTGTTAAAAAGTTTTTATTTTTAATTTCATGTGTTTTACCGCCTGAAAATTTTAATATAAAAACATTTTAACAGTTCAAAATCAAAATAAGTCAAAACATTAATCTTGTCAAAGTGACATTGTTCTTGTCAAAGTGACACGCGCACACATATCAGCTGATTCCGAGCATGTCAAGGTTGCTCGAGTCACGTGTCTGCTCGCGTCCTATATAAATCACATATTACAGTTTTGAAAGCCCGTGAGGTGACGTCTGGTATGTCATCAACGGTACAGATATATCGTCACTACCGAAATCTGGGAATGGGACGTGCGGGCAGGTCATGTGACTTTGTTGACCTTGAGAAGCAGATATGGGGCCCGTATCATAATGTTAAAAATTTTATTTAAAAATTTCTTGATTTATTATTTTATATGGTTTATGTGTTACAACGAATGTAGAATTTAAATGCCGAGACAAATAAACCACGTCACATGGCTATTCACGTCCTATAATAGCAGACTAGCAAACCCAAAAATGAGAAATAGGTCTTGATCATATATTTATACAAATATGTATATATCTGTCGTTCGAACAATTTTTACAACATAAAAATAATAAAATTGTTTAAATTCAGAATTTTGAGATATTCTTTAAATATCTAGCAAGCTAAAAATGTCATGAAAATGATTATTAAATAATCAAATTTTGACATTTCATTTTCATCATACATCACTTCATTCATTAATCATTCGATGTATACAAAATCAAATTAAATGTAAAAATTACAACCATTCTCATTATATAATGCTGTAATAGATTATCCAAATTATCATATCTACATCAATAGTATAAATTCCTTGTAATGGAGGACCTAATAATAACAATAGGCCATATTCAACAAGAAAACAGAATCCTTCAATCCAAGTTAAATTCAATGTTAGAATTAGGAAACGTTACATTAACCGAAGCCGGTAACAGAATTCATATCGATTATATAAATAAAAAACAAGACACCCTCTTAGAAACTGAAGCATTACTCGCTATAAGGAACTATCGCATGGAAATACAAGAAAAGTGCAGAGCTTTTGTGGATGAAGATCTAAGTGCTATAGGTCGAACAATAGAAACAGAATTACGAAAAGCAGAAGCCAGATATAGAGGAGTGATAGAAACAGAACATAAGTCATTAAGTGAGTACTGTACAAAATTTGAAAATCTCTATCAAGAAGGGTCAGGTACAATCAGTTTATATAAATCCATGTCCAGTAATATAAGGAACTCACAAGTTATCGGAGAAGGAGATTCCTTAAAACGTGCATTCAAAAATTTAAAAACTGAATGCGACGCAGAATATGATAGAAGTTTGAATGTTATTGCAGTACTCAATTCAGATTTGGACAAATTTATACTAGATTTATCAATAACTACAAAGAAAATGTTCAATGAAATTAGTACTAAATTAAGGCAGTTCCATATGCAATCCTCATTTTAGTCTTAGCATTCACTGTAAACAAAAAAAAATGCAATAAAGAATATGAAAAGTTATCGCATGTAGTTTTATTTATTTCGTTAATTCGTTTCATAGAATAAGGTTAAAACTGCAAATCTCTAAAAAAATCTGATGTGGCCAGCACATAACCTCTCGCCAGATATATTATCTGGTTGTACGCATAAAACGAAAAATATTTTTAAATACAAATACATATATTCATGTCTCACTACAAAATAATTCTCACATATATTTGCAAAATCTATGGGATATTTTAATATAAATTATGTACAATACATACATTTTCTTTATATTCAATATCCTGAAATTTTATATTTCTACTTTCCTTTTCTTTTTCTTTATATTCGGCATTTTTTCGCAAATTCCTTTTATATTCTTTTTACCTTCCGTCACCTTTAGGTAAGGAAGGTATTGTCTTTGGTCAAAAAATTCGGTGGTGAGTTTTTGATGAATAAGCACGTTTTAGGGTCCCTACAATACGATTTTACTATTTTTACGATGATGTCTGTATGTGTGTGTGTGTGTGTGTGTGTGTGTGTGTGTGTGTGTGTGTGTGTGTGTGTGTGTGTGTGTGTGTGTGTGTGTGTGCGTGTGCGTGTGCGTGTGCGTGTGCGTGTGCGTGTGCGTGTGCGTGTGCGTGTGCGTGTGCGTGTGCGTGTGCGTGTGCGTGTGCGTGTGCGTGTGCGTGTGCGTGTGCGTGTGCGTGTGCGTGTGCGTGTGCGTGTGCGTGTGCGTGTGCGTGTGCGTGTGCGTGTGCGTGTGCGTGTGCGTGTGCGTGTGCGTGTGCGTGTGCGTGTGCGTGTGCGTGTGCGTGTGCGTGTGCGTGTGCGTGTGCGTGTGCGTGTGCGTGTGCGTGTGCGTGTGCGTGTGCGTGTGCGTGTGCGTGTGCGTGTGCGTGTGTGTGTGTGTGTGTGTGTGTGTGTGTGTGTGTGTGTGTGTGTGTCTTTGTGTGACAAAATTTTCTAATGCGATAATTCTAATACTACAATTCCAAAAATTATAATTCTTTCGTATTTCTCTTCATTACATCCATGTGAAGAGCTGATTAGATTTTGGTTATAATTGGTCAACCGGAAGTACCCTCATTTGAAGATTTTAACAGTTTTTCTTGAAAAAACGATGTTAAATATCATTTTTTCACATTTAATGTTATTATAAATACTAAAGAATTATTTATTCTCTATACGATTTGAATGCATTTTGTACTTCATATTAAATGGACATAGAGTTAAAAAATTATAAAGAAATTGAATATCATATATATTAGTCAGCTTTGCTATAACTCTGGAAACAGCTGCTACATTAAGAAAATTCTGATTGAAAGGTGTCAGTGCCAAGTGCAGTTGACAGTATGTTTATGTTATAATTTTACTGGAAATATAGGATCTTTTGTTAGAAACTTTCTGTATGGAATTTGTATAAAATACATACAACTGCCTTAAGGTAATGTACAAGAAATAGAATCTTTTGCAAGGAACTTTCTGTATCACATTTATACAAAATACATAGAACTGACGGAAGGTAATGTGCTGGCCACATCAGATTTTTTACGTATATTGTTTTACGTTGTTGACTTGTTTTATTTTCATAATGTTCATAATGATGTACAAATATTTTTGACAGTGATATTTATGTGTCAATTAGAAACATTTGAATTTCTTGCCTTGAAGTAGTTTGATCTACAGCACATCTATAGGGCGCGAGCAGACACGTGACTCGAGCGACCTTGACGTGCTTGGAATCAGCTGATTTGTGTGCGCATGTCATTTTGACAAGGACAATATCATGTTGACAATACCAATGTTTTGATTTATTTTGATTTTGAACTGCTTTAGTGTTATTATTTTACAATTTTTAAGCAGTAAAACATATGAAATTAAAAATAATAACATTTTAGCAGTTAAAAATCAAAATAAATTAAAACATTGGTCTTGTCAACATAATATTGTCCTTGTCAAAATGACATGCGCACACAAATCAGCTGATTCCATGCACGTCAATGTCGCTCGAGTCCCGTGTCTGCTCGCGCCCTATAGGGAAATGTTTTCAAAAGAAACCACATCTATTAAATAATCTAAACGTCAACTTTCATTCGCTAGTCATACTATATACATATATAAAAATCTAAAAATGGGTAATAAGTCTTGATGATATATTTATACAAATATACACATATCTGTCGGTCGTACAATTCTTACAATATAGCTAAACATGTCCCAAAAGTTACTGCACACAAAGTAACAGAAATAGAGAAAATATGGAAAATAATAAAATTGGTTAAATTCATAATTTTGAGTTATTCTTTAAATATCTAACAAGCTAAAAAAGTTATTTTTATTAATAACTCAATTTCTTATATACAATCTATCCGTAGTGGATAATAAGTATTTGGTTGAACTTCAGATAATTTTGATATAAAATATGTAGACACTCTTACAATGAAAAATCTCTATAAGAAATTAACTAAAAAATATATAGTTATTTTACGTACAAAGACAAAGAACTTAACCTAACCTGTAAACTATTCTAAAAAAAAAATCTGATGTGGCCAGCACATTACCTTCCGTCAGTTATATGAAGCATTTACGAAAATTCTACCGGTGAACTGTTACCCGTAAACAGTTGTTTATCAGGTTATAGCTACCGGAATCGATATTTTAAGAACGCAAGCGGTAAACAGGATAGATTCATAACCTATAAAATTTTTAAACAGGTTAAAAATTGATATACTTAGGGCCGGTATTTCCATCTCCGGATAAAGTTCAGGATAACTATCCGTCAGAAAAATTATAAAATATCGCATCGAAATAAAAGCATAAATGAAGTAAATTATATTAAATGTCATTTTTTGATGCGATATTGTTCATTTATCTGACAGATAAGTTATCCAGCACTTTATCCGAAGATGGAAATACCGGCCCTTAACAAACTTTTAACGCGCGCGCTTCGCTTTGCATCACTACCTTTTTTTTGAAATTAGATTCTTCATGAATCTGGTATATGGATCTGGTAGATATTGTAAAATTTTCGAACACAGTAACATTTTACCACTCGTGTTTTCGAACACAGCCAGTAGATGCGGTATCTACCGGTAGAATTTTCGTAAATGCTTATGTATTTTCTATAAAATCCATACAGAAAGTTCCTTGCAAAAGATTCTAAATTTCTTGTATGTACATTACCTTTCGACAGTTGTATGTATTTTATACAAATTTCATACAGAAAGTTTCGAGTAAAATTATAACACAAATATACTATGCACACGAATATGTCAATTGACGCACGCACGCACGCACGCACACACACACATACACACACACACACACACACACTCACTCTCTCACTCACACACACACACACACATACACACACACACATACACACACACACATACACACACACACACACACACACACACGCACACACACACACACACACGCACACACACACACACACACACACATACATACATACATACATACATACAAACATCATCGTAAAAATAGTAAAATCATAGGGACTTTTAAAACGTGTTTATTTATTAAAAACTCACCACCGACTTTTTGGCCAAAGACAATACCTTCCTTACCTACAGGTGACGGAAGGTAAAAAGTTATGACAATGATTATTAAATAATCAAATTTTGACATTTCATTTTCACCAAAACGTCACTTCATCAATCATTCGATGTTTATAAAATCAAATTAAATGTAAAAATTACATCCATTTTCATTCCATAATGTTGCAATAGATTATACAAATTATCATATCTACAACAATAGTATAAATTCCTTGTAATGGACGAACTAATAATAACAATAAGCCAAATTCAACAAGAAAACAGAATCCTTCAAACCAAATTATGTTCAATGTTAGAACTAGGAGACGTTACATTATCCGAAGCCAGTGCCAGAATTCACACCGATTATATAAATAAAAAACAAGATGCTCTCTTAGAAACTGAAGCATTTCTAGCTGCAAGAAACTATCGCTTGGAATTACAAGAAGAGTGTAGAGCTTTTGTGGATGAAGATCTACATGCTATCGGCGAAAACATAGAAACAGAATTAAGAAAAGCAGAAGCCAAATATAGAGGAGTGATAGAATCAGAGCATAAGTCATTAAATAAGTTCTGTACAAAATTTACAGATCTCTACCACGAAGGTTCAGCTTCACTCAATAACGCCATGTCTAGTAATATAAGAAGCTCACAAGTTATCGCACAAGCAGATTCCTTAAAACTTGCATTCAGAAATTTAAAAAATGAATGCAACGCAAAATATGATAGAAGTCTTAATGTTATTACAATACTCAATTCAGATTTGGACGAATTTATACTAAATTTAATTCTAACTTCAAGGAAAATGTTCGATGATATTAGTACCAAAATAAGGCAATTCCATTCGCATCCCTCATTTTCGTGTTAACATTCATTACAAACAAAAAAATTCAATAAAGGATATGAAAGGTTATCGTATGTAGTTTTATTTATTTCGTTTCTTAAAATTGTAATGTGCAGTGCCTGACGTCGCCGCCACTGTCACCGCCGCTGTCCCCGTCGCTGTCGCCGCCGCTGTCGCAGGGACGAGCGAGTGTCTGTTTTTAGCGATGACGCAGCAGACGTGTCCGAACCTGCTTAATTACGCGGTTGATATAACCTATTGTGTTTGGGTTTTTATCTAGAATAGTGCTCTGGTAAGTTCTGGAATATGGATGCCGGGGTATATAAGCACTGTTAAGTGTTAGCGAAGGCATGGACAGTCTGATATAAATAAGCGTTGCATGTTAAACGGTTGTTGATATAAAAAAGATAGTCGACAAAGTGGTAAACATTAATAAATATAGTTGTATAAATAAATAAGTGAGCTATATATTGTTTAAATAAATAATCTTAGTGTTTAAGTGTCTTATAATATTCTTAGTCTTAATTAGTGTTTAATATTTGTTTAATCGTAGTGTTTGTTATATTTATCATCTTTTAATTATATTTAATATCTATTTATCGTTATAATAAATTTCTATTTTAATTAATAATAATTGTCTAATATTTACACTTCACCCAAATAAATAAAAACGTTAGAAAATAATGGATCACAGATTTAGAAGGGTTTGATCAAAAACAAAATGTGTTTTTTATTCAGTGGTTACAGTCGATGGCGGTTACCTGAAAATAAAATTGATCAACTGAATGTATTCAAAAGAAATTTAAATTTAAAACTTTAATCTGATAAATAATATGCCTTCTCTTTGCATTTAACAAAAGAAGATTATAATAAAATTTTGCAGGTATGTAGTTTTAATACAACTATTGACAGTATTGATAAATAAAATTTGCAGATTTACTGATTTTACTAATATTTGTTCCCTAGGCTGCAGTTCCGGTTCCAAGTCAGAATTGCCATATATCAAGTTACGCCACAAGTAGTATTTAAACCTGAATTTACAAATTGTTGCCCTTTAACTAGTGATGCACGCGAGACGAGACCGACGAGAAATATAAAATATCGATCTCGTCTCGTTTTCGGATCTGCAATCTCGATCTCGCTCTTGTTCTCGTAAAAATTAAATTCTAGGGACCTTAAAACGTGGTCATTTACCAAAATCTCGATATCCGATTTTTAGCACGATCCCTATACCTCTCTTACCAAGGGTAGCGGGAGGTAAAAAAGGGGTGAATGAAAAATAAACTTTGAATTAAAATACACTATGTTAATTACCAACATTTTCCTAAAATAACTAAAATCTTAATTTTTACGTCAGGTCCATTGAGATTTTCATAATTTTTATGTTATGTAGTCCTTACGTTTACGGCTATTGTGACTTACATTTTTTGCATGACTGTGTTATTTTATTATATAAATTTGTGGGTTCGAGTTACACGTAAAATTAAAATATATTCATACAGCTGATTTTGACAGTGCGTCAATATGACGTTCATTTGCCAACAATTCCAAAATGTCATTTCACATTTAATGTCAAGTTTTAGGACAATAGAAAATTAAAAATTTCACAAAATACCTACAAAATTTAATAATGTTACCTTAATTTATAATCAGTCATCTACTGCCTACCACAAAATGAACGAAATGAGACAATTCCTTTTTGCCACAGAATCAGAACTGGGTATGATCTTAAAAAATGCTGAAAAGAAAATAGAAACTGAAACTAAGAGAATTCTAGACGGTCTACAGAATGATGAAACACTTATAATGAAAGAAGTAAAAAGACTTGTCAGTGAAAACAAGAATAAGACAAATAAGAAGCAGAAGAATATCATTGCAAAAGACTTGAAAGCTTTTAGGAAAGAAACTCGAAGAGAACTAAAAAGAGTTGGTACTCAGCAAAAGAGTAAAATGGTGAATTTAAGAAAAGAGTTGAAGAAATCTTTCGATAATTTATATTCTCTTTACATAGAAGAACAAACTAAAGCACCAATGATGATTCAAGAATATATTAGGCAACCAAACGCTATTATGACTGAACACCTTCACAATTCCATTAACTTTGTAAAAAGTAAATTTGATAATTTATGCCATACAGTCTGTTCCAGAGTCAAACAAATTTATGACGACTTTTACAAATGCGTCAAATCTGTCGTAGAAGAAAGTCAAGCCAAATATGAACATATCTTCAAATTACTAGAGGGCATTCAAATAAAAAATATTTCATAGTTCAGGAGGCGACTAAATCATCGAATGCATAAATAAAATTCGTGTTTATGGAGATGGACTACCAAAAAACTATGAATAACCTGGTGTATCTAAATTTCTCTGGCAATAATACTAATGTCATTGGTAAAGGTCGCGAGCAGACACGTGATTCAAACGACCTTGAAGTGCTTGGAATCAGCTGATTTGTGTGCGCGTATCACTTTGACAAGAACAATTTCATTTTGACAATAACAACGTTTTGATTTATTTTGATTTTGAACTGCTAAAATGTTATTATTTTACAATTTTCAGACAATAAAACACAAAATTAAAAATAATAACTTCTTAACAGTTCAATATTAAAATAAGTCAATACATTGTTCTTGTCAAAATGACAAGTGAACACAAATCAGCTGATTCCAAGCACTTCAAGGTCGCTCAAGTCACATGTCTGCTCGCGCCCTATAGGATACTTTGTTCTCCTTTGGGGGTTTGTATAAGAACGACAGTAATCAGGTACATAACTTACAAATGTTATAATTTTTCATTCAAAATTTTAAGATTTTCTGATTTAATGTAGTCACTAGAAGTTTGGAATTAAGTTGCCGAAGAAAATAGACCACATGAAATCAGAAAATCCTGAAATTTAGAATGATAAATTATAACATTTGCACGTTGTATACATATTCACTGTCATTTTAACACGGATACCTTTATCTGCTTCTCAAGGTCAACAAAGTCACATGACTGCTCGGGTTCTGTTTAAAGTAAACTGATATCTTTTGATAACATTTTGGTTTATTTTTTTTATGTATGAGTTATAATAAATTCAAAACTGTGAGGAAGTAGAGGTCATTTAGTATTGACGAAAAACTTTGGCGGGCTTTCTCTCTCCCTGCAGCAATTTTCCGACAGAATAAATAACAATACGAGTTTTGATAAATATTTGACAGTCTATATTTTACATCAATGTCAATTACTTGACAAAAATGTTTTTTTAGTGATCTTTCTGAGAGAAGATTCACAGTTTTTCGGTCATTACTAATCGGCATGTACTCCAAGATCACAGTGCTATATATGTTGTACTTCATATGGAACTAAATATGATATAACCTTATCAAAATAAATAAATTTACTTCAATTGCGGATAGAGAAATTTAGGCATACAATGTTATTTACTAAAAACGGTACATATAGGAATTTAATATAAGAAATCAGTTATTATCACGAATTGCTTTCCATTTTCTACATTTTTCTGTATTAAATTTATGAATTTACGCTTTTAGAAACCGAGTTAACACAATTTAAAGAAGTGGTAAATATAGATCTAGTGTGTGTTATTACAAAAAATGTTTGTCGAATTAAAGGCGGCTGAACAATAGTCCGGGATCCCGGAAACGAGAATTATAACAATTACAACCTCACTTTTTAACTGTCAAACAAATAGTTTTAAATAAATTTCATGGTTCAAACAAATTTTGACTATAAATAAATAATTTTCATTTAATTTGAGCAGCCGCCCCCTACTGTCCTAATATTATTTCCAATCAATTTGTAACTTGGAAAAGCCAGATGTCCTCGTCTATTTTTTTAAGATCACATACTATACATTTTCTACTTAAATATAACTTCAATTTCAGAAAAAAGTAAATAATGTCAATTTATTAATTTACCTTTTTTAAAATTGAATTTACATTTTCTGGAAATGAATTTACTTTTTCTGAAAATGAATTTACTTTTTCTGAAATTGATGTTGAAAAGGTATAGATCTATTTTTACTACGTCTTTAATCTTTATTCATTCACAAAAAATGTTGATTTAAAAAATTTAATTTTATATTGCAAAATTTAAAGTGCGCCACTTTTTAAAAAAATTAAATGAGAAGCAATGTCAACTAACAACTGATTTTTGATATTATATAAATATGTTTATGATATTTTTGGTATTCTTTGATATAAATACATTTTTTCTTCTATTCGATGACGTATAGTTATCTTCCGAGCTAATAATCAAAATCATCAAAAATGATGTAGGCCATGTATTCTAGACAGTTTTTCTTTATTGAAATCTTGAAATGTCAGTCAGTTAACGTGGGATGTCATAAAAATTTTAGTAGGAAAAATGGAAATGATTAAGATGGTACAAGAAATGGTTACCTCCTCTAAGCAAGAATTAGAAACTACTATCAACAACATATCAAAACAGTACGAAGAGTTCGTTGCAGCAATAAAATCAGACATTGAAAAGACAGAAAAGTCAATGGACGAACAAATAAAAATATTTATAGCAGAAAATAAGGATAAGGAAGCAAAAATTAAGGCTTGTAAAGCGAAAAAAGAGGAACAAGTAAAAAAATTAAAAGAAGATCTTACTAAAGAACTAGGACAAGCAAAAGTTACTTTCGATAAAAAAATCAGCGCAGTGAGAGAGTCAGTCCAGCTAGCTTTAGAAAAACTATCCGTATTCTACACTGAAGCACAGAAAAAAGTTACGAAGATCATCGAAGAAAATTCGGATCATCCTTCAGAAATTCCAAATAAATTAGCGGAGCAGGTGGAACCCATGCAGAAAAAGTTTAATTCCATTAGAGAAGATGTAGCAAAAACATTGAAAACAAACTACGCAAAATCACAATCAATTCTAAAAGATCTGGAAAGTAATATAAATGCCATTGAATCCAAAACTAAGAAGAAATATACTGAAATTATTCAGCAATTTAAAGTATGTTGCGATAAGAAATAAATATCGTCTGTAAAATAAAGTGTATTGTACGAAATATATTTTATTATTTTAAATTTGTTATTATAGCTACTATTCATATTATTTACAATCAGTGCCGCTCCGTGGGTAAAAGGCGCCTTTATGAAAAGTTATATTTTAGCGCCCCTATAATTATAATGTATAATTTGCAACTTTCATACGTTTTAAACTATTCTTTTGATTGTCTTGTAATCAATATTATTATACCTTGTTCCATTTAAGCCATTCAGTATTACAGAGAATAGGGAATAGTTTTGACCTCTCTATTTGGCTGAAATTGGAGACAAGAGACAACTTTATTAAATTTAATTTCGGCTATTTAAAACTGGCGCTGATACGAACGCCATCTGTGGAATGGTTTAAATGGAACAGAGTATAAAATTCTTTGCAATATAACAAAAACGAAAAATAATATTATTTCACTAAGATTTCTTAGCAAAATGCTGGTATTTACTTAAATAATGAATTAATTGCTGGATTTTTTTATAATCAATATTCTTGAGCTGTAATAAAAAAGTCATTTTACTTATACATAACTTCTTATAACAAGACATATAATGCAAATAAGTTTAAAAAAAATATAGGGAAAATAACGGAGCTGCAGTCACTTCTTGTTGAAATTTTATTGAAAATTAAACATATACCGACGTTTCGATCACAATTTGATCATCATCAGGGTAATGTTTAAGGATAAATTTAGAAAAACATGAAAATTGCATATATGCATATATGCAATGTTGATATGTACGCACGTTTTTACCTTCCGTCACCTTTAGGGGAAGGTATTGTCTTTGGTCAAAAAATTCGGTGGTGAGTTTTTAATGAATAAGCACGTTTTAAGGTCCCTAGAATACGATTTTACTATTTTTACGATGATGTCTGTATGTGTGTGTGTGTGTGTGTGTGTATGTATGTGTGTCCGTGTGTGTGTGTGTATGTAACAAAATTTTCGTCTGCGATAACTCTAATACTACAATTTCAAAAATTATAATTCTTTCGTATTCAACTTCGTTGCATCCATATGAAGAGCTGATTAGATTTTGGTTATAGTTGGTCAACCGGAAGTACCCTCATTTGAAGATTTTAACAGTTTTTCTTGAAAAACCTATGTTAAATGTCATTTTTTCACATTTAATGTTATTATAAATATTAAAGAATATTTTATTCTTTATACGAATTGACTGCATTTTATACTTAATATTAAATGGATATAGAGTTAAAAAATTATAAAGAAATTAAATTACATAAAGTAGCCATAGCTATGAAAACAGCTACTATATTAAGAAAATTTTTATTGAAAGATGTCAGTGTCAAGTGAAATTGACATAGTGTGTGTCTTATAATATTACTGGAAATATAGGATCTTTTGCTTTCTGTATGTAATTGGTATAAAATACATACAACTGCTTTAAGGTAATTTACAAGAAATAATAATAATAATAATAATAATAATAATAATAATAAATCTTTTATTTCTGCAGATACATTACACTGTATATAGAAAACGTCACAAAATAATAATTTTCTGTATGGAATTTGCATAAAATACATGCAACTGCCGGAAGGTAAAGTACAAGAAATATAATATTTAGCAATGAACTTTCTGTATGAAATTTGTACAAAATACATAGAACTGACGGAAGGTAATGTGCTGGCCACATCAGATTTTTTATTTATTTTTTGTAATTTTGACAAAAGTTTCGACCTTAAAAGACTTTTTCATTTTCACGTTTCTCTAAATTTATCCTTAAACGTTACCCTGATGATGAACAAATTGTGATCGAAACGTCTGTATATGTTTAATTTTCAGTAAAATTTCAACGAGAAGTGACTGCAGCTCCGTTATTTTCCCTATATTAATAATTTCTACAGTCGAATCATTCCTAACTATTAAATAAAATATTCACTGCTATCACCTTACTGTGTAAGGTGTATATTAAATAAATAAATAATATATTATCACTGCATATTACCCATTGTTGGGTGTGTCAATCCGTGTGCCAATCTGCTTTGTACACAGATTTCGGTAATGATGATGACATATTTTTACCGTGCGTGCGTTTACCAGACGTCATCTCACGGGCACTCATTGCTGGCGTAGAGAGTGCACCATAGGAGTCAATTTTGTGCAATTTAAAATTGGAAATATTTGGCGTCGGTCGGAATCGAACCCGGTTCCCCAGATTCGCGACTAGACACTCAGGCACTCGGCCACGAGACCCTATAGGTGTATATTAATTTTTTTTTTCGAGTAAGAACATTTTTTAAAAAATATTTTTAATTGTCTTGAACTGGCGCCCCTTATGGTCGGCGCCTTTGTGCGGGCCACAACCTGCCCACCCGCATGGAGCGGCCCTGTTTACAATAATTCAGGTGCGGACTGGGACGTTTATTTTTACAGGGCATCCTAGTGACCGACTACTTATGTAACTCATGAAGCAAACAGTTTTGTCAATGTGTAACGTTTTATAATTAGTGCCAACATATTTAATATGTTTCTATTTTTATTTATATCTAACAAAAAAAATCTGATGTGGCCAGCACATAACCTCTCGCCAGATATTTTACCTGGTTGTACGCATAAAACGAAAAATATTTTTAAATACAAATACATATATTCATGTCTCACTACAAAATAATTATTTTAATATAAATTATGTACAGTACATACATTTTCTTTATATTCAATATCCTTTTTTTTCTACTTTCCTTTTCTTTTTCTTTTATTCGTCATTTTTTCGCAAATTCCTTTTATATTCTTTTTTAGGCACATTCTTTTGCGTTGTTGACTTTTTATTTATTTTCATAATCTTCATAATGATGTACAAATATTTTTGACAGTGGCATACATATATTTTTGACAGTGACATTTATGTGTCAATTACAAACATTTGAATTTTTTGCCTTGAAGTAGTTTGATCTCAGATTTTTACATCAAATTATTTTACATGCATTTCTTTATCTCTAAATCTATAGAAGATGTAATAATGAATTTATATTTATCGAATAAAGAATTTAACGTTCTTTAATATAAGTATTTACATAAATTTTCGATAAATAATATTAAAATGATTTTTTTCTTGTAAGTACTACTTCCGGTTATCCAATTGTTACCAAAACTGACTCGACTCTTCCCATTATTGTTAGATTGAGGAATCCGTAGTTAAAAATGTCTTGTCTTATAATATTTGAGAAATCGTGGATCCAACATCCACACACACATCCACACACACACACACACACACACATATCCACACACACACACACACACACACACACACACACACACACACACACACACGCGGACATCATCGTAAAAATGTTATAATCGGATTCTAGGGACCTTAAAACGTGCTTATTCACTAAAATCTGCATATGCGATTTTAAGCATGAATCCAATAACTCTCTTAGAGATAGGTAAAAATTGCTTAACTGCGGGTCGAATTCAGCTCTTTTCCTTTTCTTTTGTCTACTGATTTTCTCTAGTTCTAGTACGAGTACCGAGTACCAATGGAAATTGCTTGCCTGTTTTTCATATTAATACATCAATATCATTACATATGTCTTTCTTTATTTTGATATTTTTAAATAAGCTGCTTTAGTTAAAGAAGAGTGCTAAATATGGGCCATTAAAGAAATTTTGATTACATTAATGACAATGGCTAAAAATTATAATAATTAATACTTTGTTTTTACTTGTCCCTCTGATTATATCGGTTCATTTAAACTAAGAGTTTTAATAATAATAAAACAATAGTAATTACAATAAAGAAAATTGATTATAATAATAAAAATTACAAAGAACACAAATGTTATTACTCTAATCTGGGAATATATCTATTAACAACAGAATGTTTTGTTGCCGATTTTGAGAGCAAACAGATTTATATGTGTTTCTGCAAATTTTTGTATGTTGTTTGTAATGGTACAGTAAAACTAAATATTTTTCGTAATGGGGTCCGGTACTCATTTTTCAATTGTTTACCTCTCGCTAAGAGAGGTATTGGAATCATGCTAAAAATCGCATATCCAGATTTTGGTGAATTAAGTATAACACTTTTACGATGAAGTCCGTATGTGTGTGTGTGTGTGTGGATGTTGGATTCATAATTTCTCAAATACTATAAGACTTAAGACATTTTCAACTACGGATTCCTCAATTTAACAATAATGGGAAGAGTTGATTAAGTTTTGGTAACAATTGGAGAACCGGAAGTAGTAGTTACAAGAAAAAAATCGTCTAAATATTATTTACCGAAAATTTATGTAAATACTTATATTAAAAAACGTTAAATTCTTGATTCGATAAATATAAATTCATTATTATATCTTCTATAGATTTAGAGATAAAGAAATGCATATAAAATAATTTCATGTAAAACTTTTCAGATCAAACTACTTCAAGGCAAGAAATTCAAATGTTTGTAATTGACACATAAATGTCACTGTCAAAAATATTTGTATGCCACTGTCAAAAATATTTGTACATCATTATGAAGATTATGAAAATAAAAAAAGTCAACAACGCAAAAGAATATACGTAACAAAGAATATAAAAGGAATTTGCGAAAAAATGACGAATATAAAGAAAATGTATGTATTGTACACAATTTATATTAAAATATCCCATAGATTTTGCAAATATATGTGAGAATTATTTTGTAGTGAGACATGAATATATGTATTTGTATTTAAAAATATTTTTCGTTTAATGCGTATAACCAGGTAAAATATCTGGCGAGAGGTTATGTGCTGGCCACATCAGATTTTTTTTTCTGAAAGATATAATAAAATGGTGAATTTTATTTCGAAATGTGTATAATTTTTGAAACACAATTTTTTGAAATTTAATTATATGCATTTTATTTTCACAAGTTATGAATAATATAAAATTATATTCTTCTAAAGTACAGCTGTGGCGTCATATCGGTATAGTGCTAATCTTTTTTATTAAAATTATGAACGAAAAGTTTTATATTTTAAAAATATTTTGGTACAAAATCATTTAAAATTAGTCATATTTTCTTAATATGACAAAATATATGCAATTTTTTTTAGTACCGGACCCAATTCCATACCACGAAGTATAATATGTAAAGAGTAGACAAGAAGTTAGAAAAAACGTCACCCACACCCGTAATGTGAAGATATGATATGATATTGTTTCTAAAAAAATTGGACGTAAAATGTGAGAATATTTCAGATAAGCTTAAAAAATCTTATCGAAATAAGTTACAACAGCTTTTATTGAAGTTAAAACACCTCTCGAGCCAGAGGCTCTCGAAAAGTACACTATTGACCTCAGGCGTTATTGTCCTTATACCACCCTTGATACGTTAATTACTATAACTGAACTAAACACGTAAGTGTTAATGGGCCGGTGGCCGTTATTATAACGGACACCACGCTTGAACAAAAAACAAAGGTGAAAAGATGTCTATAACGGCCGCTGGCCGTTACTATAATAGACGCCAGCCATTAAGAAGAAAAATTCTGCAGTGAGGTTATGTGGTAAACAATTTTGATGCAGCTGGGAATTGATTGGGGATCAAAAAGGTTAAAGATTTTATTTTAAAAGAACGAATATGAAAGTTGTAGTGTATAAGAAGAAGTGTGGTAGAGGTAACTAAATAAAATATTACTTTACATATATTTGTTTTTCTTGTTTACTAGGTAAGATTACTTTCTGAATCACTCTCGTATTCGTATATTACTATTCTACTGCGGAAAATGTTAAAATTAACGCCTACTGTACTTTATATACAAGATAATAGAATAGTTTCTATTAGCCGGCAGATAGATTCGAAACAAGGAACCACAAATCTAAACATTGCATGTAGCTTGCAGAATACTGTATGCTAACCGCAATTTCTGTTTATCTTACTATGAATGAACTAAGTTATACATTTTTGTTTCAAATCCAACTGTATAGTTAGTAACTTTGTTATCTCGGTGTGTAAATGTAATCTTACGAGCAGTTAGGCCTTAATAGAGATTTGCTCACAATAAAACTGCCCTAACCTTGACCGTTCCCTTCAAGAAAACAATGTAGTAAGATTCCTGCGCGACAATGAAACGCGACCTCATGTAAACTAGGCTGTAGGGTGTGAAAATTACATTTCGGTCCGTATTTGCATAGAATCCCATCGTCGGTTGCCGAGGCCTCGACGTTGGGCCCTTGTTGCCCCAGAGTGTTATCCTTGCCGAGGTTATGTTTTATTTATTATTCAAATTTATGTACACAAGTCGTAAAACGATAAAAAGTTCATTCACAATTTGGAAATCTCTTGCAAAGTGCTACGATAGTCTCTAGACGCAGTCGTGGTTTTCTTTGAATTGCAAATCTTTATTAGGTGGAATGAATTTGGGGTTAATACTGCCACTCAGGGATTTTGGCTCTATTAAAGCCTACAGAAATGGACTGAGGACGATAAACATTAGAATAAAATTCATTTTGTGGAATAGACTGACGATTTACAACGCTGTCAAAGCTAAAATATTTATGCATGTAAAACGCAAAATATGTTATGGAATAATATAAATAGCTGACTCGGTAGATTCTATACTAAAACTATACATCAAAACGATAAAATATAGTATATAAACATTTGTACTTCAAAGCACTGTTTGAGAGGAATAACATATTTTTTCAATATCGAGTTATAAATTTGATTCTAGAAAAGGTGTTATTCTGTTATTTCATGGATTTTCAAAATAACGCATATTAATAATAATAATAATAATAATACTTTTTATTAGGCAAAGTTCAGCTTACAGCTGCTCTTCCACTTAACCTTCAAATCAATTACAGAGAAGAAACAATACATAAATACGTACATAACATATTATACAGAACAAAAAAAAAATATTTTAAGCTTAAAGTGTTTGTAAATGTAATTACATGAAATTAAGTTAGATTAAATTAAATTAAATGTATCCACAACTAATTTTTCAAGATTTCTTTGTATTTAAATTTAAAGGTTGGCAAGTTATAACCCTTGATTTCATGAGGAATATCATTGTATAATTTAACCGCAGAATAAGAGAATGACCTTTGAAACATAGATGATGAGTGTTTTGGTACAGACAGTTTATTTGGAAAACGTAGATTGAAATTGTGTATATTAGCAGATGATTTCAATTTGTTATATAGATATGCTGGTGTTTTAGTTAGTCGAATTTTATGTATAAAGCAAGCCAGATGTAATTTCCTTCGCTTAACCATATTTAACCAATCTAATTCAGAAAATCCATATGAGATGTGGTCTCTTTTCCTAATGCCTAAAATGAATCGTAAACATGAGTTTTGTAATTTTTGAATTCTTGCCTGAGTAATTGAATCCAAACAAGGACCATAAATTACGTCACCATAATTGAATTTTGATAATACTAGAGAATCAACTAACATTTTTCGTAAGTCACTGTTGAGAAGATTTTTATTTGCATAAAGAAATTTTAAACAAAAGAAAGCTTTCTGAATAATAGAGGTAACATATCTTTGAAATCTTAATTCAGAGTCTAAATATATTCCGAGAGTTTTTATACTATCAGAGGTACTGATTTCCACATCAGAAATTTTAATTTTACAGCAATAATTTAAAGATACCTTATCTTTCCTTTTACAAAAAATAATCATGGCCGATTTACTTGGATTTATTACTAATTGATGCCTTTTAGAGAAAGAAATTATAGACTGAATATCAGTTTCCAGAGCTTTAATACTTTCAGTTAAACATGATTTATCAAATGAAATGTATATCAACATATCGTCTGCATATAAATGATAGGAACTAAATTTTAATTGTTTATGAAAATCAGCTGTATAAATATTAAATAATAAGGGTCCAAGTATGGATCCTTGTGGTACACCTGTTTCTAGGTGTTGACATGCAGACATATTAGAACCTACTACTACTTTTTGGTACCTTTCTTTCAAATAATTTTTAATAAGTTCTACAGAGTTGTCTGAAAATCCATAATAATGAAGTTTAGAACATAAAATTTTATGATTGGTACAATTTAAGAAGAATAATTGATTGATTGGCAATTCTATGCGTAATAGGATTTCAGAGGAAATATAAATATGATTTTTTTTTATCTATTTGATGTGCAGCGTCGATTCTTATGCCTCATCTACACGTTGGCCGAGGTTAGGCGAATGAAAGGCTTTTTGTCTAACTTCGAAGCGACTCGCATTGGCCGCTCGCCTTTTGCCGACGCTCGCCTCAGCGTCAGTTTTTGGACAAGAGTCTAGCCGTCACAGTGGCCGAGGACCCGAAGATACACGATGTCTTCCGAGTGGAAAATTAGACTATTTTTTAAAGAAATTAATAAAAAATTAATTAAAACAATACCAAACGTAAACGTACAAAACTCGAGCCCTTATACTTATTTTAAAAATGAATATAAAGACCTGTGTTTTGCGGGCGCTTGGAACATAGATGTATCTTTGGGATCCTGGGCCGCTGTGATGACTAGACACTTCTGGTTTTTGGAGCCCGAGTCAAAGACACGTGAAACGTCTGATATTGGCCTGATGGTCTGGGCCAAATACATGCCTACGTGTAGATGCAAAATACTTGCGCTGATTCGCCTTGCTTTGCTTCGCCGATACTTGTTTATATTTGTTTATTGGCGTTAATTGGCCTAACGTGTTGATGAGGTTTAAGTTTCAACCAACTTGATAGTTACTGTTCAATGGATACTACTCGTACGTGGAGATTTGAACAGACGTTTCAAATATTTCTTTACAAGTCAAGCTTTTTACATTTAAATCGCTCGACGCGTAGCGGAGAGTTTTAATTTTCCCGAGTGCTATAATCTTGATTATGCCCGTGGTACATACAACGTTTTATTTTCTTTGTTTCTCGAAATTTAAGGATTCAATAGGTATATTTGTACCAGGGATTTGTTAATTACTGGATAGAGCAAGCGTATACCGATACATGTATTTCTTGTGTACCCGGCCAGATTAAGAGAGAACACAGGAAGTGTGAGTGAGATAATTCCACTTTAGACAAGTGAATTTGATATTCACATCACTGCCAAATTCAGATCTATCAAATTCACGTCAAAAATTTCGTTTAAATATATTTAATCATGAAACGTGAAATAAATACGAGTACGATTTAAATATGAACACATATAAGAATATAAATTTGACAATTAATAATTAAAATAATTAAATTTCAATGACGATAACAAGAATAACCCAATAACTGTGAAACCTGCGAGACGAATGACAAGAAACGGAAATAAAGACAATAAATCGGAATTATGTATCACTATCTCTGTCGATTTGGCCGAGTACATGGCGAAGATTCACTTGCTCCATCCAGTAGCTAACAAATCCCTGATTTGTATATTCGTTATCGTTATAATGGCATTACGAATTTTAAGTATGCTGTGGTTTCTATGTTGTTTGTTAAACAATATTAATTTAGTGTCAAATGAAAATGAGAGATATCAATTATTCCAAAGAAATATCGGATGAATTTGAAGCTGCACAGGGCAAGATCTGCAGAAGTTAGAAGACGTACGAGTATACGAGAAAGAATACGATAGTTTTGCGTGTGGCGGTGTTCAAAAAATGTGATTTATCGAATTTTTTGTGTTGCTTCACATTTATCCATAAACCACGAATTTAATATATTAGAATAGTTGTTGCCTGGCAACTTTATAGACCCTCGGGCATTAAAAGCAAAATTACACCCGTTTTTGAGGGTGAATAAACAAGTTTATGATTCCAAAATAAAATAAAGATCTATTTAGTCATGAGTTTCTTTTTTGGCATGAGCAGAGCGAGTGTATAAAAGAGGAGCATATAAGGAGATTACAAAACGAGTTACATACTATACTTTTTCTACGACTGTAAATTTAGACAGGAGAAATACGGAAACTCACATTTTGATTATAGGTATTTATTTGTACATGTAGATTTGCAGACAGCTGCTTTCCACCTTGTATGCACTAGTGAAGCTGACTTCAGCATGAGTTTAATTATTCAGCTGTTAGTGGTTGCTAACTTCGGGCTGTGTCTTTTACCTGTGAAGCCACACCTTGTCAAGTTGTGGAAAAAAATTCGTTAATCCCTATAATCACTAGTGATTTACAGTAAATAAATAAACATAAAAAATCGCATTGGTAATTTTATGTTAAACATTCATGTCAAATGTCACCGGCAATTTTAGTTAAAAGTGCCTTTATTGGTAAGGGTTGGAAAAAGATTTGTAACTCACTTGAAAATAAGGACATTTTATCCATTTAAGCCATTCAGTATTGTAGAGCATAGGGCATAGTTTTGAACTCTGTTTTGCTGAAATTGGAGACAAGAGACAAGTTTACCCAATGTAATTTCGGCTACTTACAATTGGCGCTGATGCAAGCGCCATCTGCTAAATGGCTTAAATGGAACAGGGTATAAATACCAACACTCCGTGTGCTAAACTTTCCGATTATGGATAAGATATCTCTTAATTATTATAAATAGTGATACTTTATTAAACTCTCAATTATTCTATTTTATTTCTATGGCCGTCTAATTCTTTACAAATTTGTAACATTTTATTTCTGAAATATCTCATACTGCAGATGTGCTATCACATCGAATTTAATTTTTTCTGTTGTCAAATTAATGCTGGATTTATACAGCGTAAGCCGTAATGTAAAGTACCGTGCCGTGGCGTACTGTAAGGCCCGGGCCACACTATGCGTTTTGGCGGGACCGGTAAAACCGCATCCGGTTAAAGGGGATGGATCGTACAGTGTCCACATATATCCCGCTAAACAGGACGACAGCAATGAAAACCCGATTCGAACACAGTCGGACCAACATCTGATCAGTGCAGAGCCCAAATAGTATACGTTGTCTATTAAAAAACAAAACTAGACCCTTGTGAACGCTCACATTATCTCCAATGTTTTGTAGTTGTAATGCGGTAAATTGACCGTCCCGCCAAACCGCAACATGCTGCGGTAGTATCCGGCAACCGGACCGCAACCGCATCAGTGTGGACGCATTAATTTAAAACAATAAGTTGTTGTCTTCCCGGTCAACCGGTTCCGTTAAACCGGTCCCGCCAAAACGCATAGTGTGGCCCGAGCCTAACGTATCGTAACGCGTGATTTTTCTAGGCTATTTTATACAGAACTTTTACGGTACATTTTCGTAAAAAGTATACTAATGCTCTATCGATACAAATGTAGTGTACATCAGATTTGTATTTATCAGATTCGTTAGTTTATTCGCAATGCACTATATTTCATATATATTTCCATTATATATTAATCCAAACTTTGACTCATGACACATGTCACTTATGTCAGTCAAAGTCACACAAGACAGACTATTCGTAATGTAATCTATCGGTGTCAGAAATATTGCTACTAGAATAAAAATATTCTTAAAGCAATAGAACGCTCAGTAGCAAATAACTGTCAAGTGCTGTCAAGTAAAGAATAAATATAATAGAACAGTGGGAGTGGTTATGTGTTATTGTTAGTTAACAACTAAAGATAACTTTGTACGTTTATTTTGGATCTTCAAAATGTTATTATGCATATATTACAGAGATTATAATTATATAAAAATATATATTAAATAATAAAAACGTAAAGGAGATATTTTTGTTGAGCACAGTCTACTCTGAACATTCACAAATGTGACAGAAATGTATGCGCGACAGTCGGCTAGTAAAATTTTGAATTTATCTCCACTCTATATATCTTCCTACCAACGCTTCCAACTCTGAAGTTGGAATGATTCGTAGGAATATTTCGATTTTTTTGACGCAAAAGAACGACCATTGATGTTCTACTAGAAGAAGTAGGAAGATTTCTGACACCAATAGAACGTACCTATTGTATTTTTTATATTTATATCCATTTAATTTATTAATTCCAACTTTGACATAATTAGCCACACAAAAACAGACTATAGCGCAGGTCAGTAATAATTTTCGTAATATCGCAACGTACCGTACAGTAGAAAGATAAAAGTTGGCGATCTATGGGGTTTTGACACGTTACGGCACGTCACGTTACGGCTTACGTCTGTATAAATTATCACATAAGTATGCATTGATTTATTCTTTACGTTACGTTACGGCACGGTACGTTACGTTACGGCTTACGCTGTATAAATTCAGCATAATTTTAAACAATTATTTATTCTTGTAGTTTTACAGGAGAGTTTTCTCCTACCGGTTTTCGGAGCACACCTGTATAAGGATTTAAAATGATTGAGATATTTACTCGTTTTAAGTTACATTCAATTTATTTTTGCAAATTAAGTGATTTTTGCCGTGTACGGCATGTACTTATACTTGTATTATACGACCCCATATATTTTGTATTCATGAATCGCTTTGTTCTACTAAAAAGACCTCGTGAATTTGCACAAAATTCTATAACCTATTTTTCGAGCCAGTAACGGTACCAGTGATGTGAAAGAATCAATAAATTAATCTACAAACAAATCCAAAATGCAGATAAGAGAGTAGAGTATGCAAATGCGACATGAATATTCAAAAGTTCGAGCTGTCCTGAACGCCGAACGGTCACGGCTTTCAGAATTAGGAATCAAAACGAACGAAGGCTTTTGCAAAATAATGTTCCGTTTGATAAGATGAACTCTCACACAAGCCGGATGCTGGCTTGGCTACCAGCTATCAATCAATTACAATACACTTCATTATTTATACATCAATTAGAAATTAAATCTTCTTTTAACAACGAGCACTGTCAACCGAATTCCAACAAAAAGATGATGGAATATTTTGCAGCCATTATGTTAAGCCCGCTATACTGTACTTCCCGCCTGTTCCAATATATTATATCATATAAACACGGTGTATAAATTCTATATGCCAGTTCATCATGTTTACGAAGTTGGCTTATGACATGCCCCTATTTAAATTTAAATAAAAAATCTGATGTGGCCAACACATAACCTCTCGCCAGATATTTTACCTGGTTGTACGCATAAAACGAAAAATATTTTTAAATACAAATACATATGTTCATGTCTCACTACAAAATAATTATTTTAATATAAATTATGTACCATACATACATTTTCTTTATATTCAATATCCTGATTTTTTTTCTACTTTCCTTTTCTTTTTCTTTTATTCGTCATTTTTTCGCAAATTCCTTTTATATTCTTTTTTAGGTATATTCTTTTGCGTTGTTGACTTTTTATTTATTTTCATAATCTTCATAATGATGTACAAATATTTTTGACAGTGGCATACAAATATTTTTGATAGTGACATTTATGTGTCAATTACAAACATTTGAATTTCTTGTCTGGAAGTAGTCTGATCTGAGATTTTATTACATCAAATTATTTTATATGCATTTCTTTATCTCTAAATCTATAGAAGATATAATAATGAATTTATATTTATCGAATAAAGAATTTAACGTTCTTTAATATAAGTATTTAAATAAATTTTCGATAAATAATATTTAGATGTTTTCTTTCCTGTAACTACTACTTCCGGTTGTCCAATTGTTACCAAAACTTAATCAACTCTTCCCATTATTGTTAGATTGAGGAATCCGTAGTTAAAAATGTCTTAAGTCTTATAGTATTTGAGAAATCGTGGATCCAACATCCACACACACATACGGACATCATGGTAAAAATGTTATAATCGGATTCTAGGGACCTGAAAACGTGCTTATTCACTAAAATCAGGATATGCGATTTTTAGCATGAATACAATACCTCTCTTAGCGAGAGGTAAAAATGGGATGTTCCATTTAAAAAACTTGAGTTTGACTACTATACACCACAATGATTTAAAGATCTAGAATATAATAAAATAAAAAAATCTGATGTGGCCAGTACATAACCTCCCGTCAATTCCATGTTTAAAATAGTAATGACCTTTAAGTAAAGTATCATTTCCGATTGATCGTTTGTAAACAAAATCTAATTTGTTGTTTCAATAAATAGAAAGTCTGTAACATGAAATTATGGATTTTATTTTATGTTTTTCCTCGAAAATCTGTTAAGAGCTTCAAATTAAGTACCACTTCCGGTTTATCATATATAAGTATAGTCAAAATAGAATATGTTGTTTCAAACTATACACGAGTTTTAAATACCAAATTTGATCATGTTTTAATATGTAGGTATATCAATCAATCAATTTTAGAAAAAAATCTAATATGTCGTTCTCATTAAATAAAAGTCTTAAATACCAAATTAGAAAAATTAGGATTGTATCAATAATTTTTTTACGAAAATATGTTCAGAGCTTCAAATAAAGTATTACTTCCGATTTATCAATTTTAGAAAAAATCTAATATGTCCTTCTTATTAATATATAAGTTTTAAATACCAAATTTGAACTTTTTTTTGTATATATTATAAAATATTTTTCACAAAAATCTGTTCGGAGCTACAAGTAAATATTTTTTCCGGTTTATCAATTTTAGAAAAAATCTAATATGCCGTTCTCATTAATCTAAGAGTCTTAAATACCAAATTTGAAAAGTTTTGGAAACAATATATTTTTCACGAAAATCTGTTCAGAGCTTCAAGTAAAGTATCACTTCTGGTTTATCAATTTTAGCCAAAATGTAATATGCTGTTCCTTTTTATATAAAAGTCTTAAATACTAAATTTAAAAGTTTTTGAATACATCATAATATATTTTTCACGAAAATCTGTTCAGAGCTTCAAATAAAGTATCACTTCCGGTTTATTCATTTTATCCAAAAACTAATATGTTAATCCCCTTGATATGAAAGTCTTAAATACTAAAATTGAAACGTTTTGGAATCATAATATATTTTTCACGAATATCTGTTCAGAGCTTCAAGTAAAGTATCACTTCTGGTTTATCAATTTTAGCCAAAATGTAATATGTTGTTCCTTTTTATATAAAAGTCTTAAATACTAAATTCAAAAGTTTTTGAATATGTCATAATATATTTTTCACGAAAATCTTTTCAGAGCTTCAAGTAAAGTATCACTTCCGGTTTATTAATTTTAACCAAAATCTAATATATTATTACTCTTGATATAAATGTCTTAAATACTAAAATTGAAAAGTTTTGGAATATATTTTAATATAATTTTTCATTAAAACCTGTTATGAGTTTCAAGTAAAGTACCACTTCTGGTTGTCCAATTTTACCCAAAATCTAATCAAATCTTTATGTGTATATAGGAAGTTTAAATACGGAAAATAGAAATTTTCGGAAGTTTGTTGTAAAAGTTATCGTGGAGGAAACACACACACACACACACACACACACACACACACATCATCGTAAAAATAGTAAAAACGTGTTGTGGGCACCCTAATTCGTGTTTCTTTACTGAAAACTCATCATCGATTTTTTGGACCGATAACATTATCTCCCTTACCTACGGTATGACGGGAGGTAAAAAGAAGATGTTCTTAAAAGGGGTTTTCTTTACAAAATATAGAAAAATATAGGTGTAAATAACTATGGCGGTTTAGAATTTAGTATTATACTCTACTCCAGGGGGTCTATTCTAATTCATATAGCGTGAGGCTATCATAGCCCAATCCCGCTATCCGACTCTGACTCCATCTGTTGGCCAGTAGTGGAATTTATAGTAATATAGCCACATGTGGCTATCCGTAGCGAGAGCTCCAGTGGTACCGCTATGAGCAAAGTGTCACGCTATAATTTGAATGTTTGTTTTGAAAGTGATCGATAACTCTGAATGACAAGTTGACAAGCAGTTCGGTTTTTCAATTTTGTGTTAAAATAGTGTGTTATATCATAATAATATTTGATTTATATCTATATATTGTAAGAACATATTTAAATTATAATATTTATTTATAATTCTAACAACCTTTGTTTAAAAATAATTTTGGATTATGGCATATATTTATAGGGTTTTATTAGCCGCAAATATGCTTGAAGAAGTGGAAAGACGGGAAGAAATTCGATTGAATAGACGAACGATTAGGAATGCGCAAGATCCATTCAGTTTAACTGAAAGAGAATTTATTTTAAATTTTAAACTAACTAAAATTGCTACAGTAGAAACTAAATCTATCCAACATTTAAAAATGTAATATATAAATAAAACTATTAACTAAACTAAGTAATCTAACTTAAATTAAACACAAATAGGTACCATAAGAACAAAGCCACGATCATCCACAGTCAAACTAGAGTGAAAGCTATCAGCATGTTTGACATCTGTCATTATAGCGGATAGCACATGTGGCTATTAGGGTACCTTTATAACCAGGGTATGGCCATGGGCCAAGATCGCCGCCATTGTCGGTAATTCATTTTCCTATTTATTTGTAATAAATGTGATATTATATTATAAAAGAATATTAAATTATCACACTATGAATTTAGAAAGGTAATAAAAATTAATTAATTTAAGAGATACACAATTATTATTAAGATATACATTTGGAGGTTATGTAGAATATATGACATGGGTTGTTATTATCACATCTAATTTAATATCTGTAGTTCTTATTTACATAATAATTGTATATTCTAAACTTACCTTTTAAAATTTTAAATGATTGTGCTTAATATTGGTAAATTATAGTTGTTTTCAATATGTCAGTAATCGTGGTGGGTATCTTAACAAATAACACAAGCAAATAAAATAAAATATATTACTTACACTTTAAATACATATTAAAATGATATTTAAATGCGTTTTTCATTAAAATAAAACAAATATCCACGAAAATACATAATAATTTGCACAAGAACAACACATATAACAGATGTCCCGGTAATGGCGGACGAAACGTGAGCCACGCCATGGCCATACCCTGGTTATAAAGGTACCCTAGTGGCTATCAGACTTGAATCCATCTGTTGGCTGGTAGTGGAACTTATATAGCGGATAGCACATGTGGCTATCCGACTTGAATCCATCTGTGGGCTAGTAGTGGAACTTATATAGCGGATAGCAGATAGCACATGTGGCTATGAATTAGAATAGACCCCCAGGTACATATTCGATTTAGTTAATATTGGGTACGAAATTTGCAACAACGTGAGCAAGCTTTGCAGCAGTTTCTAATTTTGCTGGCGTGGGTTTCATGTTTTAGCTTAGGTTATGTTAAGGTATATTCAGAAAATTTATAGTGTCACTTTGAATAAAGTGGTACAGTGAAGCAGTTACAAACAAATGTTTCTTTGCAATTGTTCTTTCTTGAAATAAAGCATCTCGTTCGAGGGAAAATAAATATCAATTTATGTAATAAATTCATGAGTCTGCAATAAAGAATCTCGTCCAGGCCTACCGGAGTAAGTATCGCCATCCCCGCTCCCCGAAGGGTACGACCCAATTTTCCGTAATTTATTTCTTCCTTGAGAGAAATTCTAGATGGATGTAATTTTCTGCGAGAATTGAACCCGTGACAAATGAGAAGGTAAAAATAAAAGTGAATCATCACATCGTGCGATTCTTTGCATTTAAAGTCAATTCATTAAAAGGGAAGTTCAGAGTTCAGTTCTTTCCTTCGACGAACGCCGCTGAATTTCAATGACTCTGAACTCTGAGAGAAGAGAAAATTGCTGAATTTACAATCACTATCAGGACATGTCTAGTGACGCTTTTATCTTACAATTAGATAACAATAATTAACTGATTTACATTTTAAAAGGATTACCAAAGAAATTGAACGTAAAAGAAGTCATAAATAAATTTCCACGTCTATACGAAGGTTTTGTATAACAGTTTAAATGGAACAAATTGATTATCTATACGTATAAATATTTATTATTGAATTATACTTAAAATTGCAAATTATGGTTAAATAATAATGAATGTAAATCGAAATTTTATAGCATGAATTAAATAAAAATTTTAATAGTTTGTAATTAAGAAATCTAGTAATATTTTTTTCGATGTTTATAAATTAGTTTCATTATATTAGTAAATGTTATTACTATCGCCCAAGAGTTATGGGTGGGAAACCCGCATAAGACATGGTCTTTACTCTTTGCTTCTCAGCAATCATCTTTCTTTTCATCACTTCTTCGGCTGCATATGACCAGTAGCGTAGCTGAGGGGTTGCAAAGGGGGCAGGCGCCGCAGGTGGAGGGCGGCAAAATCAAACTTGAATGACTATAATAATTTGAATAAATTTCATTGGGGGAGTGGGGTCTGGGCGCTTACAAATATATTGCCCCGGGCGCTGAAAAAGCTAGCTACGTCACTGCATAATTATTCATATTGTTAAATAATTGCGTAGGCTTCCACAGTCTGAGTCATGAGAAATATTCGTTTTCCGGGAATGGACTGTGTCATAACACTTAAACAGCATACACCCGGACATTCAATTCACCATGGAGGTAGAAAATAACAGAACTCTCCCCTTCCTTGATGTTCTGGTTAATCGTAAACCCAACGGACAGTTAGCGCACGCTGTTTATAGAAAACCCACCCACACTGATAGGTATCTCAATTTTAATTCTCACCACGATCCCTCGCAGAAACTCTCAGTAGTCAACGCTCTCGTACATCGTGCCATCAAAATCTCTGAACCTGATTTCCTACAGCAGGAGCTTGATCACATCAGACATAGTTTAATCCAGAATAACTATGACGTAAAATTAATCAACAATGTAATTCATAGACAATTAAACCCTTTACCCAAAAAACCTGTGGATACCTCGTTCGAAACATTTGCATCTATCCCTTATATTAAAGGTTTCTCGGACAAAATAGGTAGAATTCTCAATAAAAACAATATTAAGGTCTTTTTTAAACCTCCACAAAAGATCTCAGAAATACTCCCCCAAACTAAAGATAAACGCGAACCCTTGCCGTCACCCGGTGTTTATGGTATTCCTTGTTCTTGCGGCACAGTATACATAGGTGAAACAGGAAGGAGTGTTCACACTAGATTGTCAGAACACAAACGCTGTCTGCGTAATGGTATGGTATTAACATCTGCGGTCGCAGAACACCAACACAACACAGGACATAACATCTTATTTGAAAATTCCCGCATTTTAGCTCCTGTCCCTGAGTTTTACAGACGTAAATACAGGGAAACTTTAGAAATATGGAAACATCCGAATAACATCAATCGGGATGATGGCTATTTCTTGAGCCACATGTGGAAACCGGTGATTCTCGGAACACGACACGCCCAATCTACCATTACGAACTCGATTCCCATTGGTCCTCATTAGCTCTGCTCATCTACCGTATCTTTACATTAGTATATAACTGTCTTCTCGGCCTTCCTTCGTCACTTGGTTTATTTGGCCTCTAGCGTGGTTTACACGTCGGGTAACCTTGTAAACTGAGTCTCCCTCCTTGTTGCTTAAACTCGGCCTCTAGCGTGGTTGACACGTCGGGTAACCGTGTTTAAGACAGTACTATCCCCCTTGCTCCTGAAGGTGCCCCATATGACTGCGGGCGAAACGTTGAGCCTGACTCAAAATATGACACAGTCCATTCCCGGAAAACGAATATTTCTATTCATATTGTTGACTAAATATAATGCTGTCACTGCCATACTATTACTTTTAAATGTCTTAAATTTTCTATCTTTTAATTCTTTATTAAAATATTAAAGTTTAAGAAAACCTAATATATAATAATGGATAGGAAAGGTTCCTCGATATTATAAATAATAATTATATATAGATTGGCAGACAATATTGTTGTAGTATCAAAAATAAGCTCAATCATCCCCTACATTTACCAGATAAACCCGATTGAGTAATTGCGAGGAATTTTTGAAACAAATAAGAATTATTATACCATTAAAACCAAAGAAGAATAAAAAATAATTTACAAGAAGCCATCTTACATACTAAATTAAATCTCTTAACGATAAAAATCCAGGGAAAGAAAGTAATTATTTTTAACAAATAAATAACGTTAATACTAATAAATTTGATATGGTCGAAAAGAGAACAAAAAATGCAAACCAAATTTATTAAAAATTAATAATAATAATATTTTGTCGGCTTTTGAAGCTCGGTTAACCCATCACTCCAGGGTATTTTCTTACCTGTGCTGCCAGGGGCAGATTACCAAATTTACAGTACAAACCGGGAAATATACAGTTAAAATCTTTTAATGTATTTTGACGATATAAATTTTGCTAAACATTTTATCACTTCATTCTTGTTTCATTTGTAAACAACTGAAGTAAAATGTGATTTTCCAAACGAAGAAAATAATCTATTATTGAAGGAGAACATATTTTTAAGATTTGTATAATGTAAAAAAATATATAAATAAATTATTGAATAATAAACTGTAGTAATTTTATTATTAATTTTAATATCTGATTTGCGGTTACTGTTTTAAATTTGGTAATTTGGAAAAATTGTGGATACCTCTCTCTGTGCTTACCCTTGCAAATCTTTTAAGCAAATACATGCTGTGATGGGCGTAAAATTCAATGTGCATTTATCTTGACACAAACTATACCATATTATATTTATATAAGAATACAATGTGTTTAAAAACACTCAGAAACAGCCAAGCCCCTGGTGGGAATCGAACCCACGACCTCAGGATCGAGCGGTGACGGTCGCTTCGAGCGTTGTGAACTACCTCAAACCAAATGACCACCAAGGCGGCTATTTATTAAAAATTGTATAGGTTGTATTTAAATTTACAAAGTTGATGTCACTTCCGGTTATACCGGAAGTTCAACAATTATAATTTTCATGTAATTCAATCACAAATATTGCACTGATTAAATCATGTCCTATAATCTATATGTGAATCTGCAATAATAAGCGAGAAAAAAGGTGTATCCATTTTTTCAAACACTATATACTATATATATATATATATATATATATATATATATATATATATATATATATATATATATATATATATATATATATATATATATATATAATTATAACTTTTGTAGGATTTCAGTGAAAGGGCATGAAAGTAGAGCTCGTTTCTTGATTATTTCATCTAGCTTTCGGATTTATTTAATCCTTCATCAGGATGCTGTAAAATTATACATCAATGTAACAAATAGTAGTTAACATTTAGGTATGCAAACTTACAATAATGTGAAGTTTAGTTATAATATAGCTTCATTGAAAAATATAAAAATATATAGGTACAATTTTTTTGGTCTGCTGGAAGCACAAAGTTTTACTACGGAGTTCTCTCAACAGGTAGGGGGTTTCAGATGTTACTGTGGTGGGGGAATGGCGCTGAATTCAAAACGAAGAAGTTGGGAATAGCAAATAGATGTCACGATCAAGAACTTGTTTGAGTATTATTATTTTGTTGTTGAGTATTATTGTTTTTTATTATATCAAATAGGTTTGTGTATATAGCGCTCAAGCCATCTATGTCTGTTTTTTTATTAATTGTGTGGGGTGTATTAAATATATGGTACATTTCTAAAAACGTTCGTTTTTGATAATTTGTTTCTGTATCTAAAATTTTGATATTTTTATAGTCCATTGTGTGTTTTTCATTAGTGACATGTAATATAATCCTACAAAAGTTATAATTATAATTAAAACAGTGACGAATTCTCAACACGTATATATATATATATATATATATATATATATATATATATATATATATATATATATATATATATACATATATACAGGGTGTAAATGAAATAAGTGCATTAAATTTAACCAGTAATGTAACTCGACGAGAGCAACAATATTTCTTAATAACTTTTTCTCGAAATCGCATATTTTTTCAGCATTTTTACCACCCAGTAAATTGACGAGTCGTTCCACGTATTTTTCTAATAATTGAATGCAGTAACAATAGCTATGAAAATTTTTGTCTTAGCAATTGACAGTTTTGTCAGTTGTTGCAATTATATTTTGACATTAGTATTAAACTTGTTTATCAGGTAAAATTCTGTCAAAATGCTTACGTTTACAAATAGCGAGTTCACAGATATTGTAATTACTTACCTATGGTTTATTTCTTTATTTGTATCTTTACTACATTTTAATTTGTAGTTGATATAAAGACAGTATTATAAAGTTGCCAACGCAACATCTTTATCACAATACGAAGTGTCACATATGACAATTTTAAATAAAGCAACAGTTGTATACATATCATGTGCAAAAAGATCAATGTTTTCAGCAGACTTCGATTTTGGGAATGGCTCATAATGTTCATTAATGAGACTGAATTTACTCGGGAAGGTGTATTTATTATGCACAATACACAGTTCAACAGATGAAAATGCTGTAAAAATTTTCATTAAAAAATGTTTGAGCGGGAACAATAAATGGATGGCTAATTATTGGTACTCATGTACCTCGTTTAAATGGACAAAAGTTTGTACTTACATTTTTTGAATAACGTATTTAAACTATTATGATTTGTCGACGATAAATAATCATCTCATAACCTAATAACTATGCTTTTGCTCTTCCTCCCCTCGTTCCTCCTTGTCATCCTCTATTCACAGGTGATTAAAGCCTGGTTTAATACACAACTTTATAATATTGTTATCCAAAATTTAAATTTTTTTATTTTAAAAATTGTACTATTACGAATTAATTAATAATAATTGTTATTTCCGTTGATTCGTTTATTAATTACTGTGACTGCAAGTGTAACCGATAACCGACAATTTTTGAGCTGTTTGTATCCCACTTGAATACGGCAGGCAGTAATTTGTTCTCCATGGGCGCGCGCCGAAATATGCAGCAAATCTTTAAAGAATTTTAACTCAATATCTAAAAGACTTAGAAAAAAAAGTCATTAAGAAATATTGTTGCTCTCGTCGAGTTACATTATTGGTTAAATTTAATGCACTTACTTCATTTACACCCTGTATATACAGGTGTAAAAGAAATAAGTACCTACATTAAATTTAACCTGTGACAGAATTCATCGAGAGCAACAATATTTCTTTCATTTCATTTTTTTGAACCTCCTAAAAAAAATAAAAACAGAATGGAACACCCAGAAATGGTAATATGTAGTTACATGTGGAAAACAAAGAAAAAAAAATACCAAGAATTTAACCTCTTTTGAAAAAAAGCAAGAAAAGTAACTTATGTTAATTATCTAAATTGGTGCATTCAGAAGTTCCGGAAATTTTTCGATTATTTAAGACGTGCACGTATTTGAATACAATTGTTGTGTATTTCTTTTTCCGAGAAAGAAATCTTTTGTTTGTGTTTGTTATAAAGAAGAGTCATTCTCTCCATCGACATCCAGTAAAAACAGTTTACATTGACGAGTTTTCCTTAGACAACTCATTGCCAATTCTAATTTCGCGCAAATGACAAAGTTGTCTTGTAGGTTCCATCTGTCGTCTTCGAGTAACAGAGTTAGGGAGAAGCAAGAGAAAGAGGAAACTTCTCCGGTGTCTAACAAACTCGGAAGTATTTCGTATCAGATAATAAATTCCCGTATTTCCATTTTTCTTTCATACTTCTTCCATTTACCTCCAGAATGATAAAGTCTGCCGCACCGGGTTGACAAATGACCTCACTTCTGCTTTCAGATCATGCCCGGCCTACTGGATTTCACTTCCAATATAATTCATTAAAATAGCTTCATTTCTGATTTGCATGGGGTGCTCGTGAACGGAATTTTTAATACTCGTGCGTTATTGGAACTTGAAAAGAAATAAATTATTTCAAAGTAAGTCATACGGATGTGACGGCACTCACGGAATACGAAATGATTTGAAGGAATATTTTAAGGAAATATTGGAGACTTATTTCGCAGGGACTTGATTTGACAGTATGATGGAGGACTAATAGAGAGGTTATCAGTTTCAAGTTTGCCCCAGGACATGTCTAGCTCCAGGAGATGAAGTGCGTTTTGATATCCGGGTATTTGTTACGAAAATATGAGTTTCATATGCTGCGTAGTTTCTTTCCTTCGTTCTAATAATAGGTATCATTTGTTATTTCAAAACAAACAATATTAATATTGGAATTTATATTTGTACAACAACAAATCACAGTGTTATTGTTTAGAGTTTTGAAAGAATAATAAGATTTTACTTAAAAGTACATATTTATCAACACATTTCAATAGTAGGTATAAAAATGGCTATATATTTTTATTTATAGAGACTTATTTTTTAACAGAATGATTTGATCAAAAATAACAAAAAAATTCATTTTTCTATTTTGGTGTTCTTATGAGTCTATAAAAGCACTGTTTATCACTGCAAACACGACGTTTAGAAGATCTATAAACGTACTGTTTTTGGCGCCTTTCATGTTCTAGAGGTGGTAGTCATGCTTTCATAACTGACAGATAACCTCAACGTGGTAAATTGTTCGTGTTGAAATTTGAAATATTACTTGTAATTGTGGATTTTTATCCTTTCTCTAGGTCTAGGTGATAGGACTAGAAAGAAAAGAAATTTATAGCTATAGCTGTGTTGGTTAAGAAAGAATAAGAATCTGTGAAGTTAAAATTTCAACTAAAAAATATGAAACAAGAAACAATGCGCTCAGGTTTACTTTGTCAAAATAATTAAAACGGTAAGTTTTATTTATTACAATTTAAATTTACGGTAAAGCAATTTTGAATTGAATGTATTGTTATTTCAGGCAGGTTATGAAATGTATGATGCACGTTACTTGAAAATGTTGACACTGTCTACTCAATTTGTGGCGGCTACTAGCAAACAAATATGAAAAGTTGACGTTTTAATCCACGATTTCCAGTTCCACGTTGTGGTGAACTATCGAGTATATTCCATAAATGTTTTGTAGTAAAAAATGTAAGAACAGCTGTTGCCGTTATCTGTGCAACTGAGTGTTGACAAAACAAAATGGTGGAAAGTAAAAGTCTAAATCAATAAATTGTTCATTAAAGTATTTCATTATTTAAAGAGTTTTATTTATCTGTTGTTTCCTCAATAAAAAGACTTGATGGTCCACGTAACGTCCTTCAATCCCATATTCAAGTTTTATTTATGATAATAACCAACACGAACCACCGATATGTCAAATCAGGATGGTTCATTAATAAACCTTGGAGTTCATTGTATGTATTGGTTTTTCTCTTTTATAATTGTATAATGCTTGATACAATGTTTTAATGAAAACAATCAGACAAAATCACAAGATACACAAACTGTCAAAATGTGAAATTTCAATTTTTAGCGGGAAGCGCTACCAACATACCTGATAAAAAAAGACCAACACATATTTTGGACAAGTCCTTTTTTTAAAAATCTAATTGTAAAATTACCTCGATAGAAAAAATAGTATAAAAAACATGTATCATACGGCCTGTTGACGCACTCGTCCTTTGTAAAACTCGCCTGGCGGCTCGTTTTCCAAACTTGGACTCGTACGTTAACAGATTGCCTTATGATACTTGTGTTTTAATGTATTATTATTTCAAAAAATAATAATTTATATAAAAAAAATATATCATCACGGCATATTACCCATTGCTGGGCAGAGTTGGGCAAGCCACTTATAAAATGTAGCTGAGCTACAGTTACTTTAATAAAAATCTAGTGTGGCCAACACAATACCTCCCGCCATTTACAGCCCGAGTCACAAAAAAGATTAAGTTAATCCTTATTTTTGGATTAGTTATATTATGGTGCTCGGAAATTATTTATATATCGCCTGCTAAGTTCCGCCTTCTGCAGGTATAGGTATGAATGACAATTCGTTGTTTACAATTACATGTTATTTATATTTTTTGGTCGTTTCGGGAACTGGATTAGCGAATTTTACTACAGTACCTACAAATAAGAAAGTTTACAAACATACAAAGCACAAATAATAACATACAACAAAAAAGTCTTATACCTACAGATATGATCAATAATTTTATTTGTTAAACAATTGTATTATTGACCATTTTTGTAAGTAAAAGACTTTTTTGTTGTTATAATGTATAATGTTTGTAAATTTCTTATATGTACTGATTCCTGACTCCATATAAAAATAATTTTGAGTCCTGAAGAAGACTATCGAACAGTCGAAATAAATAATTTATGTAAAACTGCGTGTCCGATTATTTCCCATTCTTCAAATTCTGCAAATAGTCGATCATCGAAATTAATTTGTTTATTCTGGATTACAAGCTACGATTTCTGAAATAAATTTGACCATATCTGAAGAAAAAATGGGAAAAGGTGTAGTATTAACATAAAGTTCCCCATTAATATCATTTAAAAAAAAATATATCTACAAAACAATTTTATTATCAAAAAAATCTGGCGTAGCGAACACAATACCTCCCGCGATTTGCAGCCCGAGTCAGAAAAAAGAATAACTTAATCCTTATTTTTGGATTAGCGAATTTTACTTTAATTTTGACAGTTTATTTCTTAAAATTTAAAATATAGTCTAATCTAATTCAAGTAACTACCTTTTTTTAAACCCCTTCAACAGGATTAAATCCCAATTATAGAGTGGGTTCACATTGCCAGAGCCCCGAGGGCACTCATGACATGAGACGTTGCTCTAACCATTGAGCCACCGGAGCTATAATAAAATGAATAAATTTTAAATACCGGGATAGAATAAAATTCACTAATCCAAAAATGAAAGTTAGCTAAACATTTTTGTGAATCGTTAATTTTTATTAATCTAAATACTTAATGTCATTTCAATTCATGTTAGATGGTGTTTATGAAATAGTTGGTATTTAATGACATTTTCCTTGTGTAATAAATGGGTGTACGGTTTGTTTTCTCATCGATGTGGAATCACATGAACACGTTTAAGCCATTAAGCGGTGCGCGGAAAACAGCGCGAGTTTACCAAGTGAACAAGGAGTTCTCTGCTCTAAGGCTACGTTTCCAACCAAATCAGGAATTGTAAAAATGTTCCCATGCAAGCGGCTGCCGCTGACAACCAACATCTCACGAAATTTCTCACTATATGGAAGCTTGATTGGCGGCTTACAACATGGAATGCGAAGACAAGATGCAGTGTAAGTGAATACAAATACATTAATATTTTTATAGATTTTAAGAAAGTCAAGGAATCAACCTTAAACATTTAATGAAATTTTTACATTTTCCTCTATATATATAAAACAGAAATTGTGCTATTTACGTATATACCGGGTGTCTACTTTTATTTTGACCTATAGGATATACAATGTTAATTTTAACTTTCCGTCACCTTTAGGTAAGGAAGGTATTGTCTTTCGTCAAAAAATTCGATGATGAGTTTTTAATCAATAAGCACGTTTTAGGGTCCTTAAAATATGATTTTACTATTTGTACAATGATGTATATATATATATATATATATATATATATATATATATATATATATATATATATATATATATATGTGTGTGTGTATGTGTATATTTGTGTATGTGTATTGCCCAGTTGCATAAAGCATTGTTAACTTTAACAAGGCTTCTTTTCCAATGTATTTTTGATACGTATCCATGGTTTCAATGTGTAGTTAAACACATGATCAGTTAACAACGTTTTATGCAACTGGCCTCAAATTTGTTTATGTGTGTATGTGTGTGTGTAAAAATTTCGTCTGCTTCGGGTCATCCATATGAAGAGCTGATTAAATATTGGTTACAATTGGTCAACCGGAAGTGCCCTCAATTGACGATTTTAACAGTTTTTCTTGAAAAAACTATGTTACATATCATTTTTTCATATTTAATGTTATTATAAATATTAAAGAATATTTTATTCTCTATACGATTTGACTGCATTTTACACTTAATATTAAACGGATTTAAAGTCAAAAAATTATAAAGAAATTAAATTTCATAAAGTAACTATAGCTATGGAAACAGCTACTATATTAAGAAAATTCTGATTGAAAGATGTCCTTGTCAAGTGCAATGGGCTATATGACCATTTTTTTCATCTTCTATTTTATGGTTCTTTACAAGAAATAAGAATATCTATATTTTTTTAAATAGTTTAATTGTTGTTAATTCCGGAGAAATACAATAATAAAGTTTTGTAGAGGGAATATGTGACGTGACGTAGGAGAAATAGAATTCATTCGATAAAAATCATCAATCATAGAATAATCTACATTTGGCAAAGTACTGGAATCTGCTCTTAAGTATTCAGGTTCCATTTTTAAAATGATGTATGTATACAGCCATCGAAAACCATATGAATCGTATGATTTGGAGGTCAATGTCATATGATGAAGTGTCGATGTAATAGATAGATAGATAGATAGAAATTGACATAATGTGTTTGTCTTATAATTTTACTTTTGCTAGAAATTTTCTGTATTGAATTTGTATATACATACAACTGCCAGAAGGTAATGTGCAAGAAATAGAATCTTTTGCAAGGAAGTATCTGTATGAAATTTGTACAAAATACATAGAACTGACGGAAGGTAATGTGCTGGGCACATAAGATTTTTTATTTCGCTCTAAGTTTTGACCTATTGGTATTACAGTTAAAGTGTAAATACAATATATGTTCAGAATTAAAAACTGCATCCGAGAGCTTATTTATTGATATTAAACGTTCTGTTCCTGAAATAAACGACTATAGTATAGTCGAAACGTCGGCATTGAATAAATTTCATTGTTGACTGCAAGTCCGACGAATTTTTACTTCCTTTTCCATCTCCATCCCAACACAGTCCAGCATCATTTTTGAATTCTCATCACACATTGGACACTACTGACTGACTCATGGATAACATCATACACCAGAGCCCTGAAGAAGACTGTGGTATAGTCAGTGGCGTAACTAAGAGTTCGGGGGCCCGCCCGCAAAATTTTTTGGGGCCCGCATTTAATTGTATCGTTTATCGTTTATCATGAAGAACTAAATACCACAAGAACTTGTGGAAATTCTGACTAGGCTCACTTTCATCTGAGTTGATATGTTAAGAAGCAAAATAACCAATATTGGAGGCCTGAAAATCCAAGATTAGGCACTTCTACATCCCACCAAAGTCATTGTATGTTGTGGCATTTACTATGAAAATGTGATTGGCCCGTTATTTTTTTTTTCACAGTCCACTGGTGAAAGTTACAGGGAATTGATTCTTACATTTTTGGTATCACAAATGAAAGAAGTTGGATGCGACAAAATATGATATTAGCGAGATGGATCGGTATCGTATAGTCTAAATAATAGCAATTTTGCGAAAATCATTCTCTTATCGCTATTTAATCCCACGTTTTGCTAATACACATTGGCCGCCAGATGTCTTGATTTGACAGCCCCAAACTTCTTTTTATGGGGTTATTTTAAAGGAAAACTCTGAATCAGTTGCAGGAAAATATTTGCCAAGAAATCGAAACTCTACCGGCCGAAATGTGGTGGAAAATAAAGAGCTTGATTTGACATAGCGGATAAAGGGCCCTTTAGCCAATATTATTTTTGGAAATGACATTCAAAAAAATAAACGACTAAAGAAATTTGTATGTTGCTACAAAAAATTATTAAATTCAAAATTTCGCAGTAGTAACAAAATTATAAATCATGTAAATTAGGGCCCCTCTAATGCCGGGGGCCCGCCCGCAGTGCGGGCACTGCGAGCCCGTTAGTTACGCCACTGGGTATAGTCGAAACGTCGGCATTGAATAAATTTCATTGTTGACTGCAAGTCCGAAGAATTGTTATTTCCTTTTCCATCTTTATCCCAACACAGCCGAACATTATTTTTGAATTCTCATATGTGTCTTATTCTCAATCAATCTAGCGTGACCCTAGTAATTAACTAATATTGTATTTTGATGTATTTAATTCAGACTTCTTTAAAGTAGCGGTCCTTATTGACATAATTTATAACAGTAATAAATAAAATGTAGGTATGTGATTCTTTATATGAGATAAACTCAAAAAACCGAAATCTTTTATTCATGATATAACGCCATACAAAATTATACTTATCCTCAATTTTGACACGAATCATAATGCAAAATCAATTTTATTAGCAATACATATCATTAATACATATTATACGGTTAAGAGTCACGTCTACCTGTGTTCTAAACTAGATACGAGATTGACATTCGGGATTACAAAAATATGTACCTAACAACTCTATTAAATATTCATGCCAATTCGCTTGAAACTAAACCTGGATGACTCAGATTAGCTATCACAACCATTCTGCTCAATTCGCACTTAGTTTTTTTCTCGAGCATAAAAACTTATCGACACTAAAATCGAATTAATTAAAAGAGCAAACAAATAACAACGAACAGGATCAGAATTCCACATATCAATGTCAATATCCGATTAAAATTGAGAAACTGTGACGTCATATGATGTGGGATTAAGTACATTAGACAGCGGCATTATCAAAGGATTAATAATCTGAAATTACATTATACCCTGATCGAGATCTTCCCTATACCAGGAAGAAAAAAGTAGAAAAAATGTTAAGTGGATTAGCTCCTGCCTTAAACAGCCAAAAAAACCTAATATAGAAGAGACTCTTCTTGATCGAAGTGACATGTGGAATATGCTGGGAGTTATATCCTAATAAGAGGATTTATACTTCAAAACATTTTTACAGATTTAAGACAAGAAGGTATTCTATTGTACCTGGGATTATATATTGAAATCTTACTTAGGGAAGAGTTACCTGTTTCATTCTGACAGAGATGTTTCCCATATCTCCAAGCACGCAACTCAAACTGATGGGTATAGTCTTATTATCTCATTATAATACAAAATTAAATAATCATGTATGAAATATTAAAATTTTTGAAAGCTATCATATGTTATCGTAACATCTTAATATTACATCATTCTTTTAAGGAAAACGAGTTACTTGTGTACCTATACAGGTATTAAATGTACGAATATTTAGATATTTTGATGTTACTTATTTCTTTTTTTACCGCGGACCTGATTTTTCTATCTTTCGCCTACGTACAGGTCGCCGAAATTATTTTTAATAAATATATACGTTTAAAGGTACATTCACAAATGAAAATTAGGTTTCGATTTATGGTTTATATTTTAGATTTAAAGACTTTGGCCGCATATTATGTAATGACTCCATTCACACTTCAGAATTTAGTGTCTCTAAATCCAAAACATAAAGCTAAACATTGCAAGGTCCAAACTTTAGGTTTACGACTTAGTTTGGCGTCATAGAGTTCACCAATGAGAATGAGTCTGAAACAATATAGATATATACATCCATCTTTATTTAGTATTCACTTGGTGGATTCGGCTTTTTAAACAAATGCGAGAAGAACAAGGAGACTGTCAAAACTTAATTGCTGAAATTTAACCAATAATACTAAGCAAATGACAGTTTCACGGCGCGCGGGTATCTGCTCTACCGATATTTTAAAATTGTTTTTGAAGCATTTGCATAGATGTCTGTAGATATCAAAACTAAATTACAATTAATTTAAACTTACATTTATGAATGACTTACTTAAACCTAAACAAAAACCATAAACATAATTTTCATTTGTGAATGCACCTTTTGAGTCCCTAAAACAAGATTTTACAATTTTTAAAAATATTTTCCAATTTAACAATACCTACATAAAATATCTACCATCGTTTGAATAACGGAATTGTTAATATTTACAATAAATAAAGCTATTTGTAACAAAAATGATGAATGCAGAAAGATTATACTTTTTTGTAGTAATAGTAAATTACATCCGAGATGGGATATGTTTCATTACAGCGCGAGAAAACAAGTGTCATGGATTCTGATACTAATAAACCGAAATTTTGAAACTTCTTTTTAAAATTGTGAAGAAACCATACACATAATAAAAAATGTAAAAACAGTTTTGTATACAACATTTACTTCTGAACAACTTTCCATCTTACATTTTTTGTCGTAAAATGAATAGGAAAGCAGGAAATGGCAATAAACAAATCCAATGTTAAATCCCTATGTGCGAACCTAACCGTCAACACCCTGTATAACAAATAATGCCCAAGAGCATTATGAGTTGTGGCTAAGGTAATGTCGAGAAATTGATACTGACTCTAGCATAAAGCTTAAAAAATCTGATGTGACCAGCATATTACCTTCCGTCAATTTTATGTATTTTGTACAAATTTCATACAGATAGTTCCTTGTAAAAGATTCTATTTCTTTTCGTACATTACCTTTTGGCAGTTGTATGTAATTTATACAAATTCCATATAGAAAGTTCCTGGTAAAAGAACCTACATTTCCAGTAAAATTATAACACATGCTATATCACTGACACCTTTCAATCAGAATTTTCTTAATGTAGCAGGTGTTTACAAAGTTATAGCATAGCTGGCTAATTTATGAAATTTAATTTCTTTATAATTTTTTAACTCTATATCAATTTAATATGAAGTATAAAATGCAGTTAAATAGTATAGAGAATAAAATATTCTTTAATATTTATAATAACATTAAATGTGAAAAAATTATATTTAATATCGTTCAAATCTTCAAATTAGGGTACTTCCGGTTGACCAATTATAACCAAAATCTAATAAGCTCTTCATATGGATGTAGTTTTAGAGTTTAGTGATGCAATGCGAAGCGCGCGCGTTAAAAGTTCGTTAACTATATCAAATTTCTAACCTGTTTCAAATTTTCAATTTTTTTTATAGGTCATGGATCTACACTGTTTACCATTTGCGTTGTTAAAATATCGATTCCGATAGCTATAACCTGATAAACAGCCGTTTACCGGTAACAGTTCACCGGTAGATTTTTCTTAAATGCCTCATATAACTGACGGAAGGTAACGTGCTGGCCACATCAGATTTTTTTTAAATAATGTAGGATTCCATTGCTGCATATATTTTTTGACAGTACCTCCCTTTCGTAAAGGTGATGGCTGAAGGTAGGTATAGGTAGGTAGGTAAAGAAAAGGAACAGTTATATGCTTTGAATAACAAAATTGCGCAGAATTTATCGTACAATATAAATTTTTCTTTTTCCTATATCTAACTTAATTTCGTTGGATTAAATTACAGCTAATTAAAATTTGTCCTCTTGTAAACAGCGAGTCTAATCAAAATTCAGCGAGTGACCGTTAGCCACCCTCAATCTTTAAAATGAGTCGGTGGGCGTCAGAGCTAATATTGAAATTGTAGAGTATCCCAACACTTACCTCAATAAACAATGAAATTGGTGGAAAGGTTCCCTATTACCCGCAAGTAAATTTGCCGACATTAGTACATTAATTTCTCCGGGCTTACCACGCACTTCAGCAGGGATGGGCCCTTAGTACACATAGTTAACGCCAGAATGCGCAGGACTGCGCAGAGCTAATGAACTCAATAACAGTGATTAAAATTGCCAGAGCATTTCTTACACTTCTACTCACAGCTAATTGTCGATTTAAATTGTTTGTGAGGGAAAGTTACCCTTCGAGTAAGTGCAAATTTATTGGAGATTCAATTACGAATGTGTTTTACTTTGCTGCATTAAATTGCAGCTATTACAACGAAGGAGAATATTTCTTGTAAATTACAAAAAGATAGGACAGTTGTTTTGTAGTGGCACGAAACATTTACAAATGAATTTTCATAGCATTTGAAATGTGTTATTTTTTAAATAAATCATTTATTATATCATAAGAACAAATTATTGCTAATACTAATAGTATGTTCCGTAAATAAATCAGACTAATCGTAATCGGTGATTTCGGTGAGTAGTTGGTTACTGAAAGTGGTGAGTATTTTCGGAACAGCTTGATATGATGTCCCGTCAGATAAGCATTCATGATTCCCAACAGTATTCAAATCATTTATAATTCCATCGTAGTGTGCACAATTGTATTCACCTTAGTATTTACTCTTGTAAAAAGAAAAAGAAAAAAGTATTAGCAATTTTTATTTCAATAATTTAAACATAGTTACGAATTTTCAATATCACAGCCTCACAAAGCAAACAACAAACTTTAAATCATCTTCAAACAGCACCAATGCCATTTGTCAAATTGATGCAAATTGCAAATAACCAAAGTCATCGTGCTTTGAGCGCGATGAGTTTGGTGACTAACCAGACTCACCAATTTCAGGTCACCGCGTTCCATAAATCAAATCTTTTCAGGTACTGAATATTTACGGAACGGAAAAACACAATTTGGTGACTTTCGGGTATTTACGGAACATACTATAAATTTAAAATACATTTGATGTTATTAATAAAAATTAAATACTTATACTGACAGTTTTTTAAGTAAGTACTTATATCCGTATTAATAGTGTCAGTAAAAGCTGATGTTATAAGAAAATACTTATTTCACAAAAGTATGTATTTATACTTATAATCAAAATAAGTAGTTACTTAAACTGTATTAATAAAATGGAGTTGATTCTTATAGAATTAAGTATTTATTTATATATTTATAAGTATGATATTTGTCATGCTTATGGTGGACCGTACTAAAATTTCAAAGATTATATTAATTTAAAAAACATGTTTTACGTCGTACGAACCCATAAAAATTATAAAATTCCTAGGGAAAATCCCAGTAAACAAGATTTTATCAAATTATATCGCTTTACACTCGAAAGTGTGGAATGGCTATCAAAACACTTTCTTATCGTTAGCAATGAATCCAGAGGTGATGCTCTGTGTTCACTTATTAAATGAAAATATATTTAAGATAATTATGTTGCCGACCAGTGACGAATAAACCTTATTTGGCGTCATAAGCCCATGCGCCGTTTGCTTCGTTGTTTTTTTTTAGCTCCTCGTGACCATTAATAATTTTGCACCACAAGCCCAGCCTTCTTAGGCTTCTGCGATAATACGCCACAGTTGCCGGCCCAGGTAAGTGAAAATTAAAAAAAAATAACTGCGGGTTTTTCTTGACTGGATTGTTAATAAGGGTAGAAAAGTTATGTTAGATAGGTTTTCAGATTGGTGTTGGTAAAGACTGTGAATACAACATTTTTTCATTAATATTTTCATCCTTGTCGCTGCTTTCAAAACTAAACATTTTTAAATTTCAAAAATTGATATAGAATTGAATTTCAGATTAATTTGTTAACTTCCAATAGTAAAATATAAAATATGAAATGTCAAAATTTACACTTTTTTTTACAAACACACGGCTTACTTCTGTATTTCATATATAAGTACATACTTATAAGTACGTAGGTATTTACTATAAGTATCAGCATTTGGTTTTAATATGAAAATAAGTAATTACTTGTACATCTTGCTGATACTGATAAGTAAATGCTAGTGCTTACTTACTTATAAGTATTTTCTTATTTTTATTAATACCATCCATTGGCCGGCAAAAAAGTGGACCACTTAAAAATATCCATATGTTTTCAGATTTGAGATATTAGGTATGTGGAAACTATTAGTCCAGTCAGTTAGATAAAGTATCTATATTTCTGTATCTATAATTTTTGGATGTTTTTCAGAAACGAAGCCCTGTGCTACCAGAGTTATAGGGAGAAAAAAATTGAAATTTTCGGTGTTTTTCCGGTTTTTCCTCAATTTCTCTGTTTCTATACATCGGAGAGTAAAATTTGTTATTATCAATAATGTAGAAGACAAATTTGTTACAACTTTTGCATTTACAATTTTTTTCTATTTAATACCTACCTTAATTTTATTGCAAATAACTTGCTAATGTTTGAATAAATGTACAAAGATAACTAACTAAGTTGGAAAGAAATAAATCGCATATCGAGATTTTGGTAAATGAGCACGTTAAGGTCCCTAACATCCAATTTTAATATTTTCACGATGATGCTGTGTGTATGTATGTATAGGTGTATGCGTGTATGTGTATGTATGTTATGTATGTGTGGATCCTCCTCTCTAACTTAAATACTATCATTCAGAAAATTTTGAAACCTTCGAACTTTTTCTAATATGCAATAAGAGCCCATTAGATTTTGGTGTAAGTCGGATAACCGCAAATGACACTTTGCTTGAAGCTCAAAATAGTTTATCTTCGAAAAATACATTTAAATGTTATTACTTCAAGATTAATGTTATTATAAAAATTAAAGATTATTACATTTTCTGCAGATTTGCATTAATACTTTTTCTACATATTTTATGGATAAATTTATAAAATTATCTCTAATTTAAATCCCGGAGCCTGCGCTTTAAACAAACAAAACTCATTGGTTACGCAGTTATTCAAATGTATGTAATTGACAGATAAATGTCACCATCAAAGAACTAATAATTTCAAATTAATAATAGTAACGTTTTAAAAAGAAAAAGTAAATATAACAATAGGAAAGGAAATCAATACAGTTTCCAGCATAAGTAAATATGAAGGTATGTATGTATTTAGATTAATAAAAATTAACGATTCACAAAAAGTTTAAGCTAATCCTTGATTTTGGATTAGTGAATTCTATTCTATCCTGGTATTTAAAATTTAATCATTTTAATATCAAAAAAGGTAGTTACTTGGATTAGATTAGAGATTAGACTATATTTTAAGAAATAAACTGCCAAAATTAAATTAAAATTTGCTACTCCAAAAATAAGGATTAGCTTAATCTTTTTTGTTACTCGGGCTGTAAATGGCGGGAGGTATTGTGTTGGCCACACTAGATATTTTACTGTATTGTAATGTTCCAAAAAAATATGTGCCATTTTGTCTAATTAAAAAATAAAATAAATTGAAAAACTTTTTCATATATATACAGGGTGTTTCTTTTAAACAACCATTATAACATTATTTTTAATACCATTTTTCTCGAAATAATTGTTATACAACCCTATACCATATTTATATCGTTGACATCGGAAAAAAATCTCTATCAATTGGGCTAAAAAATTATATAGGATACAATTTAAAAAAATATAATTTTAGTCTGCTGTTTGAGAACCACTGGTAGAATTTTCGGTTTGTTGTTATTAATAAATTAGCCCCTTATTCTTGATCATTTCTTGTATATAACATTTTTTTCTAAAGTCATTAGTTTAGTTTCAAAGGAAACACCATATATATATATATATATATATATATATATAGTAGTAAGAAGCATTGTCTGTAGCGCGAGTTCAATGTGGATTCTTCATTTTACAATCTACAACCTTATCCAGTAGATAGTAAGTAATTATGTACATGAGAGTTAAAATAAAATAAACATATGTACACCGTCATGTTTTTTCGTTTTACAATAAAATCTCGTAAGGTATAAATAAGATTTCTGAGTAAATTTCCAATGTTGTTGACATTAAGTACCTTCCATTATCTCTGTCGAATTGTGTTGAGGATTTTTTGCCATCTGCGGATAACAGTTCGTGTCTAGTAGAAAAGAACAAAAGTTAAAGACTATAAGCTGCCGGTGGCAATTACAGAAAAAGTTTCAGTGTAGTTCTGTGCAAGAAATTATGATAATCGATGCATTTTTACCTCGAGGCAAATTCTTCTCTCGCTGTCTTCAACATGGCCAATTACACCATCAAATTTGACACGAAGTTCTTGCACGACGCACATCAGTTTTACCAAAAAGGTTAAAACGCCGTAATCGCTTCGCCGTACGGCAATTAAAGTCGATTCCTACAGTTTTAGTAGCAGTTTCCAGAACTTTGTATACGTGAAAACTATTATTCAAATGTTCGCAGAAATAGCTAAAATAGAATTTATTCTTTAAATTTTAAGTGTTGTTTAATTGAACAAGACGCAGTTCCGTTGCCAAGAACTTGTAAGATTCATTTGTTTTTATCGACTGTTAATTTAAAGTTCTAAAAAAATTACATAAACTTGAAACTTGAGTTTATAAGAAGTCTATTTTTGTATTTTTATGTGTATATGATATGCATTTACTGTTTTAGTACCTAATGTGCGATTCAAGGCGTGAAATAAATATCTTTTTTCTAGGAAATAGTAATTCCGTGAGCAAATCACGTTACCATAATTAGTGTTTCCACAACCATGCAGTTCATACATTATTCAAAATCTCTAGTCACATATCACACATAAGTAACATGTAAGTCTTCAGGACCGTGCTAGAGTATTATTCAAGGACTGTAATAAGGGATGGCAAAATATATGTATAAAAGTGTTTATACCTTACCAGCCATATTCATAGGAAGGTTTATCAAAGAATCGTATTCATAACACTTTTATGTTTAGGTTTAGCTTATACCGATAGGTCATAAATTTAAACCTAGCGGTTTTGGGTATAAATCGTTAAACTAGTTGGTTTAAGAAAAACCTAACCTAGTTTTAGTTTAAGATTTATTGTGGATAATTATTTTTAAATATGGGTAAGTAAAATTTATTTCAATGGATTCAATCTATTTTTTATAATATTCAGATTCTTCAGAGCGTGAAAATGATGTTTATGACATGGTTGAATTCGTAGCTGAAGCGGGGCCGGGCTTAGAGACCCAGGGCCCCTAGGCACTTGATATTTGGGCCCCACCATCTCGAAGCTATTTTGGAAAGTTAGCGAATTGAATGCACTAGTACAAAACATATAATTTTTAATCGACTTTAATGACTTTAATAAACATCAGAATAATACAGTCTATGTTGCGTTATTCTATAAAATGTATAAAATCATACGACGAACTTTCTTCTGTGCAAAAGAACGAATGACGTCATCATAGTCAATTGAAAGCATAATTTCTGACTCTATGTACATTATAGAGAGTGAATTGAGCCTGTTCTCTCCTATGTTAGGTCTTAAGTACTTCTTTACTCTTTTTAGCGCGGAAAACGACCGTTCTGCTGAGCAGTTTGACGCTGGTGTATGTATACAACAGCATTCGGAACGCAATTCCTACGCTTGGATAAATGTCCAAAAAGCAATTTTCCGATAAGTATTTGTTTAGCCCAGTGACGATAACTCCATAACTTCATCATTCGACGACAAATGAGCTTGCAGGTGCAGACACTCGTTTTCCAAGTCCTATCCAATTCGCCGCATAAAAGTGATAAGGTTTCTGGTTCCTTCACGGATGTCTTTAGATTCTAAACGATGTAGTTTCGTAGGAAAGTCAAAAATTTTACTTAACTCCTCATAAGAAGATCCGCGTCTCCGTAGTTCTGTAATTAGTCTATCTATAATGACGTTAAAAATGGTAACTCTAAATCTGTCCCTGCCAGAGATTTCCGCCTCGTTTCCTTTTACTTCGTCAAACTGGACTTTACGCTTACGTTTCCTCTGCATGTCATATGCATAGCTATTTTCGCCGGATTTTTCAATAACTTTCGACTCATAATGATCAAAGGTACTGGGTTTCCTTAAGTGTTCTAGGTATGTTACTAAAGACTGATATAGTTCAACGATCGTACCCAGGTCGATGTTAACAGATTGCAGAGATTGGCCTACTTTGTTAAACCTTCCACCGGGGCTTTGTAGGTCTAGGCATAAATCCTGCACTGAGCTGAAGTCAATAATATAAATAAACGCGGAAAACTATATAAATCTCGAAAAAATGCCAGAATAAGCTTGATTTTTATTTGAATTTTTATATATTATGTGCCTTTCGTGTATTTTAATTAATTCAAATAACGAATTCTTTTCCGTTTCCATCCAATTTTCGGATCTCTTCTTTTTTAATTTAATTTCTTTATAACTTTTTAACTCTACATCCATTGAATATAAAGTATAAAACGTAATCAAATCGTATAGAGAATAAAATTTTCTTTAATATTTATAATAACATTAAATATGAAAAATGATATTTAACAGCGTTTTTTCCAGAAGAATTGATAAAATCTTCAAATTAGAGTACTTCCGGTCGACCAATTATAACCAAAATCTAATCAGCTCTTCATATGGATGTAAAGAAGAGGAATACGCGTCACACACATAGGTACATATATACATACATACATCCATCCATCCATACATACAGACATCATCGTAAAAATAGTAAAATCGTATTCTAGGGACCCCTATACGTGCTTATTCATTAAAAACTCATCATCGGACTTTTTGAACCAAAGACATTATCTTCCTTACCTAAAGGTGACGGAAGGTAAAAAAATTAGAATGTATTATAATAGATTACTGAAGATGAAGGCCATTGAGCCGTCGAAACGTCCAAAAACGTAAAAATAAAAATCTTCCCAAAAAGGCCAAAAGAAGTTTATAACCCAAAGGAAATTCATTTCAAAAAAAAAATTGGGAAAATACTCACACATGTAAAGATTAAAAACTTTCGACTCACAAAAACGGAGTATAGCTAAATCTTGTGTTTGATTGAATATAATAATGTATTGATTTATTAAAGGGTTGTTATTAGTTGATAACTATTTGGCTAACTATTTTCAGTGATTGATAACTATTAGTAAATTGAATTTGTTATCAGGTGATTGTGTGTAGGTAACATTCCCGTTTCCCTCTGCGGTCCTGTCTTCGGCATACCTGAGCTGCTTGTCATTGTTGCTGGCGAACACGCTGAACGTGTGGGGTCCCATGTTCATTCCTCGCTACATGCAAGTCGTGGTCTCGGCGGCTAGTTAGTAGCCTGACGCGGGCTCTAATTTATTCCCGGTAATTATCACCGATTACTCGCGCAGCCGAGACTTATACCCGCCATGCTAGCTATGCGGAAATATACCCATTTGTCATCCCGAGAACAGGATGGTAAACGGAGGTACGAGGTACGCAACGCACTTGTACCAAGAAAGAGGTTACGTTGATCTATGGAGATGTATGTAAAGTTCAAATACACCAACTAAGAGTACATTAGTTAAATTAGTAAATATATCATCGCGACTTGTTATCTATTGCTGGGTGTGTCTTTATAGTTACGCAAATTTTGTTATTTTTTTGCAAAATATGTTCATTTGTCCTTCTGCACTATAGGCGATGTACACATTTTGAGCGTCATCGCCTCTAACGGCTACTTTGGCGTTTTTGGGTACCCAATAAATTTTGACATTTCGCCATGTGATACAATTTACAATTTTATTTTGAGTTTTTGCTGTTGTATATGAATATTATACGTCATAGTATATTGAAATGAACAAAGAAATTATTTAAAATGTTATACGTGAATCAAAAAAGTCAAAACACCAGCGAAGGTACTGTGACAGAAAAAATAATTTTTCTCATAATATATGTGATTTCTGTAAACCATTTTATCATACTTAGTTTTATATTATAATTTATAATATTACCTAAATATTATAAGATGCAGAATACATGGAAATTGCGATTAAAGAGTTGGAAAACTTGGATGATTAGAAAGAAGAAAATTTCTGCATTTCACGATATTACTGGATGATGTTAGAATATTTCTTTTATATTCGCAATAATTGACGAATATTCTTCATTGAAAATATACCAGGCTCTAAGTGGAATCAGTTGCACAAGCTCGGAATGGAGAATACACGAAAAATACGAACCATGTGAATTTTTACTTTTAACATTAACATTACGTGTACAAAATATATAATAAATAGACTAATTATGTTAAAAATAGACCTTCTATATGACACAACTGCAAGTATTATACAATTTTAAGATAATTTTCTGCTTCTTTTATTATATTTTGTTCAAATTTTAACTTAAGAAACACATTTTTGTATAATTCATTGTTTCAATCGTACGATCATTGTTTGAATTTTATTCATACGATAAGTATCTTTTACAATGAGAAAATATGTAAACCTAAAAGAATTTTTCATGTTAGTAGAAGATATCTGTTGAAAAGTTATTTTCTTACGCATATATTCCTCATATAATATTCTAAGAAATTTATAAAATTTGATACTTCAATCGGTAATTTTGTCAGATTTATTACATCTCCCACTGCATCACATAATATTTGACGTCCTATCATTCGCATTCATTGCAAACATCTTATAAAATAGATATTTTAAAATTATTTTGACATAAAACATAACCTTGTTATGTTTCAATGAGTAACCACTTTTGTCATTTTTGTCCGCTGTCGGCGCTGACTACTTTTGTGCACACCGACTATATGAGGTTTGATATAAAATAAAATTAGGAAAATTTTCATTTGTTTCAAAAAGTAATAATTTATAAACACGCTGGATACCCGTTTAATTTAGACATTCTTTGTAGGATCCCAAAATTTAAATACCTTTACTCGAGTGCCTGCTTACATACACGCACACAACTGTTGTCCCAACCAGACTGGATATAGAGCGTCGGCGCCATCTTCGCAATATTATCAGCCGTCGCTAATAAGTGTCAGCGGAATAATTCAACGTATCAATCAATATTAATATTGTCCCGTTCAAAATATATAACCCACAGCTATTTTAACCATCCTCGGAAAGAAAAAAATCTGATGTGGCCAACACATGACCTCCCGTCAATTCCATGTTTAAATAGCAATGAATTTTAAGTAAAGTATCATTTCCGGTTGATCGTTCGTAAACAAAATCTAATTTGTTGTTCCAATAAATAGAAAAGTCTGTAATACTAAATTTTGGATTATATTTTGTTATGTTTTTCCTCGAAAATCTATTAAGAGATCCAAATTAAGTACCACTTCGGGTTTATCATATAAGTATAGTCAAAATCTAATGCTGCTTCAAATTATACACGTGTTTTAAATACCAAATTTGAGAAGATTTGGATCATGTTTTAATATTTTTTCAAGAAAATCTGTTTATAGCTTCCTGTAAAGTACTACTTCCGGTTTATCAATTTTAGAAAACATCTAATATGTCGTTCTCATATAAAAGTGTTGAATACCAAATTTGAAAATTTTTACATAGAATTAGAGTGCCGTGACAGGAATGAGTGAATATTTTTTTTCTGTCAATTGATCATAAATGTCAACCGAAATGTCAACGGGTATAAAATATTCGCATATTTCTTTCATGGCATTCTAATTCTATGTAAGAAAAATAACATGTATTCATTTTTTCCATTCGTGACACTCTTATTATAGTCATATTTTAATCATAAAACTTTATATGCATATTTCTCAAAAAAAGTCGTTATGCGAGAGTATGCAAATATTATATCCCTGAATTCAGAATAAAATTCTCTATCTAATAAGTAAATAAAAAATATATGATCCCATTTAAAATAAAAAAGTTGGTCCCCACAGTTTGAAAACCACTGAAAAAAAAGTAAAATAGTCTAGTGAAATAGAAATTGTTCGCTAATTTAACCTACCTCGTAGCTCTTATAGTTCCCGAGTTAGCAATAGTGTACCAAATAAATTGAATACCCTGTATTTCAAAAAAAAAAATATATATTGTTTTGACAAGTTAGGACATTCCATTTTAAAACGATTTTCGTTGTTGACAATACTTTCGCTGTAAATTTATTTATTAATTCAGATATATTACCTTGATTCATAGGCGCACGAATAACGTTATTTTCTGACAGTGTCACTGACACTGTGTCAGTATCTTATTTTTCACATATTCGGTTTAACATGGACGGATATAGCACGTTTGTCTTTCAAAAATTCATATTGTTTCGACTAAGTTAGGACATTCTAATTTAAAATGATGTTCGTTGTTCACAATACTTCCGCTGTAACGTAAGTTTATGTATTAATTCAGATATATTATCTTGATTCATAGCATAGCCGTACGAATAACGTTATTTTGTTGTCAGTGTCACTAACACTGTGTCAGTTGTCAGTATCTTATTTTTCACATATTTGGTTTTACATTTGCTAATAATTTTACAAGTTAACTTAAATAGGTATTTATAATAATAAAATAACAGTTGTGTTTTATATACCCTCATAAAAACTAAGTAAACGACACTGCTGAATTTGACAGAATGGGTAGAGCTAAAATCTTAATTCGTACAATTCGTTGATGACCTTGATTTTTACTGTTTCTTTATTATTTACTTACTAAACTATTATTCACGAAAGATGACTATTCAAGGTCATTTGTGAGCCGTCTGATATAATATTACTTGCAGATAACTTCATTGCAACATGAAATATTTATGGACACATTTTAACTGAAAAACTAAGAGTAATTCATTTGAAAATTATGTTTCTTCTAAATAATGCCTTTCTGAAAGATTTATGTTCTTCACTTATATTTTTTGCAAAATACAAAAACATAGACTTAACTTATAAACCAAGGAATAATAATTTGATTTAAATGTCAGCGCCACTGGGTAAGTATAAGCACAGAGGGCAGTGTAGTAAATAATTAGGTATCTGTAATTGTACGACATATGTCATTATTTATAGTGTATTAGAAAGTAATGCCACTATTTACGTATATCTGTCACACCACATAAATTAAATAGGCATAGGTCAAATAATCTTTTTCTTTCTAATACAAAATGTTGCTAAGCTACTGCTATAAAGTGATGTGTATTCTTTCTTCGTACAAATGACCTTGAATAGTCATCTTTTGTGAATAATAGTATACATACTAATGCCTTTAGATTTTACTTTATTAATATATAATTTGTTTGAATTCTAAATTGACACTATTATAGCGAGTATTAATGATTTAAACAATTATAGTAAGTAAACAAAAGTTGTTAATAATTGGAGTTATATATTCTATGTGTTTGAAGGATCCTGTAAAGGTTACTGGGGAAGCTTTGGGAGTCAGCAGGGCTTGTCACCGTTAAATTGATATTCCGGGAACATTAGTGGCGAAAATATCAGTAACATGAGTGGAATTCGCCACAAAATGTCTTTGAAGATGAGACGCGTGTCCCTTCGTCGATCGACGTGCCGGTCCCTCGCGAGCCTCGGCTCGAACAGTAATTTGCTTTGTTGTGCATTCTGGTAACGTTTTTTCCTTTATTTTTTAAATCTACGCCCACACAATTTGCGGCATTGTTGTGCAAAAACGTTTGGGTGGATATTTTATTCGTTTTTGATGTTGGGCTCGTTGTGCATGCTCATTGCGGTGCAGCGTTTCGCTGTCGCGCGTTGTAAATGCGTATATTGTTGTGCGTTTGAAGCTAAATGGCCCACAAGCGCGAAATCGCCCAATAAATTATAAAAACCAATGTTAACTTATGTTCGATTGCCTAGTTCTGCAAACACATCAATCCTATACATATATTTTTTAGTTTTCAAACGTATATCGCATCACTTATGTATATGGTACTGGTATTTATTAGAATTACGTGTCAGATTGCTGGTAGGTCCGGTTCCAAAACTTAAAAATATTATTATTATTATTATTTGTTACTGTTCCCAACCGGCTATTGCCCAATTAAAGGGCAAGGGAGAATGTATAGTGAAAAATCATGTAAAATGATGGGAACAGTTTTTATCAATCATATTATTGAAAAAGAGATGTATATCTGATTCGACAAACGATCCAAATGTGACACATAGATCTTTGAAAACATGCGGTCTGTGTAAGCTTGAAAGATTAGAGATAATAGGTTCAGATTTTTTTAGAAAATGACATATCATTACATTTTCTAATGTTTAAAAGAATATCGGCCTAATTTTCTAAGCAAAATTGTTAAAATTAACAACCATTTTCAGTTGTTAATTTCAATGTCAGTTGCTAAGTTCAAAATCCCAATTCACCATTACATCAAGTTGCTAAATTTAACAACTAGTCGTTACGTCGCGTTGTTAATCTAACAATTGCATTTTTCTCGTTGTTAGTATTGAACAATCGTTGTTAAATGGTTTTTCTTGAAAATTTTGTGTTAGGAAATAAACTTCTACTGGAAATAGAGGGACAACAGCAAAGGTAAACTATTTATAAACTAATATAAACCTACATGCCCAATAATTATATACATTTAAACAAGATTTTAGAATTATGCAAAGAAATTTGCGAGATGTTAGTAATCCATTCCTGATACTGATATCGGGAAAAAAATATTTACAGAGATATTCAAACTGAGCACGTGTCGTTTAATTCGTGCCCTGGATGGTCTCCTGCTTCAAGCATACTGAGTCAGTATATACCCGAAGGTCTCGTGTTACAAGATGAAGAGTTTACATTTATTTCAAACTTAAATATTTTAATTTTCATATTGAAAATTTTTTAAGATTCTCTCCCGAAAAAATCTAAATTAAATTTTTGAAATTTATTGTCATTTATCTTACACATTTAAATTTAAACAGCCATTTCAACAATATCAAATTTCTATTATTTTTACTGCTAAAACTTCTAGACGATGGTTATGCGTCATTCCTGATGATAAGATTCTTGAAATTTCGAAATCATCGTATCGAATTAAATAAACATGTATACTAAACTGGAGAACTTCATCAGAGCCTCCCAACATTTAATTTCTATGCCTAGCAATGGGTCTTATAAAGAGATTACAAGGCAAAATTTCAATTTTTCAAGTCAATCAACCATTTGTTCCGTGGAACATCTTGCACCCCAAATTTTCTTATCACTCATTATTAAAAACTCAAACGTCAAACGAATCAAAATCTGTCACTTTAGGTTGTGGACAGAGTAGAAATATGTACAAATATTAAGAATCGACATGCCTTTTATCTCACTTGTTAATAACTTCACTGCTATATTTAACGATTTATCAAAACGACCGTTTTTTAGAATGTCGTTAATTATGTATTTACTGAATACCAATTGAATGACAGTAGTTACAAGAGTTGCTAAAAATCGTTGTTAACTCTCAGTTGTTACCTAACGACTATGTTAACGACTATCTTAGTGAATTAGGCCGTATATTAGTTAATAATAAAACAAATGATTAGCGATTATAATTTTTACTACCAAGTTAAGTACCAACTGTGATAATTGTCTGCTAACTTACCAAGTGTGGTTCAAGTTGAAATATTTTTGGAGTTTCTCCTCCTCTGTGATTGAACCCTACAAAAACAAAACAAGAATATTAGAAATTTTGAATTTTATAAATGTATAGACAATGATTTAAGTGATATCAGTAACAAAAAAAAACCATTAATAATTTTAGAAATGTTATCATTTAAAAGATAAATAAACTTATGTACAAGCTAGACAAGCTGAAAGATAGAAAAGAAATTCTGAAAGGCTTCAATAATGTTTTCACACTACCTGTGTACTTTTAGGCTTGATTTACATTAGCGGTACAATGACGATACAATAAGGGTACAGTGACGGTATATCAATTACACGATGCATTTACATTAGACGGTACCACGACGCTACGAATAAAATACCATGACAATATAGTTTTGTCTTTTATGTATTAAGTATGCAATGTTTAAAATTTTTCCAAATATCGACTTGGATATAACTATCCTTACTCTTGTCAAAGAAGAAGAAGAAAATAAAGGAAATCCAGAAATTTTTACAAAACGATACTATAAGCAGAGAAATTTTGTTCAATAAATGTATATGTATAATCATTTCCTATTTCTAGCTCATTTTGACTACATTTTGGTTTCACTAAAAGACAAATTTGAAAAAGTTAAAAACATGTCAAATTTCAATCACCTACTAGCATATGTTTCCTTTCACTCGGCTGATTTTGGCATGAATGTCAACTTGAAACGCACGTACTCTTCAAACGCAACCTTCCACTCCCCCTTGCACGGAAATACTATGCTGTTACTATGATATTCAATATTTTTTCAATAGAAACATAACTATACTGTACCGTGGTCGTATCGCTAATGTAAATCAGTAAATATCACTGGGCCGTCATCGTACCGTCATCATACTGAGAACGTAGATGGGTCCATTAAAATACATTGGACCAAGAAGTATCGTACCGTTATAGTACCGTCATTGTACCGCTAATGTAAATCAAGCCTTATAGTGTGTAAAAAAAACGCCATAATAAATGCATTGCTCATTGCATTTTAAGTATCTTTATAAAATCACATATCACGCATGGAAGTAGAAAAATTATTTCGTTGATTAGGTATTTTATAAATGATTCACACATATCCGCATACACACAACGTAGATACATGCACACAGAAACAGCATCGAAAAAAATGTTAAAATGGAATTCTAGGGATCTTAAATAGCGTAAAATAACTACAATAATTTCAGTAAAATTATTCAAAATGAATAGTTATTTACATAAGTCAGGAAATGGGTACATTACTGACGAGTCATGTATTAATTTTTTTTCTGAAACCTTATATTACAACAAAAATTAATTTTAGATTTAATAATTAAACCTGATTTTCTATAAGTATTTAGTGGTGCACTTTTAAAGTAAAAATTTAGTAAATAAACGAAAACTAATAAATTATTGCCAGTTTTGCATTTTTGGGGCGTGCGTTTCTGTTCATTTGCAATCTCTTGCGAAGAAAATAATTGCGGCGAGGGTCCTTTAGAATTTTAAAGTTTAGACATTCTGGGATTAATATATTCAATGTACAAAACACAACTGTAAATATTAATATTCAATAATGAAACTTTCGCGCCGCAGTTTTGGTGAGTAAACAATACTTCCGCTCCGGTTTCAGAATAATTATTTATGGAGCAAGAGTGTAAACACAAGCTTTATGACATGAGGTCAAGTAGAAAATTATTGACCGAACCCCATAAAGCTTTTTTCTAGACAACTTAAAACGAGTTTTTCTACCAAACTCTTTATTACAATTTTTACACGATCCCTATACTTCCCTTACGAAGTGTAGTGGAAGGTAAGAAACTAAAATTACTCAATAGGAATTTTTTCAATATTTGATGAAAAAGAAATATACATAATTAATAAAAAATTATAATCTGCACCTTTAAATGCAAGTAATAAGAAACTCTGTACGTATACCCATGATTTATTAATATCTACATATATTGTTATGAGTAGGCAAATGTTTGTATAAGATGTATTAATAATACAGAGAATATTTTTTAAAGGTATTTTTTAAAAACCTCCTCTTTGTCTTTGTTTGTGAGATTTCGTTGTCTTTGTAACCGAAATTCATTAACTAACTAGTACTAACAGACGGCGAGGACAATTGAATACAAATCTTCATTAAATAATGTAGCATTAGCACTTTGTGTGGGTGCCCCATTATATATTGTTAATGAACGTTTAAATATTTATGTAAGCCACTGTTGAACTGTTAGATAATTGTGTTAATGTATTCCGGCTACTTAAAATGCCCACTTTTATGACTCTACTTTTTAAATATGTATAACTGTTCATCGTTTACTCACTTTTTACCATGTTTGTGAGCTCTCAACTGCTTTTGTGTTAGGTTTATTCAAATTTTAACACTTTAATTATTCGTATTTATAGGTTAATCACCCTACGAGAGACTTAATTACTAACATTTTAGTATTTATTCTTTTCCTTTGAGAAAAATTATTGTTATTCTAATTCTTCAGTAAAATTAATAGCTTACAAAATAATTTCATTTCATTATAAGAGAGACATAAGTATCAAATTTGACAAAGAAAACAATAAATATTTAGTTCGTAGTCATCAAAAGTTCACTGCTACATTTTATTTTTTTGCATCTATATATAGATAAATCCATGAAATATTTAAACGTCGAACTTATATTTCATTGTTTTATGTTTTGAAAAGTATTGATTACCAAAGAATTGAACTAAAATATTTTGTTTACCAGAAAAAAATTTAAGTTTTAATTATAATTCTATTTTAAAAAGCTGTTCTTTTATTTAAATAATAGGAAATCTTTATAACTTGAACTCGGTATTTATTTTATTAATCTTAAAGAAATGAAACGTATAACTTTCACGGATTATTAAAACTATAGGTTTTAAGTTATAATAATATTATTATTATTATTATTATTAATAATAATAATAATAATAATAATAATAATAAATATAAATAAATCTGATATGACCAATATATTATGGTATGGTATGACTAGCGAATGAAAGTTGACGTTTAGATTATTTAATAGATGTGGATTCTTTTGAAAATATTTTCCTATATTTGATTTGAAAGGAAACTGACCCTTATGTATTCCGTTACTGTAGATTAGAATTGTACTCAATACCAGGAAACATTTAAAATGACCTTAGCAACAGGATTCTGGGATGTATTTAATAAATTTAATACCACAAATTCTAGTTCGTTCATCTTAGGTGTAGCAACCCTCAAGTCGGAATTACTTTTAGAGAGAACTAAAAATAATCCTATTTCATAGAATTGCAAAATTAAATAGTTTAAAGATCAAAATATTTTGTTATAATCAAAATAAACGAAAAATATTTTAAACGCACCCCTGTTTTATTATTCAGTTACCCTAGTCGGCCATCTATTTTCAGCCAGACATAGTAATGTGTTTCTGTGCTTCCTAGTCCAGTATTAAAATGGGTTCATACAAGAATTTCATACTTGAATATTTCGTACAATTCTATTCTTCTTTATAGGGTTTCAAAAGAAACCACATCTATAAAATAATTTAAACGTTAACTTTCATTCTCTAGTCATACCATACCGTCCGGCAATTTTATGAATGTAGGATGTTTCAAGATTTATTTTAAGTTTTTTTATAATTTTCATCTCTAACTAATTGAATGTGAAGACAAATATATATTTCCAAATCATATGGAGAAAGAAATATTCCTTAATTCTGTTTTGTAATTGCAACTTTCCTTTAAAATTACTAGGTATGTAAATAACTATAGAAATATAAAAATAAAATAATATTGTATGTATTCCCTTTATGTATAACAGATTTGAAGCAGATACCCAGTATAAGTATCATATAATAGTAAAATCGTTTTGTAATCTAAAATTCGTTTATTTTATTTCGTTTTTACCTTCCGTCACCTTTAGGTAAGGAAGGTATTGTCTTTGGTCAAAAAATTCGATGATGAGTTTTTAATCAATAAGCACGTTTTAGGGTCCCTAGAATACGAATTTACTATTTTTACGATGATGTCTGTATGTGTGTGTGTGTGGATGTGTGTGTGTGTGTGTGTAACAAAATTTTCGTCTGCGATAACTCTAATACTACAGTTACAAAAATTATAATTTTTCGTGTACTTCTTCGTTACATCCTTATGAAGAGCTGATTAGATTTTGGTTACAATTGGTCAACCGGAAGTACCATCATTTGAAGATTTTAACAGTTTTTCTTGAAAAAACTATGTTAAATATAATTTTTTCACATTTGATGATATTATAAATATTAAAGAATATTTTATTATCTATACGATTTGACTGCATTTTATACTTAATATTAAATGGATATAGAGTTAAAAAATTATAAAGAAATTAAATTTCATAAAGTATCCATAGCTATGGAAACAGCTACTATATTAAGAAAATTCTGATTGAAAGATGTCAGTGTCAAGTGAAATTGACACAGTGTGTTTGTCTTATAATTTTTACTGGAAATATAGGATCTTTTGCTTTCTGTATGGAATTTGTATAAAGTACATACAACTGCTTTAAGGTAATGTACAAGAAATAATAATAATAATAATAATAATAATAATAATAATAATAATAATAATAATAATAATAAATCTTTTTTTTCTGCAGATACATTACACTGTATATAGAAAACGTCACAAAATAATAATTTTCTGTATGAAATTTGCATAAAATACATGCACCTGCCGGAAGGTAATGTACAAGAAATAGAATATTTAATTTAGCAACGAACTTTCCGTATGAAATTTGTACAAAATACATAGAAGTGACGGAAGGTAATGTGCTGGCCACATCAGATTTTTTATTAAAGGTACCTGTATCATTTTCTATTATATCGGAGCGCAACAATCTTGTAATTTGGCCAGCTTATACACAGTTAAATAGATTTTAACAATTTTAGAATTTCAGAAATTATGAGCTCACACTCATATTGGTTGGACCTTTTAACATTTTCAACAAATAATTATAAAACCTACGCAAATGGTAAGAAATTTCTACAAATTTCTTTCGGCTAGTATAATATAGATTTTAAACGTACAAAAACTACATTTGTTATTCATGTATTCAATTCAATATTGGGTTTCATCGCCTTTATTAGTAATACTAGCTTTAATTCTATTAGGTATTGGATACTTAAGTCCTGCATATTTTTTTGTAAGTATTGTCCCGTATGTCTTGCAAGGTACGCACAGAATTTTTACGAAGTTGTTTTTCATTGTCCCAGAAGTAAAGGGTCTCGGTAGAAGTTAAATCTGGACTAGAAGATGACCCTTAAAATACCGGTCGAACTATTATCATCAGTCATTTAGCCCACAGTTTTTTTACCTCCCGCTACCCTTGGTAAGGAAGGTATAGGGATCGTGCTAAAAATCGCATATCGAGATTTTGGCAAATGACCATGTTTTAAGTTTGCTAGTATCCAATTTTAACACTTTCACGATGATGTCTGTGTGTATGTGTGTGGATCCTCCTCTCTAACTCAAATACTATCTTTCAGAAAAATTTTAAACCTCATATTTCGAACTTTTTCTGTAATGGTAAGAGCCCATTAGATTTTGATGTAAATCGGATAATCGGAAATGGTATTTTACTAGAAGCTCAAAATAGTTTTTCTTCGAAAAATACCTTTAAATGTTATTTTTTCGACATTAATGTTACTATAAAAATTAAAGATTATTAAATTTTCTACAGATTTGCATTAATACTTTTTCTATATATTTTATGGATAAATTTATAAAATTATCTATAATTTAAATCCCGGATCCTACGCTGTAACCAAACAAAACTCCTTGGTTGCGCAGTTATTCAAATGTATGTAACTGACAGATAAATGCCAATGTCAAATAACTAATCATTTCAAATTAATAATAGTAATGTTTTAAAAAGAAAAAAGTAAATAGAACAATAGGAAAGGAAATCAATAGTTTCCAGCATATGTAAATATGTAGGTATGTATTTAGATTAATAAAAATTAACGATTCTCAAAAAAAAATTAGCTAATTGAAGACACTGGTGCAAAAAGGAAATAAGTTACATTTTTTGAAAAATAGAGATTTGTGTAGGAATCTGCTCTAAAGCAGTGTCTGCGTCTATACTGCAAGAACGGTATATGTAGTGTGTCGCATACGAGAACTACAACGTTAGGAAACATATCCCGTTTGTAGTTTAGGTGCAAGAACGGGATAAGTTTTTTCACATGTCCCGTTCTTGCACTTAATTTTTTTCGGATTCTTTTTCACAGACAAAATTTTACTGCACAAATGCCCTTCAAGCACAGAAATATTAAAATCGCGAAATATAGTTAAAAAATAAGTTTATAATAAAAAAAATAACAGCATATTAGTACGAATACAACAAATTTGCAATCAAAACATAAAAAATTGGAAAAAAAAATTTGTTCTTTTTTGGGAATTTGAACAAACTTTAAAAATGCAACTTATCCCCTTTTTGCACCAGTGTCTTCAATTCTCATTTTTGGATTAGTGAATTCTATTTTATCCCGGTATTTAAAATTTAATATTCATTTAATATCAAAAAAGGCAGTTACTAGGATTAGATCAGACTATATTTTAAGAAATAAACAGCCAAAATTAGAGTAAAATTCGGTAATCCAAAAATAAGGATTAACTTAATATTTTTTGTGACTCGGGCGGTACATGGCGGGAGGTATTGTGATGGCCACAACAGATTTTATTTGAGTTTTTAGTCTATATTTAAAGTAGCCGAAAGGATTTTGTAGAATTTTCCAACCATTTGTGTAGATTTTACAATTTTTTGAAAATATAATTTTTACTGTGTATATAATACGAATTATTCTGGTATGTTGTACCGTAGATGAACGGTAAAATTTTGAAAAATATATATTCGTAAAAATGTAATTGACATGGTTTTAATCATAGGATGCATTTTCGTTTTACGAGCAAAAACAGCGCCGCTGCTTTATGGCCCGTAACGTGTAAAATTAGCGCTATTTGCGATATTTGGAAAAGCATTCCGTTTGAAACTTTTTTTATTCCGTTGCTATAATTTGTGACCTGCATTACATACATACATAGAATCAATTTTCATTTTCATTGATAGGAGGAAAAATTGATGTCATGGTTAAACGATAAATATCAGAAAATACAGTAATATGAGTCGTTACCCTAATTCAGGAAAATATCATGTATTGTTCCCACTAACAAAAGGTAGTATAAATCACAAAAAACGGTATTTCAACTCGGATCAAATTCATTGTGTGCTCTAGAACAATGGCCATTTAACGATATTAAAGATCACAACAAAGATATCAAAATTAAACGAATTACTCTGTATTGTTTGTCTTCAAATATATAAAATAGAACTACACAAATCTATTTTGATAAATGCCATAAATTCTGCGCTAATTACATGCAATATCGAGTACTCCATTCAATATTATATTATTAAATTTCTAACAAACATATCTAAATGATACGCATCACGCTATAGTAGTATAGTTTCAAATCTCCCCGGTAAATTGCTTTATTTTCTTATTATTCCGAAAAGTAATTAAGTACTACTTTTATGCAAAATATGTATTGCTTGCGTTTGGTTTTTGTTTATACTCGTATTTACGTGCGGTCAGACCACCTTGGATGCAATAACTGACAACTTATTGTTTAAGCAATTTTAATTCGAATACCTACAAATGACTTTCATTATTTACCAACATAAGGTAGGTAAACGAACTCTTTGAATTCTAAGAATTACTAGTAAAATTAACATTCACTATTACAGACTAGTAAAAGCAAAACTAAAAGTGTTGCAGGTTAGTTGATTTTCTTTTCATATATGTCTGTAATTTCGGTCATAATAATTTTGGAACAAAAGTGTGAATATAAAAACTGTTCTGAATTAAAAACTGTATCAAATGAGCTTACATTTATTGTACAATTTAAATAGTCGTATTGTTCAAGTTTGACAGATAACTGTTTAATTGATATACACATATTCTTAATATTATTTCATTTAATCTTTTTTGATATGGTAAATGTAACCATTATTCCTGATGAATATAATTTCTGTCCAACTCAAACAATACACCTTTTTAACATTTTTGCCTATCGCTACCCTTAGTAAGGGAGGTAAAGGGAACGTGCTAAAAATCGCATATCGAGATTTTGGTAAATGACCACGTTTTAAGGTCCTCAGAATCTGATTTTAATATTTTCACGATGATGTCTGTGTGTAGTATGTGTGTATGTGTCGATCCTCCGCTCTAACTCAAATACTATTATTCGAAAAATGTTGAAACCTTGTATTTCGACCTTGTTCTAATATGGAAAGAGCCAATTAGATTTTGATGTAAATCAGATAATCGGAAATGGCACTTTACTTGAAGCTCAAATGTTACTATAAAAATTAAAGATTATTAAATTTTCTACATTGGTTTGCATTAATACTTTTTCTGTATATTTTATGAAAAATCTATAAAATTATCTATAATGAACTCTTTGGTTACACAGTTCATATCTCAAATGTATATAACTGACAGATAAATGTCACTATCAAATAATTCATCATTTTAAATCAATAATAGTAACGTTTTAAAAAGAAAATAGAGTAAAATAGAACCATAGTTATATGGAATTCTTGTCAAATAAATGTCAAAAAATAATAAATAAAATTTGCTTGAATTAAATAATTCGGCATGTTTAAAGAGATAAAATATCAGTAAAGATAAAAAACATGTAAGTACCTTGCTTTTGCGAATAATTATCTGATGATTAAATATGCTCTCAAAATGTTCAAAATTTGCATATAAAAGCTAGCTTCAATTTAATCGCTGTTAAAAAGCTAGGTGCTATATTTAATCACTTATTTAAAATTAAATACAATGAAAAACGAGATATTCCGATTGGTCAAATTTGTATTGAATGAAGTAATCATTATTATTAAATGTATTAAATGTATTTTTAAAAATTAAACTGAATTCGCTGTTTTTTTTAATATTCCATACTTTAATCCCACACTGTATATAAAAATATATAGGATATCCTATTTAAAATATAAATGTTAATGACATTTCCGGTTAAATAGGAAGCGCTAACATCCTCCCGAATACCATGATTTGTAAGCCCCTAAGCCTAGTTTATAAATTTATAAAGAATATTAAAAAATAATTATATATAAAAAAGTTATTAAGGGTAGATCGCACCACCCGGTATTATTATTTTTGGCTTTAAGTTGTCATTTTGTTGAACTACACATGGTTTTTAATACACAATCCTATGTTTTTTATCGACATGCTCCCGCTACCCTTGGTCAGGGAGGTATAGGGATCGTACTAAAAATCGCATATCGAGATTTTGGTAAATGAGCACGTTTTAAGGTCCCTAGAATCCAATTTTAATATTTTCACGATGATGTCTGTGTGCATGTGTGAATCCTCCGCTCTAACAAATAATATTATTCAGAAAATTTTGAAACCTTATATTTCGAACTTTTTCTATTATGGAAAGAGCCAATTAGATTTTGATGTAAATCGGATAACAGGAAATAACACTTTACTGGAAGCTCAAAATAGTTTTTCTTCGAAAAATACCCTTAAATGTTATTTTATCAAGATTAACGTTGTTATAAAAATTAAAGATTATTAAATTTTCTACAGATTTGCATTAATACTTTTTCTACATATATTATGGATAAAGTTATAAAATTATCTATAATTAAAATCGCAGAGCATATGCTTTAAACAAACAAAACTCCTTACACAGTTATTCAAATGTATGTAACTGACAGATAAATATCACTGTCAAAGAACTAATCATTTCAAATTAATAATAGTAACGTTTTAAAAAGAAAAAAGTAAATAGAACAATAGGAAAGGAAATCAAAACAGTTTCCAGCATAAGTAAATATGTAGGTATGTATTTAGATTAATAAAAATTAACGATTCGCAAAAAAGTTTACTAATTCTCATTATTGGATTAGTAAATTCTATCTCGGTATTTAAAATTTAATCTACATTTTATTATTAAAAAAAGTAGTTACTTGGATTAGATTAGACTATATTTTAAGAAATAAACTGCCAAAATTAAAATAAACTTTGCTAATCCAAAATGAACGATTAGCGTAATCTTTTTTGTGACTCGGGCTGTTAATGGCGGGAGGTATTGTGTTTGCCACACCAGATTTTTTTATAACGTAACGCATATTATTCTAGAACCCAGAACTTCTTTATCTATAATTACTTAAATAAAAATATTTTTGTTTTCTTAACCGCAGTATAAAAACCATTGGATAAAGTCTGTTTTTTCTTATTTATTTGTGTCTGATAATTCGTCGTCATTAGAGCAGTCAGTCATCCCTTTCATCCCTCGCTGGGAGCAAGAAGCTGGAACGTCAACAATGCCCAAGTATTTCTTTGTGCCCTGTGCGAACAGACGTCAATGTCAGTACACGTCCGATGCATTCCGATCGCTGCTCTATAAACATGGGTTCGCGCCTAGTCAACCTGTCATCCAAGATAAATAATACCATGAGGAAAGTAAATATTAGTCCTGCAAGAAATTAAGATTTCATAAAGATGTATTCAATAATTGATGAAATATTCTTCCATCCGGAGTTCAAATATGTTCCCACAATAATTTTTGAAGCTTTCTAATTACCTATATTGAATATGCAATGAGCTGTCAACGTAGTTAGACGTGTTTACGTGTTCAGGCGCAATTGTAAAACTTTAAAATTTAAAATACAGAAGTGATTCTTAATTCTTTTTATTTTTTCTAATAATAATAATAAAAATGTTATCCAATGAAGATAAAGTTGATATCACTAAAATGATCAGTGCTTCGCTATCCACACTGGGTGAAAATGTAGATTTCATACGCATAATAGTGGAACATGTTACCAGTGCAGTGCAAGAAGTTTTTAACAAGAAAATTAAAGGTCTTCAAGATGAAATAAACTCGCTTAAAGTTACAAACAGTGAATTAAAAGAATCAAGCAACAGTTGCGCAAAAAAAGCCGATGACTTAGAACAATATACACGCCGCAACAATATACGAATTTTCGGACTTCCTGAATCTGATAGTGAAAACATCGATGATGTGGTGATAAACCTGTTTAATGAAAAGTTAAATGTGAATATCACCCCCAGTGAAATTGACAGGTGTCATAGACTAGGCAAAAAAACGAACAATAAATCTAACAGGCCAGTAATCGTCAAGTTTACCAGTTATCGCAGCCGTCACCTAGTTTTTGCAACGAAGAAATCACTAAAGGGCTCAGGAATCACCATCCGAGAAGACTTGACTAAATCCCGATTGGCCCTACTCAAAGCTGCCGCGGATAAAGTCACATTCAAAAACGCCTGGACATCTGATGGACGTGTAATTGTAAATTTAAAAAAGAGAGGTAGATCTCAAAAAGTATATATTAACAGCATTATAGATATTAATAATTTATAATGTAAATTCATATCATATATATATTTTTTTTTTCTTTTTCTCTTTCTTTCATCTTTCTAACTGAATCACTCTCTTTATTCTTAATTAATAAAGCCTGAACGCGCTAAAGTCAATGAACTCTACTAGGTTTGCGTCCAAGTAGTGACGATTTATTTTGTTACCTTGAGTTTCAATTGGTTTTTATTTGTAATATGTTAAATCCAGCTGATTTTGACATTCAGAACATTGACCTTTACAACTCAAAATTTACAATTTGTCATATCAATGTACGTTCACTTAATTCAAGTTTTCTAGAATTCAAAGATTTTATAAATGTATATAATTTTGATATTGTGGCTGTTTCGGAGACTTGGATCAGTGAAAACGCCCCTTCTAATTTATTTCAAATTGTTGGTTACTCTATGGTAAACCTTGATAGATGTCATAAACGTGGTGGCGGAATAGCACTGTATCTTCGTGAAGGAATTAAATTTAATATTATGAACACTGATTTTGTCCCCGGTAACAATGTAGAGCATTTATGGGTTTTATGTACTATTAATCGTATTAAATTATGTGTTGGTGTAGTATATAGTCCACATGCCGCTTTTTACAGAGATCTTACTATTTTCGATTCGTTATTTACAGAATTTCTTTCTCAATGTGATTATCTTATTTGTACAGGTGATATTAATGTGAATTTATTAGCACGTGATTATAAGTCTGCTTTTGTAAAAAATATGTTATCTGCTAATAATATGTATCAATTAATTGAAAAGCGTACAAGACCTGTTTCTAATTCTTTAGTAGATGTTATGATCACGTCTGATAAAAATATTTGCTTAACTTCTGGAAACATTGATTGCAGTAAGATCTCTGATCATGATAGCATTTATTGTGTTTTAAACCTACCTAAAATAAATTCTCCAAGGAAAATTTTTACTTATAGAGATTTTTCTAATTTTAACAACAGTAACTTTTTAGAAGATTGCGAAACAGTGAATTGGAATCATATTATTAACATACATAATATTAATGAAAAAATTTCATTTCTTAATAGTGAAATTACTAAACTTTTCAACACTCATGCTCCCATTAAAACTATCTCCACTACTAAACAATATACGCCCTGGATAACCCCAGTAATAAAAATTATGCAACGTAAGCGAGATAAGGCATTAATGCAATATAAGAAGTTTAAAACGGAGGGAAAATGGGAGTATTATAAGCAATTAAGAAATTTGACAACAGCAGCAATTAGAAGAGAAAAAACTGCATTTTTAGATTGTTGTATTAATAATAACATACACAATTCTGGTTCTCTGTGGCGCAATCTTAATCGCGTAGGAGTCAATAAAACTGTTATTAATCCACTTAAAGAAAATTTATGTAAACCACAACAATATGGACAACATCTCATAAACCAAGTTGAGGCGACACAGATTAATCCTGACACTTTACATTTTTACAATACAAATAAAATTCAAGGAAATAATACTGATTACTTTAATTTTAGTTGTGTGGATAGCAATGAAATTGAGAAAATATTAAAAAAATTAAAATCAGATGCTATAGGTCTGGATGGAATATCTAGGAAAATGATTTTGATTATTTTTCCTGTTATACGTAATATAATTACACATATAATCAATACATGTTTGTTAGAAGGAGTTTTCCCGGACATATGGAAGTCAGCTATAGTGAAACCGCTACCCAAAAACACAAATCCTTCTACATTTGATGATCTTAGGCCTATTAGCATTTTACCAACATTATCTAAAATTTTGGAAAGAATTTGTGCTGATCAAATTACAAAATTTTTATCTGATAATGATATACTACCGATGAATCAGTCGGGTTTTAGAAAATTTCATAGTACTAATACTAGTCTTCTTAATATAGTAGATAACTTAATAAAAAACTATGATAACTCTAAAATTTCATTTCTGATTCAAATTGACTTTTCTAAAGCGTTTGATATGGTTGAACATAATTTACTCATTGCCAAATTGCGGTATTATAAGTTTTCTGACAGTGCTCTGCGCTGGTGTATTAACTATTTTTGTAATAGAAGATTCATTGTTAATATGGTACAAGATTCTAAAACAATACTTTCAAACGAATTTTCTTTATCACGTGGTGTGCCCCAGGGCTCAATTCTCGGACCATTATTTTTCCTAATTTATGTAGCTGATTTACCACAAACTTTAACTTTTTGTGAAATTCATTCATACGCCGATGATACACAAATCTTAGGTACATCAAATCATGATGATATAGACAATTCATGTGACTTAATTAATAAGGATCTTGCATCATTAACGCTTTGGGTAAAAAACCATGGACTTAAAATTAATTCGAGCAAATCATCCTTACTAGTTTTTGGAGCACAAACGTGTCCCCCAATAAAGTTAAACGACATAATTTTAAAAAGAAGTGATTCTTGCAAGAGTTTAGGGATGCATCTCGATGAAAATTTAAATTTCAGACTGCATTTGCAAAACAGATTAAAAGCAGGTATGATTAAGCTTCGACATCTATATCAATTTCGTAATATACTGTCAAGTAGTGTTAAATTAAAATTAATAAAATCAATCATTCTACCTCTTTTTGATTACTGTTCTTCTGTATATGTTCCTAATTTAACACAAGCAGACAAGAAAAGAATATCATTGTTCGAAAACTCCTGCCTAAGATATGTGTATGGAATTTCTAAATACGATCATATTTCTAATTTCAGACATATGGCTCAAATTGATAATATAGATGTACGAACTAGAAAATCTATCTTAATGCTCACACATAAAATAAAAGTATCAGGTATTCCTATTTACTTGAATAATAAACTAGTACCTAAAAAATACAGCTATGGTTTACGAGTAAAAGATTTATATGTTGTGCCTACTTTTCATAAAACAAAATTTAAAAGTTGCTTCTCATACTTGGCTCCTATGCTATATAATTCGTTATCTGAAGAATCAAAAGCTCTATCAGTAGCGTCGTTTAAAACACATATAAAAACTCTGGTGTAAATTGTAAATTATATATTGGTGTAATTGTAATTATGTTGACAGTCATGTTCCTTATCTTTTTATGTTAAATACTATGTATATATTTCGTACTGGTTGGGTGGAAGAGCAGCCTTTGGCTGAACCCCGCCATTGACAGTGGTCAATAAAGATTATTATTATTATTATTATTATTATTATATACACAGCCGATCAAATATTATTAATTTAGGATAAGAATTATAGGCCTTATAGTTCCTTAGGTTTTTATTACACAACAAATTGATTAAAAACATTAGCTCATCCCTGTGTATAAGTAGAAACTTTCAAATATTATTATTATTGGAAGTGTAGATCTTTATTATAACCGGCCCTAAGCCTAGTAAATAAATGGTAACTTTAATTTGAACTGACCTTCGTTCTTGTTTTGATGTTTCATTTTCTCTACGGAAACAGCCTGTTTAATAGTCACATCCACAATACTATATTAAAAGGTATTTCGAACATAGCACACTTATTCAATACATACTCACACAATGAGAATAATATCAAAACTAACAAACTGTCGGATGAATATCTCTTGACTCTCTCTCTACTATGAACCTGCCTGCTTAATACAAGAAATTTCAAGAAAGTATTCTCAATTCGTCAATATTTTGTGTACATTTGATATTAAATTGTCTTGAATATTTTTCTTCTGGTATATTTATATGTAAAAATTAATATTATAAAACATAATTTATTAAAAAATAATATAAAGGTGTCTCTAAATTACGTGGACTTAGCTGATCTATAGAATCCTGGGCCTTAAATAAGACGAAGTCTTAAATGTATCCAAAGATGTAGGATTATCTAATATTCTGTTTCGAGTGTATTAAAAAAAATTGATAATAATAACAGACCGCTTTGCTCGATTTAGATAAAATTTGGTATGACAGACAATATGGGTAAGTAATTTTTTAAAATGATATATATATATATATATATATATATATATATATATATATATATATATATATATATCGATTTCGGACAAGTGTACGGTAAAATCAGAAGAGAGCATCTATATGAAGCATTGGAAAAGTTAATGTAAATAAAAAAACTAGGTTAAAATGGTACTGTCAAATACTTAAAACAGTGTTAGATTTAAGGGAGAAACGTCAGATAAGTTTGAAGTTCGAATAGGTTTAAGGCAAGGAGACCCGCTTGCACCTCAACTTAGCACTTGAAAATGTAATGAGATGCATATATATATATATATATATATATATATATATATATATATATATATATATATATATCAGGCAGTGTCTAGCTTTCGCTGACGATATTGTACTACTGACCCGGAAAAGACCCGAACTACGTAAAATCTTCTTAGCATTGGAAAAAGAAACAAGAAAAATGGACCTTGGTATATAATAATCAAGATAAAATTAAATACATGGAATGGACGGATGAACAATACTCCGAGTTGAAATATTTTAGAGCCACAATAGATATGGGACAAACCTATAAGTTTGAAGTAGAATAATTTAAATATTTAGGAACCTTCTTCTCAAGAGAACCTAACATAAAACTAGAAATCCAGGAAAGACTAATGGCAGGAAACCGATGCGTAGGGACCTTAAACAAAATCTCAAGAAGTAAAATAATATCCCGGGGTCTAAAATAAAGACTATATAAAACCGTAATAAGATCAACAGTAATATATGGGAGCGAGGTATGGATCCTAAATCAAGAGAAACAAAAAATGCTAGGAATAGGGGAAAGAAAAGTACTTAGAAAGATATTTAGTGGCAAAAAGGTAGAGGAGGGATGGGAGAGAAGAACCAATCAAGAACTTACATCAGTATATAAGGAGCCGAATATTATTGGAGTTATTAAAGCCCAAAGACTTAGGTGGTTACGGCACATGATAAGAATGTCACCCAAAAGAACTTTTGAAAGCAGAGTAAGAAGAAAAAACAGGAAAGGAAGGCCAAGGGCAAAGTGGAGGGATGAAGTGTACCTTTGTTGTGACATCTGTTACGAATACGATTTATACAAAAAAAAAAAGAAATCGAAGTGACTGCGCAGTGCAATTTTTAAAATAAATTTAATCTAGTGGTGTCTTTAAATGATAAACATCAATCATTAAATTTTGAACCACAGTAACAATTGTTTATGAGTTTTTAAACCTCTCCAATTGCTAATCTAAGATTATTTAATTTTTTTATCATAATAATGGCAGTCGAACGCCGAACAAACAGATTGTTACTATACGTTTTCGACTTTTCCATTTTTTTTTCCAAAAAATAAACGAACAAATTTAATGTGAAATATATTTAAAATTACAAAAATGGTCTTTTATTGTTTTACCCCTCGATCCTGTGTATCATATCAATAGTGTTTATTATGCTGTGTGAGTCAAGCTATTTTCATTCACAGATTTCGATAATAACAACATATTTGTTTTGTGTCACTATGTCGTTGGGGGTTTTACCAGGTTCAGGTGTTGCTTCACCAGCTTTTAAAACTGTCGTGGAGAGAGCACCACAGGATCACAAGGATTATTTTGGTGGAATTTGGGTCATCAGAACCACATTCAATCAGACGAACTCATCTATATAAAAATAAAGCTTTAAAAAAAATATCAAGAAATTGTTTGATCGGTAACATATAACAATTTTATCTTCTAGGTAATGCTAAACATTTCAGGAAACCATTTGAAATCCCCCTAAATGCGACCCTGGAATCCAGGTGCGAAGAGATTTCATCTCATCTCATTTGATCTCGATGACAGTCGGGTGCAGCAATGAGAAACCACGAGATCGGGCTCGGAGCTCTGCTGCATGACTGTCCGATCTGCGGTCAGTCACAACACATCACCGGCCCTTTCTTCTGCCAGCCTCATGAATATGGATCCATCACCGCATGTAAACATTTATCCAACTCCTAATGAGCCTGACTTATATTTGGCACCTTCCACAACAAGCAATTCTGCTCAAACAAAAATAAGAGTAAAGAAAGATCAGTATCTGCAAGACATCTACGGATTTTATATACTTCTATATTCTGATTGTAGTAGTTACTAGATATTTTAGTATTAAGTAAATAAGAATTATAGTTTGCGCACTATAAAACTTTTAGGAGTAATAAAAGCAGCTGAGTTAACTTAGACTTATCTTGAGTTTTCCAATCCATTACAAAGGATTTTATTTGTTGAACATCATCTATAAATTCTTATAATCATAATGATACGTTTTATTTGCTCTTACAGTAAATTGTAGTATGGAATAAAAAAAATCATCTAATTCATTTATACTTGTTTATCTTGTAGTGCAAGTTGATTGGTTTATAATGAGTCTCAATTGTTTTAGAGTTTATAGAGATCATAATAAACAATGTTTATAGAGATTTTTACGTATTAAGGGATATCTTTGCGTATGGTTTTACCTTCATATATTTTTCTCTTAGTCACCATATCAGACTTAGAAATTTTGAATTATGTATTATCTGAATTGAATTTCTAAATGGTTTCATTGGAGAAGTATGGACTATAAAAGATATGACAGACAATGTAAATGTAAAATAAAATCACTTTTAACATGGATATCATATACTATTTTTTGAAATATCCCAAAAATGTCAATTTGTTGTTCCATTCGTCATTACCAAGGTAACTAATTCACTTTTGACACTAGTGTTAAAAGTAACAATGGTCTACCACTTTTTAACACTGGTGTCATAGTAGATTTGTAGCTGTTATTTATGATATATGTTAAAAGTGACATTTTATTTTGTGAGAAGGGAGCTTGGAACACGACGCAAAGTGGAGTGATCCAAACCTTCGAACAAAATAAAATCTCTTTTAACACGTATATCATACACTATTTTTTCTACAAACACTATATTTTAATTTAAATTTGTATTTCTAATAATTTTTTGACATTCACTTTTAACACTAGTGTCAAAAGTAACAATGATCTGTCAGTTTTAACACTGGTGTCATAAATAGTTATTTATGTACCAAGTACTCGAAGGATTTGCGCACTCGCCTTCGGCTCATTCGACAAATTTTTCTCCTCGTGAAAAAAAGATATACTTTACTCACGAGTTTCATACAAAATTTTTTTTACGTCTGCAATGGGAGCGTGAAAAAAAGTGCCGTAACGTTTCATTATTTTATTCCGCAGAGTTAAAAAAAGTACACTTTTTTCACACTTTCATGTATTGAAAAAAGGCATACTTTATAAACCCATTTTAATGAAAAAAAATCTGATGTGGCCAGCACATTACCTTCCGTCAGTTATATGAGGTATTTACGAAACTTCTATCTGTGAACTGTTGTGTGCTAAAAAAATTTCAAATGCCGACTTGGCTATAACTGTCCTTCCTCTTGTTGAGGAAGAAGAAATTAAGAAAATCCAGAAAATTTTATAAAACAATATTATTTTTTATGTAGTTTCTGTAATAATCTGTAATGTATATTTCACGTGTTTGCTATAATCAGAGAACGTTTTGTTCAATAATATATTTGTATAATCATTTCTCATTTTTAGCTCATTTTGACTACATTTTGGTTTAAGTAAAAGACAAATATGAAAAAGTCAAAAATATATCAGATGTCAATCACGTATTAGCATATGTTTACTTTCATTCGGCTGATTTTGGCATGAACGTCAACTTGACGTACACATACTCTTCAAACGCAACCTTCCACTCCCCCTTGCATACAAATACTATGCTGTTACTATGATATACAATATTTTTTCAATAGAAACAAAACTATACTGCACCCTGGTCGTTAGTGAGTACGTTTACACCACGCGTACAAAACATTTAGTCCATATACCAAGTGACGTAACAAGATGGCGACGAATGGTGTAAACACTATGTACCAAACCTTTGGTACGCAACTGGTACAAATTTTTGGTACGTTCAAAGGGGGATGTACTAGACCTTACTCATGCACGGTGTAAACAGCAAGCGTACCAATGCGATTTTTCTGCCATCTATAACTACTGTTAATTCAATTAAATTGTGTATTAACATTTAGGGAAATTGTGTAAGTTTAGTAATTTTTACAATTTTAATAGTGTGGCGATGTAAATTACATATATTCACAACTATTTTTCCTTATTAAGTAATTTTAGGTTAGGGTGACTCTGACAGTTAAATCTGCGCAAGCGCGTATAACGTACCAAAATATTTAGTAAGTTTATTTAAATACCGGTGTAAACATACCATACTAAGATAAATTTTAGTATACACTTGGTCTGCGTATCAGAATAGTACGCACGGTGTAAACGTAGTGTGGTCGTATCGCTAATGTAAATCATCGTACTGAGAACGTAGATGTAAATGGGTCCATTAAAATACATTGGATCAAGAAGTATCGTACCGTTATTGTACCGTCATTGTACCGCTAATGTAAATCAAGCCTAATTGAGTATTGCTCTCAAAATTTAGCTTAAATTTAAGTGTCAGCGGCAATTGACCATTAGGTACAATTTAATAAAAGAAATGGCTTACAATAATTTTGAACGATAAATTTTATAGTATTGGGGTCATAGTGTTATTTATTTTAGTGCATAATGTTCTGACTGCATCAAATTTTTTTTCCTATGAGAAAATGTGGTTATAAAGTAAATTATCTAAAAAGTTCTCTTCTACTATTATCGAAACAGAAATATGCTATCTATGGCTTCTTAAAAAACTTGCTGCATCATTTAATTCGTTTTCGCATTGACACGAACCGTGGAACCATCTTGAGAAGGAAAAAGATACCGTTGAAAGCCGGATAGTCTGTCGGTGTCATTATATCAGACACACGTTTAATTACTTATTTTATTACTCGATTCTGAAACACTGAGACCTGTTCGAGAGAAGGTGCTAGTTAAGTTATTAAATAAATATTCTAACGTAAAGTGCTTCGTATACATCTGTCGTTATTACTAGCTACTTGCTACTTAAAATGCTTTTAACATCATATTAGATAGGAGTATTAATAGAGGAAGACACTATATTAAATGCAACATGCAGGATATCGTTTATGTAATTATTATCTTCAAGTGAATTTATGCCGTAAATGAATAAATAAATTGTATACATTACAGGCTTAAATATACGTATAAACTTGATATCTTCATACGTCTTCTTTCAGTAATGAAATGTTTTACCTACTCATTTTGTTTAAAATATATAGGGATTAAAGTGAAAATGAATCAAATAAAATATAAATACCTACTACAAGATAGTGAGTGAAATCATAATTATGTGTAACTCATAATTATTTTACAAAATTACATTATTTGCTAGTGGTTCAGAATTTACAAAAAATTGTTAATTCTTCCAACGGTGAACTAAGATGCTAACATTTTTTTACTAGTACAATAATAATAACATTTTTGTACAAGTAAGACAGTGGATTCCTTGTACAGTGTGTGTACAGTAGCATAATATGAATATTACAATATGCTTGAAGAAAAAAATATTACAGCTTAGCAAATAAAAATTAAGATTATCTAGAACTACATATCGTTTTCAAATTAGACAAAGTTGTATAAAAAATAATTATAATAAAAAAAAATTGATGTGGCCAGCACATAACCTCCCGTCAATCACTTCCGATTGATCGTTTATAAACAAAATCTAATTTGTTGTTCCAATAAATAGAAAAGTCTGTAAAGGCCTGTGTCCACGATCCTAGAAATCGATCCGAGTTCTCGGATATACTTCGCAATTCGATATCTCGGATCGTGGACACTACCAACTCGGACGCAAAAATCGAATAGGAAACTAAAATGGAAAAATGCGTTCTGTCCCATTTTTTCATACAAGTTGCTAATTTCATTTAACTGTTACCAATTTAAAATCTTGACGTTTGATGTTTAATAAGCTTGAAAATGATAAGGTTATAATATATTACATAATTCTATTCATTTTAGATATTGATTATAAATAATTACTTATAAATAAATTAATATATTCGTTGTAAAAATTTAATTTACTTACTGCCGGGAGTTTTTATTTTTATTAGTATTTAGTATTGGTAGAAATGATTGAAATTAACTTCATAAATTCGACCAACCTGACATCTGTAGTCATACAAGTTGAATGTTTATGTTCAAAAAATGTGATCGAGAACTCGGAACGATTTCTAGCATCATGGACACAGGCCTCAATACGAAATTTTGGATTATATTTTGTTTTTCCTCGAAAATCTGTTAAGAGCTCCAAATTAAGTACCAATTCCGGATTACCACATAAGTATAGTCAAAATCTAATATGTTTCAAATTATACATGAGTTTTAAATATCAAATCTGATAAGTTTTGGATCATATGTTTTAATATATTTTTTAAAGAAAATCTGTTTATAGCTTTCTGTGAAGTACAACTTCCGGTTTATCAATTTTAGAAAAAAAAATTAATATGTCTTTCTCATTAATATATACCAAATTTGAAAAGTTTTGGATTATATCAATATACTTTTCACGAAAATATGTTCAGAGCTTCAAATAAGGTATCGCTTCCGGTTTATCAATTTTAGCCAAAATCTAATATGTTGCTCCCCTTCATATAAAAGTATTAAATGCCAAATTTGAGAAGTTTTGTAATATATCATAATAAATTTTCACGAAAATCTGTTCAGAACCTCAAGTAAAGTATCACTTGCGATTTATCAATTTTAGAAAAAATCTAATATGTCCTTCTTATTAATATAAAAGTTTTAAATACCAAATTTGAAAAATTTTGGTATATATCACGAAAATCTGTTCAGAGCTTCAAGTAAAATATCAATTTCGGTTTATCAATTTTAGAAAAAATCTAATATGCCGTTCTTTTTAATCTAAAAGTCTTAAATACCAAATATGAAAAGTTTTGGAATGTATTATAATATATTTTTCACGAAAATCTGTTCGGAGCTTCAAGTAAAGTATCACTTCCGATTTATCAATTTTAGCCAAAATCGAATATGTTGTTCCCTTTTATATAAAAGTCTTAATTACTAAATTTGAAAAGTTTTTGAATATATCATAATATATTTTTTACGAAAATCTGTCCAGAGCTTCAAGTAAATTATTACTTCCGGTTTATTAATTTTAGTTAAAATCTAATATGTTATTTCCCTTGATATGTAAGTCTTAAATATTAAAATTGAAAAGTTTTTGATTATCTTTTAATGTAATTTTTCATTAAAATCTGTTATGGGCTTCAAGTAAAGTATCACTTCTGGTTGTCCAATTTTACCCAAAATCTAATCAACTCTTTATATGAATGTAGAAAGCTTATATACGGAAAATAGAAATTTTCGGAAGTTTGTTGGTAGAGTGATCGTGGAGGAAAAATTTAGGTTCCCATTGGCATTGACAATTGGGCGACCGTCATTTGAGTGACAGAAATTTAATATTTTTTTTGTTTATTTCCATTGCTGCCGCATGCTATTCTGCCGATCCCAATATACATGTTTTAGCATGAGAAATATTCGTTTTCCGGGAATGGACTGTGTCATATTTTGAGTCAGAGCTCAACGTTTCGCCCGCAGTCGTATGGGGCATCTTCAGGAGCAAGGGGGATAGTACTGTCTTAAACAAGGTTACCCGACGTGTCAACCACGCTAGATGCCGATCAGTTTACACGTCGTGTAACCTTGTAAACACTTGGTTTATTTGGCCTCTAGCGTGGTTTACACGTCGGGTAACCTTGTAAACTGAGTCTCCCCCTCTTGTTGCTTAAACTCGGCCTCTAGCGTGGTTGACACGTCGGGTAACCTTGTTTAAGACAGTACTATCCCCCTTACTCCTGAAGATGCCCCATACGACTGCGGGCGAAACGTTGAGCTCTGACTCAAAATATGACACAGTCCATTCCCGGAAAACGAATATTTCTCATGACTCAGACTGTGGAAGCCTACGCAATTATGTTTTAGCATGTTTTAGTTTTTAGTTTTAATAGGGTTTGTATTGCAGATGTATATTTTTACTATGCTAAATATGTGAAGAAAAAATGAAGAAATAAATCTTAGGAAAATATATGCATGAATGGTTGGTTGTAATATATTCTTACAACAGTAACATGAATATAAAAAGAATGAACGACATTTCATAAACTGTATTTGCAAAATGCGCACAAATGCAGCATTCCACGTTTCATTGTATATTTTTTCTTTTAGAAATAACTGCTTTAAATATACGAAGGAAATAAAAATGTAATATTCTCATATGAAAATTTCTCTTGAGATGAGCGCAGAAAATTTATTTCACCGATTTAAAGTGTAGAAAGTGTGGAAAGAAACACAAATTGAAATAAAATTGCAAAACATATTTTCCAGAGAGTACATCTTTGCTAGTCCACCGATTTCATCATTACCATATTTATAGGTATTTTAAAACGACAAATGTTCATTTAATAAATCCCAACGTAGAACGGTTTCGCATAATTCGAATCCCGTGTGGAATGGGTGCGGGTAGTATCGAATCGCTCCCCGTTTTACAATTTACATAAAAAATATATTTCCGATATGAATGCTACATAAAAACGAGGCACGGTGGCTCAATATGGCGCGTTCGCATCTCCTTCATTTCTTTATACGACTCACGACGAGTAAAAAGTTATTTGATCAGCGCTCGGGACATTCGTTGAATTTAAATACGCCCAGTTTTTATTATCTCTGATTTCACTACTTCCAAACATCTAACACGTATAATACTTTATACTTTTTTCTTCTATGTCCGTCATAAAAAACTTTTTTTACTTCATTCATTACAGCGTATAAAGAATAAAGTATATGCACAGTTGATTTTATTTGTAAAAAATCTGATGTGGACGACTTCCTTGTACGCAAGACTAATATGAAGTATAAACTCAATTATAAAATTGCACGTATTTGACGTAATGGACCTTTTCAATTTAACGGCTATCTCTTTCTATCGCTGCAAATAGTAAAAAAATGGCGCGAACAACTGCCAGTTGGGCTGTCAAACGAAACGTCAAAAATATTGCAGTCATTAAAATACCTGTATTCTCAGTGAAAATTTGTATCGTTAGACATTTTACCTTCAATAAAAGCTTTTGTAACTTATTTCGATAAGATTTTTTAAAGTTATCCGAGATATTCTCACATTTTACGTCTATAAATGTTTTAGAATCAAACGTCATAGATCTCAGTTGTTCTTACTATGCGCAGGTCCCCATTGCGCATATCTTCTATCTCTTTAAATTGGAATGGTCCATTTGACATCTACTTTTTATTTTTTTGTAATTTTTTGTGCTAATCCATAGCAAGCTTCATTACAAAAACTAAAAAGTATAAAAGTTTTAAATTTACATATCTCGCTTATACAAAGGGCTAATTTAATAATACTTGATGTGCTAGACGCAGAATTTAAATCTCTAAAACTCTTATTTGAAGCATTTATTTCTAAAATCAAAATAAAACCATTTTATTCAAGAAAAACTGTTTACAACTTCAGGTAATATATCACTTCCGGTTAGCCTGTTTTAACCAAAATCTACTATGTTATTGAAATTGACATAAAATTCTTATATACCAAATTTGAAAAGTTTTGGATTATATTTTAATATAGTTTTTCATTAAAATCTATTATAGGCTTCAAATAAAGTACCATTTCTGGATATTATATAACGACCAAAAAGGGAGGTGCACAATTAGATGTTATAGCAGTCCTTCATACAAAATTTCAACTTTCTACGGTTTTTGAGTTATGCGAGATACGTACGTACGTACAGACGTCACGACGAAATTAGTCAGAAAGGATTCAGGGATGGTCAAAATGGATATTTCCGTTGATATCTGAAAACCGAATTTTTTCGCGATTACAATACTTCTTTTCCTTCGTATAAGGAAGTAAAAAATAAATAAAAATCATTTAAAGAGAGTGAAAAAAGGTCGATTTCGTATCATTATTTCAGTTTTTGCATTCGATACTATCGTTACGAATCATTTTTACTAATTTTATATAAATATGATCAGCTATTATAAGAGTATTTTGAATGGAATATTATTTATTTGTGTTAAAAGTGACATTACGAAGGTTTGGATCACTCTGTTTCGCGTCGTGTTGCATCTCATAAAATAAAATAACGTTTACACCTATATCATACACTATATTTTAATTTAAATTTGTATTTCTAATAATTTTTTGACATGCCATAAATGTCCATTTCTTGTTCCACTCGTCATTCATTACCAAGTTAACTAATTTACTTTTAACACTATTTTTAAAAGTAACAATGATCTGTCACTTTTTAACACTGGTGACTGACATTTCAACCCTAAAAATAAACATTAAGAAGCCGACTTTCAGTAATAGATTTGCAGAAAAAGTAATTTTATCTAATTTGGTTCTTTAATATGTACTTTATGAAACTCATTTGGATGTCATAAAGTACTTCTTTATGACATTCAAATGAGTTTCATAAAGTACATATTATAGAAATGAAATAGAAATTACTCAAAATGAAATAACGTATATTTGTCGATATTTTTTAACAAAAGGACCAAAATAGAAAAAACAGAATAAAATACACGTTTCATAAGACATTTCAGCGCTCTTGTCCTCTTAGAAAACTCGCGGCATACCGCTCGTTTCTATCAAAGGCACATGCGCCAAAATCATGTCTTATGAAACTTGTTTCTTAATGTACTATTATATATTCGTGGAAATTAACACAATCGATTTAATATTCCATTTGTGAATAAAATATGTCTTTACTCACTAGTAGCATAAATAACTATTGGAGACAAAATGTAAAAAATAAACTATAGGGAGTTTAATTATTTTGACAGTTTGGTTGCCTAATAGATAAAATCCAATCTGCATCAAGAATAATTTCTTGGGTACTGCCGATGGTTTTCTCTAATTCTCTAAATAATATTTGAGAAAGTTGAACTTGGTTGGAGTAACAGAAGGCCTGTGTCGTCATGGTGTGAACCCAAAGACAATTTTGTATACAAAATCATTGAAGATGGTGTCAAATTTGCAACAAGCATAAACGAAATATGAAGTGTTTTCATCAATTATCTTATCTATAGTTAAGTTAGTATTTATACTTTCGCTTTGTTCATAAAATTAGTTCCAACTTTTATTATACATAGGTATGGTAGGTTTCGCTCACTGAAAGTTTTCTTTAAAAATTTTATGTTTTTTGGCACTTACTTTTACTTATTCTTTTGACTTGCCTCATTTGATATTAGGTGATATTAAGGGTACTTATTTTTATATGTACCTAGCCGATAATTTTTTATTGGAATGGAGAGATTTCATTTCTCGTGATTTTTAATTGTTTATTCTCTGTGGAGAATACATTTTGATGGTTACGATTGATGGTTTGTAATATTTTTCATATTTTAAATTTAAGCGTACAGGATATATGATGAATATTTAAACAAAAACGATTTTTCAATTTTTAATATGACCTTGTTGAACAAATTGCTTTGTTAAAATATTTAAAAATTGATTTTAAAACTTTATTCTGATATTACCATGCGAGAAAATTAGTTTTGTACATACATTAACGGCCCGAGTTTAATGAAAAATATAAATATGCACGCATTTGTGATACAGATTATTTAGAGTACTCGCATACAGAGCATAGCATAAAATATGGATGCAAAAGTTCACTGCTGCATATTTAATATAAAAACAAACAAAACGGTGTTTTAATATATATTTTATCACCATACGTTTATGATGACATTAAAGCGAATCTCTATTTTATAATAAATTTTTCATCAACAAATTCATGTGAGCGTCACATATTAAATTATGAATTCAAACTTTGATAGCCGAGTTTGGTTTAAAGTATGAAAATGGCTATTTTCACGTATTATATGTTTAAAAATGGCCATATGCACATAAAATGAGTTAATTTAGGTACTGCAGTATATGTATTTAGGCAAACATTTTTCCCAAACTATACGTATTAAGGCTTAATCACACTAGACTTAATCCAGCGTGATAGCTACAAGGAAGTCTTGGATCCTGTTGTCAGATGAAATGGAATCGATTTCATTTCCTCTAACTATTTATCGCTGATTTCTCTACTGCGCATAAGCAACTGTCTGAAGTACAGGAATATAGCTTTGCGGAGTAAAATATAACTGCAGAAACGCTAGAAGTTGACATATTTTTGTTTGATGCGCATAAAATTATTATGCTTGCCCACAATTGCATTATTTTTCCATCGTTTTTATTTATTATACTTGAAATAATTTGATATGTCAAACAAATTTGAAATATGTTGTCATTTAAGAAACCATATCATAACCAACTTGAAATATAAAATTCCACTAAGAGTCAGAGATATGATTGTGGAGTGATAACGCCTTAATATTACCTACAATAAAGAACGAGTTTTATAAGACATGTTTTTTTGCACGCTAGGGCTCATTTTCTAAAAGACAAGTGCAAAAAAGTCTTATAAAATGAATAATTTATATTACTTTTTTATAATTTGCGTCTATTATATATTTTTTAAAAGCTATAATAAATTGGTATCTAAGTGTAATGTGTAATCTATGTGTGTAGCATACTGGATTGAAATTTATTCAATTATTGGAAAGTGCATGTCAATTCTGATTTTTGAACATAAGTAAATGTCATTTAGTAGCCCTTCTAATACAAAAATTGCGTATCGAAATGAATGCTCTTTCGAAACGCAATTGACTTTCGTAATGACTTCAATATGAACGCAAAACATAAAAATAAACTTATTCTTATTATCCTATATCATTTCTTAAATAATAACATTATACCGTGAGTTTCAGCTAAGATGCAACATTTACTATACTGTTTTTATTGTATTACTCTGGATACTAGTTATTATATGGAACTGCATCGTTCCAGATAAAATGTAACATAGGAATCTTGTAATTACATACACTGGTATTCTAAGCACCCGACTAAGCAAGCGACTAGCTATTTGCCCGACTATCATAATATTGGTATAATAGTCGGGTGACTCGCTTTTAGTCGGGTGCTCAAAATATCAGTCTATGTAATTACAAGATATCGTTTTATTAAATAGGAAATACTTCTATAAAAATATATAACATCGCGGCTTATTACCCGTTTCTGGGTATTTCTGTAATGATGACACCTCACAGAAGCCACTTTTGAGGACGTATGTTCAATAATTTACATTTGCAGTACATTTTAAATATTCTTCTGGCTATTTTATTGCAGTAAATCTGACTTTTGAGTATACATGTAGGGACTCCTCCTTATTGTAACGTTTTTATTTATTTGGGTTTAAATAAAAAAATCAAAGAATTATTATTAATTAAAATAAATGTTTATTAATCGATATATAAATTTTAAAAAGATAATTAACGATCACTATGATTAACCAAGTATTAAATACTAATTTAAGACTAATAATATAAATAAATAAATATATCATCACGGCTTATTACCCATTGCTGGGTGTGCCAATCTGTTTTGTACACAGATATTGGTAATGATGACATATTTGTACCGTGCGGGCGTTTACCAGGCGTCACCTCACGAGCACTCATTGCTGGCGTGGAGAGTGCACCACAGGGGTAAATTTTGTGCCATTTTTTAAAATTGGAAATATTTGGCTTCGGTCGGGATCGAACCCGGTTCCCCAGATTCGCGACCTGACACTCAGTTAAACACTAACACTAAGAGTATTTATTTATTAAATAATTAACAACACACTATTTATTTACAAGATGTTACTGATTATTTATTTCGACTCACTGGACTTCGATATTTATTTATGTCATATTTAACTGGCTGGCAGTCTATTCATGTAACTCTCTAACTGTCTTTCTGACGTACTAACTGTTTAACTTCTTAAGTATCACCAACTCTTCAGCACCACTGCGGAGTATCTACTTCCACTCGCCGTTATTGTCCCTGTATACCTAGCTTCCCAATACTCTTCAAAACTACCGAGTATTCACTTGCACAGTTATACCAGTAACTTCCCGAGTATTCCACTCGACACTACTGTGTGCTATTCAACTCACTCCTTACTATCTACGTAACTGACCTTCTGACAGACTAACTCTGTCTCTGTGACTGTCTAACTTCGCACACACGTACGTCGCTTATATAGTTGTTCTAATATTTTTCTGGGACAGTCTCGATTGTCTCAAGGTATATAACAATAATTACGCTTATCTCCCCTTTGTTTACCTAACTGCCGCCTCGCGTCGCCTGCCTACCGCGCGCTGAACTATGTTATCGATCGCCTACCTAGGCTCCTCCTACCTATTATACTCTGTTCCATTTAAGCCATTCAGCAGATGGCGCTGATATCAGCGCCAATTTCAAGTAGCCGAAATTACATTTGGCAAATGCATCTCTTGTCTCCAATTTCAGCCAATCAGAGAGTTCAAGACTAAGCTCTATTCTTTACAATACTGAATGGCTTAAATGGAACAAGTATAGAACGCTTCTATTCATAAGCGTTGGTACACACGTGCCGGGACTCGCGGACCAAGTGTCGTAGGTACCTACCCTCTCACGTTACATTATTTAAAAAGAGATATACGGCTGTATCACGTAACAAATCGCTTAAATTAAACGACGTAGGCTAATAATATTATCCAATCAAAATATGTGGCTATGATGAAAAAAACGTAATGTCACTCATTACCTTTGTTTCTATTTGTCAAAATATTTAACGACATTGTTTAATATAAGCGATGTGCTACGTGATACAGCCGATAGTACTTGTAAAATTATATACACCTACTAGAATTTTACTCGATTATATACCTTGTCTATATCGACTCACAACCTGTAACCTATTTATCTGTAGTTCTTCAATTTATATTTTATTATTTATTATTCGTTTATTCGTCTACGAATATGTTTTTCCTCTCTATTCCACTCCTTCGCACTTGTTTGATTTTTAGTTTTTATCTTGACCTGGACTGTGGGTTTTATCGTTGTTTTCATTCGGTACTCTGACATTTGTTTTACTCGTTAAGAACGCGGTTAACAACGTAACCTTAAGAGTTTATGGCCACCACATTAAATATACGGGCATACAAGAACTTTCTGAGTATATTTATTCCATATACTTGGCATATACTTATTTTTAAAGCGTACATCAACTCAAGAACATGAATATTTGTAAACATAAGATTTTTTAATTCTCTCGTTCATAAATGAAATACAAGGGATCACGGATCACTTTAGAATTATTTAATTATTATAAGTCATCTAGAAATAATTATTAAAAGATAGATAGTATTTTCATAAATTATTCAGGCATATACGAGTATTTTATTTTAAGGACTGAAGCTTCATACGTTGTTTTTAATTGTTTATTGTTGGAGATACAATTGTAGAAGACGTTTCGGCCCTGGTTATAGCCATTTTTAAGTCAAACGATGTTATAATACATTTTGTCAAAAATTTAAATGAGTTACGTAATAGAAAAAGATTTTTTTGATATATTTCAAACTCAAAAAAATAAGTGTCTTGGTATTTAGAAACTATTGACTTGTTGAGTGTTCCCAACTTACATTATTTACGAACATTTTAATTGCGTTTCATTTTATAAATATATATAATACATAAATTAATATCAGCACCGTTTTTTTCTCATTTCTGGGTGTGCCATTGTAAGGGTTAATCACTTTACGGTCTCTCAAAGTTGTCGTGGAGAAAGCACAACAGAGCTTACTTTTGTGATATTTGAAAATGAAGTTACTATTACCAGTAAGTTAAATGTTAAAAAAGCTGATGTGGCCAGCACATAACCTCCCGTCAATTCCATGTTTAAAATAGCAATAAGCTTTAAGTAAAGTATCACTTCCGATTGATCGTTTGTAAACAAATTCCAATTTGTTGTTCTAATAAATACAAAAGTCTGGAATACGAAATTTTGGATTATATTTTATTATGTTTTTCCTCGAAAATCTGTTAAGAGCTCCAAATTAAGTACCACTTCCGCTTTATCATATATTCACAATCTAATATGTTGTTTCAAGTTATATACGAATTTTAAATACCAAATTTGATAAGTTTTGGATCATGTTTTAATATTTTTTTCAAGAAAATCTGTTTATAGCTTTCTCTAAACTACTACTTCCGGTTTATCTATTTAAAAAAACTAATATGTCGTTTTCAATAATATAAAAGTCTTAAATACCAAATTTGACAAATTCTGATATATATATCAAATATAAAATATTTTTCATGAAAATCTCTTCAAAGCTTCAAGTAAATATCATTTCCGGTTTATCATTTTTTTTTAAAAATCTAATATTATTAACGTAATGTTAAGGAGAAAAGACAATAAAGAAGGATACAGTATATTAACATTCGCCGTTTTTTAGTTTGTTTCCATTTATAAAATAAGATTCAAGAAGAGAAGCTTTGATTTCTTTAGATAACATTTTTGAGAATATCTCTTGTCAAATTCACATTTAATTAAATATTTTTAAATTGACATACGTTTCTTTGTTCATAGCCAACTCCGAGTTAGGATTTTTTTTTTTGTATAATAATGGTATTTGATCCGATAACCTTCGGTTTATTGAATTTGCTTGCTATCACTAAGTCACCCTTGTCCCTATTTACATAAGGAATCTAATTTTTCCACCCTACAATTTGTTAGCATATCTATTTGATTATTCTGTCCCACATATATCTAGGTAAAAATATGTTGATATATTATTTATTTTCCATTGGTTTTTTTACCGTTTTTTATAAAGGGCGAAGACTCGGTATATATTTATGTTCCATCCACAACATGAAACTTCGGTTTCATTTCAATATAAAAAGAATATTTTAGGGTTGAAACCGCCCCCGTAGCTTTTAAATATTAGAATTCCAACAGCGATTTGACATGTTATAGCAAGCTTTAGTAAAGACGTGACGATATAAAGCCCTATATTTTATTTCATGTTTGTTTGAGTTTTATTTATAGGTACAAGAAAACATGAGTAAACAATTTAAAATTCAAATTCAGTAAACAAAACATGAAAAAAGGTTCGAGTCATAAAAAATTCTGTATTCGTTTCGTTCAGCAAAGAGAATTTGTCATTGCAGCGTTCATTAAAATGCATAGCTGCAAAAGTTTTATTATTTACGCATCTTCATTAGAATAAAAACACGGACGGGGTCTTATTATTGTCTCGAAGCCGGCGATTATGCATTAGTTTCTTGAAACAAGGTGCCCAAGTGTGTTTAATATTCGAGCCCGAGCGTTTTCTAGAAAAAATATCACCGAGACGACATTTATACGTATTTTTAAAACGTGGGCTATTTTATAACCATGCAATATGAATACGAATTGAATGGAGGAAAAAGAACCATTTACAATGTGATGTATACAACGGTGTTATCTTAAATCGCCCAGTGCTAGTTTGCCCATTTGCGAACTTCTTTTTATAACTAATTTATAATTTTTTAATATAATTCAAATTCCTGACTCTTGCGAATCTACTCCTTTGTGGGGAATTTGGGACTGGAAATCCAACGATTTTTTTGATCGAATTTTACGGGTTATATTGGCCTCCTAATTACTAAGCCTTAGATTAGATGTAGTTTTGGCTACTAGTTACATGTGTGCGGAAGGCAAACTCATGCGTGTGTACATACGAGCCCTGTTGCACATCAGTTCGCCCAACCGCTTTAATTTTATTTTATTTAGTTAATATTATGATACAAAAAATAACTAACATAAATAACGCAAATTTTTATTAATATCACAGACATTATTTGTCGTTCTAATGAAATATGAATAATGTTGAACAATCTTCATTTTAAATAAAAAGTAAAGATATATTTAATTAGTACTACAAATTTCATTAGTTAATATATGATAAATGAATTTTTAACAAGTGGGCGAACTGATGTGCGCCGTGGCTCGTATATGCGCAAATACTGATACATTTATCAAAATTAACAAAATTATGATAAAAGATTACCGACAAGTTATTTAAATATTAAGTATCTATATGTCACAGATATTATTTTGCGTAAGATTATTTTTATTAAATTTATTATGTTTTGCCTCTAATTATCTATTTAGGTACGTAACCGATGCTGTTGGATAAGAGCTACATTTAATGATACTGGTATTCACGTATTTTATTTCAGTTTATTTCTAGATTTCAGTGTGAGAACATCGATATTATAGTGATTCAGGAGAGAGAGTTAATCTAGCATGTGTATGATTGAGAGTGTGCGTGTGAGCAGTACTGGGTACTGTAGTGGCCGCATCGTGTGAACCCGAGGGTCGCCAACGGTAGCAGCAGGGTAGGCTGTAGTGACCCACATCTGGTGTCGCCAACGGTAGCAGCAGTTAGGGCTGTAGTGATCTGATCCAGTTGGTTAAGAGGAATGTCTCCGGATCACCACCGAAGCGGCAGTGGTTCCGTAGTGGCCGCTCGTGTGAACCCGAGGGTCGCCAGCGTAGCAGCAGGGTAGTCTGTAGTGACCCACATCTGGTGTCGCCAACGGCAGCAGCAGTTAGGGCTGTAGTGATCTGATCCAGTTGGTTAAGAGGAATGTCTCCGGATCACCACCGAAGCGGCAGTGGTTCCGTAGTGGCCGCTCGTGTGAACCCGATGGTCGCCAGCGTAGCAGCAGGGTAGGCTGTAGTGACCCACATCTGGTGTCGCCAACGGCAGCAGCAGTTAGGGCTGTAGTGATCTGATCCAGTTGGTTAAGAGGAATGTCTCCGGATCACCACCGAAGCGGCAGTGGTTCCGTAGTGGCCGCTCGTGTGAACCCGAGGGTCGCCAGCGTAGCAGCAGGGAAGGCTGTAGTGACCCACATTCTGTGGTCGCCAGCGTAGCAGCAGTTAGGGCTGTAGTGATCTGATCCAGTTGGTTAAGAGGATTGTCTCCGGATCACCACCGAAGCGGCAGAGGTTCCGTAGTAACTAGCGGTACTGCCCGTAGTTGCCAACATGTGTGTACGGTGTGTGAATGCCTGAACCTTTTGTAAATGATTGCCTCCTCACTGAGTATTTCTCATGTGTTAATTCTTTTACAGAAATAATCAAGGCGTGAAGGAGGATTCCGCGTGACCGGGTTCGGCCAGGCGACGGTCATCTAGATTTGTTGTTATTTTTGTATTAATACTGTATATACCGGTTTGGGTGATAAATGTGTTTTAATATTCTAATTTTCAGCGCTAACATTTAATCGTCATTTATAACATATATTTGATAAACCTACCTATGTTATTTAATTTTTGTTTTGTTTAAATTTAAGTTTTTTATTGTTATAAATTTATATAAAAAAGCAATTTATTTTTATAATCAAATAGACAAGTAGTGTCAAAATTTGTATTTTATTTGGTTAGAAATCTTTCGTAACAAAGTGATTGAATTATTTAATCAATAAATTTATGATCGTATGCACTAGAATGTGGAATATTTAAAACTGTAATCAAGTAAAAGGGCAAATGTTTAATTTTGATAGAAAATAAATAACAACAAATGTATTTTTGATTTATTACCTTTGTAGCTACACACAAATAGATTCATAATTCATAATTATAATCATGTACTGTAATTTGAATGCGTATTCTAATATTTACAACTTTTCTCTGTATTTCTCTACCTGATTCGACCCTCTCAATCCCTATCACTTGTTATCATGTATGCTACTTCTTCATCTATCTGGGAGTTACATCCTAGTAGTGATGCACGACGAGGTGAGAGTACTCTCGCATCTCGTCTCGTCTTGTTGCATAATACGAGACGAGAACGAGAGCGAGACTGCAGTTTAAAATTCGAGGCGAGATCGATATAACAACTGCGAGAAGCGAGAAATCTCGCGACAGTCTCGCAATAAAAAGTATTTGTAACTTTATAGCTTTGACTCATAAATTCAATGAAAATTGCACCGTAGAAGGAGTGGAGTCAACGCTAATTCGTGAATGGAGTAAATGTAAAAATTATATAAATTCACTATATTATTGAGTCTATCTATCGATTGGTATCGGTACCAGAGCGAGGAAATGCAATGTAAAGACAAAATAGACATAGTTTTCTCCAATATTTCAGTCCATAATTCACCCCAGTTAAAACCACGGTTAACATTTTCTTGCTGTCCCTGAAAAGTAAATCAATGGAGCGGTTTACAAAGTTACAAAAAAGAATTGTTTCATGTTTTAATTCGTTTTACCGATGACAGAATATTTGTATTGAAATAGTTTAGAAATCACAATTTGGTGATAAACTGGATATTTTACAAGTAAATTAAATTATTTATCAACTTATCACATTTTCTGGTGACCAGAAATGAATAAACATTATGTTCGTATTGAAATAATTTGGTGACCAGAATTTAGTGTTTCGTCTCTTTATTATATATTATATACTTACACGACTGCAAATACACGGAAGACCAATCGCACCGATTGGTGTGAACTTGCCTCTTGTAGTTAAACTGTTACGTAAATAGGTACGTAGTGCGCAAGCGCTTATTTTTATAGCGAGACTCTCGCGAGATTCTCGTGCGAGAACGAGACGAAACCCAAAAAAATGTGCGTGAACGAGAGCGAGATCGAGATTACAGATCCGAAAACGAGACGTGATCGATATTTTATATTTCTCGTCTCGTCTCGCCTCGCGTGCATCACTATATCCGAGCCTTCATCATCTAACAATTATTCCTTTTGCTTCCTACAGTTTATCCTCTACTCTCCTACGTTTTCTCATTCTTTTGTAAATAAACTCGTTTCAATAAATACTTTGTTTTAATTAATATTAATCCTTTACCTGAACACAATGCACTTACACCTTTGATAAAATAATAAAAAAAAAATCAATTTCGAGTTCGAAGGTGCCCATTATATTAAAGTTTACATAAAATAAGTGATAAATGATATTTTTTTTTGTCGTGGGACTTTCTGGAGTTGGACGAATTAGCATTGCATCGAATACAACGACCTTACGTAAATTTTGTCTTACAAATTGGAAACATTTTATTTTCATGTATTAAAAATTATTGTAATTGTTATGGCTGTTTATGTTCCTAAAACAGGTAAATGATTTGAATATTAACTACGAACATTTATCTAACTGTGATATTATTTATTAATCCATAGTTTGTTTTCGTGTTTGATTGTTTTTTCTATTGTTGTTTACACGCTGAACTAAGGACCACCGCTATTAAAAACATACGTGGGAGAGGTTTATAGTCCATGTGATTTAAAGCAATAAAAATTTTAATGGAAATTGACAAATAAGAGTAATAAAATTATTATTAAAACACATTCTATATGTATATAAACATTACAATAAATTAACTTGCTTCGCGAAACGTATTTTATATTAAAATTATGTTAATTTTTATGAGAATCTTTCAAATAATTATTATTCCCGTTAGTACAGTAATATGCACATACGAGCAGGTATTTTTATAATACATCATCAACAAAACAAATATTTTATATAAGAAAACATAAAAATTTAATCTTTTAGGGAAACAAATTTAAACACAATAACTCTTGTACCAATTCAATTTTTTTAAGTTTATCTGCAACCATTTAGAGCAGGGGTTGCCAAACTTTTTAGCCTCGGGGCCATATTTATTACTTCAGTAAGTTCCGAGGGCCAAAACCAGTGCTAAATTGGAATAAAATTTAAAATGTAAAGAAAAATGCGCCGCAGGCGATATTTTTTTTAGTTCAAGGTCAAATATTTTTAAATTGAATATTTATTCTGGAATGCGTAACGCGTAACTGCACTTTTTAACCCCCTTTCATGTGACAGAATAAATAAAAATACGCATCTGAAAAAAGTTATAAATAATTTAATAATATTAATACGTAAAAATAACAATAATTATTTGCCGCAAAATAAAATTTCAATACAGTTAAAAAAAGCAAACTTAGAACATGTTCATGATTTATAATGAATTATTATTGTGTATTGTGCATAAATTTTCTCGTGAGCTGTTTTCTGTTTTTGGTACTACTTACTTGTGTGAGAAAACATTCTCCAAAATGAAGTACACGAAGAATATTTACAGATCTAAGTTAACCGAAGAGCATCTTAAATCTGTATTAATAATTGGTACAAATAAAATTGGTCCACAACTACAAACTATTGTCAGTAAAAAATCACAATTACATAAATCTCATTAGTATTTTTTACAAGTGAACACCCCGCGGTTTCATTCGCGTTAATTTAGCTTTTCCCTTCCTGAGGGATTTTCAGAATAAAAATCATATGTGTGATTCAAGATATATACATTCCAAACATCGATAGACATACATATACGATACTCTTTACACCAACATAACTACCGAGGTTGAAACCGCGGGATGTTCACTAGTTTATAATATTAGTAGGATTCATTTCACTTATTTGTTAATTATTATGCTTAAGTTAAATTTTCTGCGTATTATACTACTATATTAATCTTTATCTAACAAGTAAATAAAACCGAGTTATTATCATTCTCTTTTTTTATCCAACTTATCACCGCAACAATAACAATAATAAGCCATTAGCTGTCGCGGGCCGGATTGGTGACATTGGTCATTAGCTGTCGCGGGCCCGGTTGATGACACTGGCGGGCCGGATTTGGCCCGCGGGCCGTAGTTTGGAGACCCCTGATTTAGAGAATAGACATTTCGCGGACTTTTATTGAGAAAGTAACACACTGTTTTAATTTAAATCCTTTCATGTTTTATTTGGAAACGAATATATTGACGACAATAATTGGTTTTTCGTTATTATCAATCCGGTTCATATTACTAAGTGGGCGCCGAGGAACTGGGCGATAAAATAATAGACGTGCAGAATAAGGTAGTTCAGCAATTACGTCATATGCGGCGCTCTTCATTTAAACAACTGTCCTACCGGTAAACACATCTATAAAAGTGAATCTTATTGCCACAACAAATAAATTAAGAAAAGTTAGCTATTTAAGCTATCATTCAGTTACGTTTGAATATTACCTTTTCAATTAAACAAAACATTATCTTAATTTGTAATAACAATTATTCTATTTAAGTTTTAAAAAACTTTACATGGAACTATATGTTCGTTCAATCTCGAACATATCCGGGAAACATCGCGTGAAGCGGCCGGAAGGGTCCGTTTGAAAGAGTGCGGACCATTTTTAGGTTGCAGGACTCTAAGAACACGACATATTATTAATATATTAATGTGGGTAGACAGAGTTATTTACGTACCTTAAACTTAAAAATCTAAAGTTTTGAAAAGAACTACATTGATAATGCTCAAAAACGCCAACAATCAAAATCTTAGTCGGTATGTCGTTAAACTCTCGGATATGCTTGAAGCAGCGCAAACTTGATACTCTGTAGTTTAGAATGTGCAGAGTTGATTTCAATTTGAAATAAAACCTTTGTTTCACGTCACACTATTCTACCTGATTATAAAATTGTACGTTGGTTTAGGTTTAAGATTAGTGATGGTACAGATCGTCAGAAGCCCTAATTACTAAATCTGGAATTCCGGCATAAAATTTGCTGTATCGTCGGTTATTTTTGTTAAAATATGTAGGTTAATTTTGGGTTTGTGTTTATTCAATCTTAATCTTGCAAGTTACAACGTATCACATAGGTCAATAGTGTGAAAACTAAATGATTAGTGTTCGTATGATCTTACTCAAATTTCTGGAATATTACGAAATTTACAAAAACCATAAAAGAAGAATTAAAATTAATGAATGAATAACTTGATCTCGTACAGTTTTCAAATAAATATGATGTAAAGAACTACATCTAATTATTTTTCTGATGCCCTGTATTGTTTTTTATTCATGGGACAGATTTAACAATGTTTTACTGTAAGCCTATAATATTTAGGTCGAAATTTTTATATTATTCAAGAAAATTATCGATGCACATATTAACATTTTTAATGATACTGAAAAATTCGGCCGGAACCGAAATTCCGGTATTATACTCAAATTGGCCGGATTCAATATAACCGACTTTCGTTCCATTACTGAAATGTTTAAAAAAAAGAGCCACTTAGAATTATTTTTTCTCTTACAAAAAAAAATCTGACGTGGACACCACACGACTTCCCTGTCCCTGTACGCAAGACTATGAAGTATAGACCCCCACGTATTTGACGCAATTTGACATTAATCTATTTTTTATTTTTTGTTATTTTTTGTCCTAATCCATAGCAAGCTTCATTACAAAAACCAAAAAGTTTTAAATTTACATATCTCGCTTATAGAAAGGGTTAATTTAATAATACTTGATGTGCTAGACGCAGAATTTAATTCTCTAAATCCTATTTGAAGCATTTATTTCTAAAACCAAAATGAAACCATTTTATTCAAGAAAAACTGTTAACAACTTCAGGTATATATCACTTCCGGTTAGCCTGTTTTAACCAAAATCTGCTATGTTATTCCAGTTGATATAAAAGTCTTATATACCAAATTTGAAAAGTTTTGGATTATATTTTAATATAGTTTTTCATAAAAATCTATTATAGACTTCTCAATAAAGTACCATTTCTGGAAATTATGTAATAGAAGTCCTAAATACAAAATTTCAACTTTCTACGGCTTACCGTTTTGATTTATGCGAGATACGTACGTCACGACGAAATTAGTCAGAATGGATTCAGGGATGGTCAAAATGGATATTTCCGTTGAAATCTGAAAATCGAAATTTTTCGCGAATATAATACTTCCTTTACTTTGTACGAGGAAGTAAAAAACAAAAAACGCCGAATAGTATGTCTACCGGCAAAAATCTTCTGTTGCCCGACTAATCATCACCTAGTTGACTATCACCTATTTGACCATTGCATCTACGAAGGCCTCTGAATGGCATTTTATCTAATTTGGAGGAAGTTATCTCTCATTTATCGAAAATCTATGGTGGTAATTCTTGTACAGTATATCTTTACTACGTACGAAAATTGCATTATTTGTTATCTATGAACTGTATGCACATATTGTATACATGGTTTATAATAAGCATTAAATACCATAAAAGACTATTGGTCGTAATAAAAATCGTTGAGTACCATATTCGCTCCAATATAAACTTATTGCGGAGTCACCTGTTTTCGTATTTAAAGTGTTAAACCCGCAATATGTCTCTCCGGCCGCCCGCTGTGTTATTCTCCGTAAAATGTTATGATTCCTGTGTAAAGCCTTCACTGCGGACATGTTAACGACTCTGGGCCATTCTACCGGCCGACAGCAGCGCTACAGAGGAGGAATTTATTATCTATAAGTCTAGTTCCGCGCGTGGGCAACAGATGGAACCGCTGGACTGTTTTTCCGCGGGATTATTATTTTGAGGTTTATAGGTTTAATAAACTATAGGAGGAGTTTTATGGTGTTAATATTTGTAGGTTATTGGATGTAAAAGGGTTAATGGCTGAAACAACAGTTTGGGTACTTGTAATTTTTATAGAGAAAAAATGGGGGACGTTAATTTTATAGTTATTTGGATATAAAACTACACTTAAATATGAATAAGGACCTTAAGTTTGGTACTAAATATACAATTTTGTGGGAGGTCGTTATGAACTATACTACGTATTTTTTATGATTATTATTTTCACATGCGGGACTCGAATTCATGACATTATAAAGAGAGATTGTAAAAATGTCTTAACCAATGCCCAACTTTTTACCTTCCGTCACTTTTATATAAGGAAGGTATTGTCTTTGGTCAAAAAATTCGGTGGTGAGTTTTTGATGAATAAGCCCGGTTTAGAGTCACTGGAATAAGAATTTACTATTTTTACGATGATGTTTGTTTGTATGTATACATGCAAGGGCGCGCGCGCTTGCGTGCGTACGCGCGTGTGTGTGTACGCGTGTGCGTGTGTGTGTGTGTATGTTTGACGATTTTTTCGGATCTGATTACTTCAATACTACAACTTAAAAAATTATAATTCTTTCGTATTTCTTTTATTTATAACCATGTGAAGAGACGATGAGGTTATAATTGGTCAACCGGAAGTACTCAAGTTTTTAACAGATTTTCTCGAAAAAACGCAGTAAAATATCTTTTTTCCACATTTGATGTTATTATAAATATTAAAGATTATTTCTATCTATTTAGGGCTTGTATACAGCTGTCGTCGTTTACCCTTCAACCGGACTCATCGAGCCGCAGTGTTTTCCCACTGCCGTACTGCCAGTTGGTTTTCAGCCATTGCTACATTTATTTAAGATGTATAAGTGGCCAGCTTATAGTATCCGAGTGTGATTAATACAAGTAGCTGTATTCATTTTTTACGACAAATCACACATTGTCGGTCGCCGGGAATCGAACGCACGGAACATGGTTCGGGTGACGTCACTGCGGGCTACGAGATGTGCGCTAGGCCGCTCAGCCACCAAGCCGACTTAAAGATTATTTTATTCTCTATATGATTTGATTACATTTTATACTTCATATTCAACGGATATAGAGTTAAAAAATTATAAAGAAATTAAATTTCATAAAGCAGCCAGCTATGCTATAACCATGGAAACAGCTACTATATTAAAAAAATGCTGACTGACAGATGTCAGTGTCAAGTGCAATTGATATAGTATATTTGTGTTATAATTTTACTGGAAATATAGAATCTCTTACATTAAACTTTCGGTATGGAATTTATACAAAATACATAAAACTGACAGCACGTAATGTACTTGAAATATGGAATCTTGTGCAAGAAACTTTCTGTATGGAATTTATACAAAATATATGGATTTTTTTTAATAATCGGTTTTAAAAAATAATAATGGCTTTATTCTGAACAAATCTGTAAGTCTTACAGATCTGTAGATCTGTAAAATAATGAACAGAAGCGCAACGAAGGCTATGTATAATTTTATATTAATCAACAAAACTAACAAATTCGACATCAAGTCGTGTCTGAATTTCTACAATTTTATATCCATAATTTTGAGTTCTACGGTGTTTATTCTAAAATAGAATACCAAGCTTACAGCAACGACCCTCCGGAAGATCTTTAAGATATTGTAGATGCAGCTTTTGCAGCATTTCTAAACTTACCAACGAAATCTAGAAAATTGTAAACAGTAGCCACTAACCTACAATAGATCTGTTATAATAAAATAATATAAACTCCCTACAATTTATATACGAAGTAGCCATTTGCGCTCTCTTTTGTCCGTGCAAAATGTCACTTTGCCGCTCATGCGCGAAAAAGTAGAAAAAAACGCTCGCTGTCCAAATTTCTAACTATACAATGTTGAGAAATGTCACTTGTCTACATTCTTAAAGGAAACGTTTAGTCAGGCACTGAAGTTGCACATATACCACCTTCACAAGTCAATCTGACATATAACTGCTCTGTCGGAATATTATAAAACCAAACAAAATGCCGCACTGATGTGAAAATAAAATAGGGCATTCATTTACAAAAACGAAAGTATAAAATGCTTAGATTAGATTAAAGCAATAGCAAAAATTTGTCGTGAACGCTTCCAATGGACATTCACTTTTTCATTGTACTACTTTAATGTACTTGAAACAAATAAATTATACAAAAAAAAAACTTTTTGTTATGGTGTAGGACCTCACGCCACGTCTATAGAAAAAATCTTGTGTGTGTTTTGAGCGCAAATGTACATTGTCGACTTCGAGAGGACAACCTCTCAATCGACAATGGCCCATTTTGCGCTTTTAATACACAAATAGCTATTATTTATAAAACAGTGAACTACTTAATATCAGAGGCCTTAGTTAACCTCATTTATACCAAAAATAGTTGGAATAAATAATTACGGATCATTTCAAAACTTTATAAACTACTTTATTTAATTGTACAACTGTGTCACTTGAAATAAAATTGATCTTTTTCAGTATTTTTTTTTTACTCTTAACCTTTTTCTTTCGTAAATATAATCAATACCATCTTTCTTTTGGTGAAGACGATCGACGGATATAAATTTAATAAACACGTCATCGCATGATGATCAGAAGATCGATGAGATTGGTGGATCTACAGCACAGAAAACCCAGTCAATTACCAGTCAGATATCCTTGATATCCGAGCAACAAGGTGTCCATTGTACCCGGGACTCGTTAAAATTTATCTGTCATGCTTGCGAGCACACTGCCAGCCATTTATACAAAGACTACGGCTTGTAAATTTGTATACACACAGATTATTATAAATTTTGAAAATTAATTGTTTGGATTTATTTCTAAATTAATTCCTTTATAAAAGTAAGAATTTCTGAATATTAATATTACCTATTTGATTTCATGAAAGAATTACTAATAAAAAAATCTGATGTGGCCAACACCAAACCTCCCGCTATTTAATTTTTATTAATTTAAATATATATATATATATATATATATATATATATATATATATATATATATATATATATATACTTACATATTTAGTTATTGCGGAAACTGTATTAGATCCATTCCATATAACTAGGGTTCTATTTACTATTTTCTTTTTAAAACGTTACTGTTATTAGGTACGTCCAATAAGCCAAGCAAAACAAGCAACCGGAAGTAAAATTTGTTGAACGACTTTGCTAGCCTAGCATTTGCTTGATTTGCTCGCAAGCAATCCAAGCCACAATTTTCTCGCTTGTCTTGCTAAGTGTCAAATATAATGGCGGGAAATACAAATTTTACATACATGAAGTTAACTTGAACTGTTTCTATTTCTTTATATGGTGTGTGTCTATCAACCACATGTAAAAACGGCTTTCAGAGTTTTGTGATGGATGTTTATAACATTATTAAATTTGAAATATTTTGTTATAGTCAATATAGCTTCTTCCAAATTAATCCCACTATCTGAAAATAAATATATAAATTCATTTTCCATATGTTCGCAGACCAAGAAAAGAAATACAACAGGTACACAATTACACAATGTTATATTTGACATCTATATACGTTTCTCGATGACAGTTGTGGATGACAGTTCGTCATATAGCTAGCCAGTCGTTCAGCGCACTAAGCAACAAGTCTCGTTTGCTTACCTAGCATTTGCTAGATATGCTTACTTCATTGAACCCACCTATTAATTTGAAATGATTAGTTCTTTGACAGTGACATTTATCTGTCAGTTACATACATTTAAGATATAAACTATGTAACCAAGGAGATTTGCTTGTTTAAAGCGTAGGCTCCAGGATTTATATATAATTTTATAAATTTATCCATAAGATATATAGAAAAAGTATTAATGCAAATCTGTAGAAAATTTAATAGGTAATCTTTAATTTTTATAATAACAGTAATTCCGAAAAAATAATATTTAAAGGTATTTTTGGAAGAAAAACTATTTTGAGCTTCTAGTAAAGTGCCATTTCCGGTTATCCGATTTACACCAAAATCCAATGGGGAAAAGTTCGAAATACAAAGTTTAAAATTTTTCTGAATGATAATATTTGAGTTAGAGTAAAGGATCCACACACACATACACACATACATACACACAGACATCATCGTGAAAATGTTAAAATTGGATTCTAAGGACCTTAAAACGTGGTCATTTAGCACAATCTAGATTAGCACGATCCCTATAGCTCCCGTACCAAGGGTAGCGGGAGGAAAGTAATACATACTGTTACTATAACTACATACTTTTACTAACACTAATATATTGTCCATAACTTCGTTTTTGTGGGCTTCGCTTAGATTCATGTAAAATCGAATTGATAAGCAAGGTAAGTCCGTATCCTATTTGGATGGATAACTGTTTGAAGAAAATGTTGCAAATATATCTTGATATAATCAAAAAGTTTATTAAATAATAAATAATCATCATAGTTTTTAGTGCACTTATAGTACGACTTCTTTAGAACATATCATATCTAATAGGGATCCTCCATCATAGTAATAAATTAGAAAACTGGTCATGTTATCAAAATTAGACATTAAAACTATATGATCTGAATTATCAAAGTTTTAAAAATATTAGTTTTTAGAATATACAAGTTTTTAATGCTCTTCTACGTCACAGCATTGCTATCTCCCTTCAATACACAAATAGCTATTAATTCAAGCCATCTGCTTATGGTATGACTAGCGAATGAAAGTTGACGTTTAAATTATTTTAACCGCACACCAGTTTTGGTATTCAGTTACCCTAGTCGGTTATCTATTTTCAACCAGACCTAGTAATGTATATCTGTGTTTTCCTAGTCCAGTATTTAAATGGGTTGCAAAAATTTCATACCTGAATATTTCGTACAATTCTATTCTTCTCTGGGGTTTCAAAAGGAACCACATATATAAAATAATTTAAACATTTTTCGTTTATGTTGATTATAACAAAATATTTTGATCTCTAAACTATTTAGTTTGTCAATTCTATGAAATAGAATTATTTTTTATTTCCAATAACAGTAATTCCGACTCGAGGGTTGCTTACACCTGAGACGAACGAACTAGAATTTGCGGTATTAAATTTTTTAAATACATCCATGAATCCTGTTGCTAAGGTCATTTTAAATGCCTCCTGGTATTGAGTAGAATTCTAATCTTCTGTAACGGAATACATATAGGGAAATGTTTTCAAAAGAAACCACATCTATTAAATAATCTAAACGTCAACTTTCATTCGCTAGTCATACCGCCTTTTAAAATTCGCAATACATTTTGCAGTTAATAAATGTAGAAGTTAACGAAACTACTACTGTAAACTAAAACACTTTTTTGAATTTATAATGCCGCAAATATAATTAAATTACATTACGTATTGTTTGAAAACAAATAAAAATATTGGATTTTGAGTGAGAAATAAAAAAAAATATATTAGGTTTGTTCGCGGTAGCGATCTCGGACTAGTTTGAGAATCACACGGACTGGTCTGATTAGTACGTAACCAATCAGATGTCAGTCGGAGTCGTACCTCGAACAACTAAAATGAAACTGCGCATAAACCTATTAGTAATATTGTACGATTATTTTTTAAAATTCTCTGCCTACTACAAAATTAATAAAACTCTCTAAATTTAAATTATACAGTACAGGGTGACAATTAATCAAAATAAATTTAAAGGATGCCTACTGCTCTCGCGTTACGCGTATTTATACTTTCCTTCGAACAAACTAGATTTCTAAAAATTCTAAAGATAGTTCAGTAATGTCGTTTCTTTTACATTTGTATTAAATTCATTTGTTGTACCTAAAATTTAGATGTTTTGCTTTTGGGGAGTTTGCAAAACGCAAAGTTTTACAAGAACTAACATTTTTTACTAAAAATAAAAATATAATACTTCATCTTCAAGACCCGAGCGGTGGGCACTGTATAGGAATCCAGTGGATTAAAAAAGTTCATTTCGAATAAACTGCACTTGTTGCGAATTTCGAAAAAAACTTTTGTAATAGAATCAGATATTAATAGCTATTAACTTACCTAGGAATGTTATGTATATCATAACTGCCGAAGATGTCGGTTTGATATATTAAGACATCTAAGGTTTGTTATGATTACTAACATCCGTGGATTGTTCAATAGTTTATCGGTTTCAGAAAATTAAGACATTATTGATAAATACCATTTTTTGAAATTCTCTCATTAATGCTACTTTCAGATTGCTGTGGTTAACAGAACAATTATTTTGGCATATGTCAATATGACAAATATTCAAATTATGTGCTTTGTTGCACATGTTTATTACTTTAGAATAAATTAGACTGTATTTAGAACGATAGGCTAACGTTATCTGAATGTATTAATGAAGAGCATTATATTTTCATTTTATTTTATTTTCGTTTTGTAGACCGTTGTTGACAAGTCAGTATGGTAATAATATTACCATACAGATACAGTTATTACTTAGTTACCAGCCTACTTTTGTACATGGAAACAATGAAATAATATCCTGAAACCGGTAAATTATATTACCTGTTTCAGGATATTAGTCCATTATTTACATGTACTGGTAACTAAGTAATAACTGTATCTGTATGGTAATATTATTACCATATTGCTTGTCAACAACGGTCTACAAAAAGAAAATAAAATAAAATGAAAGTATAATGCTCTTCAATAATATATACAGATAACGTTAGTGTATCGTTCTAAAGGTTCTAAATACGGTTTAAACATGAGGAATAAAACACATAATTTGAATATTTGTCATATTGACATATGTAAAAATTGTTATGTTAACCATAGCATTCTGAAAGAGAGAATTTAAGAAAATAATATTTATTAATATTGTTTTCATTTTCTGAAACCGATAAACTATTAAACAAACCACGGATGTTATGAATCATAACAAGCTTTAGATATTTTAAAATCCTCGCTCTACGAGCTCGAATTTCAAACCGACATCTGCGGCAGTTATGATATAATAACATTCTCAGGTATGTTAATAGCTATTACCTATTATTGCTTGGTGTATTAGTTGAAAAAGACCTGTATAATCAAAATACAAGTAAAGAAAAAGGTTTGATTTACAATAGCGATACAATGACGATACGATAACTCACCACATCAGATGTGCACAAACAGTCGATCGCGATCGACCGGTCGAAACACCACTAAAATCGTCCTCGAATAGGGCAACTGTTGCCTAATTTAACTAACTTCGCAAACTTTATAGTCCTTGTCCTCGACATCCCCATGCAGGGCGCATTTTTTGGGAGACCCTGTATATTAATTTTGTATTTTTTTCCTACTTAGTTGATCGCTTACTGTCAAAAAGTTTTACGGTCGATCTCCGATAGTAAATTTTGAGCATCCCTGCATCACATCCTATGTGCCATACAGGATAAAATAGAACTTTATATAAAAGTGGTAACTAGTAAAGAAACTAATTAAAAATAAAAATCCTCGGTGGAATTTTCCCTCCTGTCGATTTACCCTTTCTCATCAGGAACTTGCAGTATGTGGAAGTTTGTTCATCAGCAGTAGCAGCGGCGTGTTAACGCCCCCTTCCCCCGCTTCGCGGCCGTGGCGTCTATACCGCCCCCAACGTTTCATCTCGGCGTCCCGACGATGCGACGCGTCGCCAAATTAGATTACTTTGTTTTACTACACACTACACACAAGTTTTACAACAAGATAACTTCATTATATTTACTTCTACTGCTATAGTAACGTAAGGTTTTGTTGTTCCTTGCACTTTTTTGTTTGTTTTGTTCAATGGAGGGAGTCTGGCCTGCTGTGATTTTTTGCGGTGTTTGTGTTTTCAATTTATTGCTAAGGACGTAAGCTTATTATACGAACAGATATATCACCATATCTATCAAGTATGTATGTATAAATAAATAAAATGAATATATCATCACGGCATATTACCCATTGCTGGGTGTGCCTGTATGTATGTTCGAGCCCAAAGTCATATTAGTTGGGCCGGTTTACATTTTCAACAAATTATAAAATCTACAGAAATGGTTAGAAAATTCTATAAAAATACTTTCGGTTACTTTAAATATAGTCTTAAAACTTAAAAAAAAACCGTGGACCATTGACTGGTGATAGTCCAGATTTAACTTCTACTGAAACCTTTTACTTTGGCACAATGAAAAGCAACTTCGTAAACATTCAGTGCGTTCAGTAAAATCTACTTTGCAAGACATTTGGGACAATATTAACAGGAAAATGTGTAGGACTTACGGTGGATTTATACAGTCCAGTTTTTATTTTGCTTTTTCTTTTCGCTTTTTCTTTTCGCTTTTACTTTAAGTTTAATACTTTATGCAGCTACTTTAAAGTCTTCGATACACATGCGCAGATGTGATATATAGTCGTAAATGCAAATAGACAATAATATGTCCTGTTAAAATGTAATGTAATAATTTGTGCATACAAAAATAATATTACATAGTAAGTAAATATACTAACCAGTTTCATTTAATACAGACGCTGTAATATTCAAGCATTCTTTTGGGCCACTGTATCCTTGAACAAAATATATGTTTTATCATATGTGGGGATATTTAAATTAAATCTAATAATAAACAATTTTGTTCTTTACTCATTTTTCGTTTGCATAACCTAAAACCTACACACAAAAACAAATACACAACACGTTGACGTTTGTGAAGTGTAGCTCATGCGCAGTTGTGTTATTCTTTTACTTTAATTGTCTTAAGTTAAAAGTTGGCCAACTTAAGGTCTTAAAGTAAAATTAAACGTGTGCACATAAAGCAGTACATATTTAACTTTTATAAAGTAAAAGAAAAAGAAAAAGTAAAATAAAAAATAGGCTGTATAAATCCGCCTTTAGCGACCCAATGCCTAATAGAATTAAAGCTGGTATTAGTAATAAAGGCGAAGGAATCCAATATTAAATGGCGGAATACTTGAATAACATATATTTTGTAAGTTTAAAATCTATATTTTAATTAATTCGTTAGATTTTTATCTAGTTTCAAAATCCGAACATTGAAAATGAATAACAATTTATAATCGGTTCTGATTCAAATGATAATAAAATTAAAAACTATCTCTAACCTTAAAATTAAGTGAAAATAAAAACTATTCTGTATATATATATACCGGGTGGAACATCATACCTGTGTACATAGGCGATTCATATGAGAAAAACAGTTTTTTCGTGCGCATTGCTCTCCAAATTATTTTAGACAAAAATGCTTCAAATAAATGTTGTAGAGCATAAAATTCTGCATCTAAATCAATAAACAGAATTACTTTTACATGCTTTGTAACGACAGAAATTAAATAAGAAAATATTGAAAATTACGGTGAAAATATCAAATAGCCATGGAATTGAAACAAAAATAGAAACAAATAAATGTCTGACGTTTGACAGATAAATAACTAATTTGACGGTAAAATATCAAAATGAATTCAGTTTATTCTAACGAAGAAAGGGTTTTTATAATAAAAACTTTTTATAGTGGAAATTGTTTACGTATAGTTAGAGATTTATTCGCCGTGAAATTTCCAAATAGGCCAATTCCAAGCGCTACAACAATACGCGCGTATGTTCAAAAATTTGAATCCACGGCAAGTGTTGCGGCGGAAAATAGTACAGGTAAATTTAAATTTGAATATTTTTTAAGAGATTTACAAACAAATCATATCTTTATTTATAGGAAATAAAAATAATCGCATTAATTTAGAAAAAGAACAAAGAGTTCTGGAATTAATAAATTTTAATCCTAAATTAAGTTCAAGAATAATAGCGCAGGAATGTGAGATTGCTCATTCTACTGTATTGCGCATTCTTAAAAAACATAAATACCACCCTTATAAGATGCAATGCCATCAAGACATTTCGCCCATTGATGAAGAAAGTAGGCGAGTTTTTTGTGAAGATATGCAAGAACGAGCAAATCGGGATCGTGATTTTCTTCCATCTATTTGCTTTACCGATGAGTGTACTTTTACATTAAACAATGAACCAAACGTTCAAAATGATAGGCACTGGGCTCTAGAAAATCCAAGATTAAATGTTACCACCAGAACGCAATATCCTCAAAAATTAATATTTGGGCAGGCATTTTTAATAGCAATATTATTGGACCATTTGAGATCGTTGGCAACTTAAATTCTGAAACATACTTAGAACTCTTGATTAATGAGATCGGCCCTGCATTAGACAGCGTAGCGCGCGAAAATCAGGAGGTTTGGTTTCAACAAGATGGCTGCCCAGCTCATTTCGGAGTAAGTGTTAGAGATTATTTAAACCAAGCATTTCCAAATCGCTGGATTGGTCGTGGTGGAACTTTAAATTGGCCAGCCAGATCTCCTGATTTAGCACCTTGCGACTTTTTTTTATTGGGTCATCTTAAATGTAAAATTTATAAGCAGCGCCACTCAAATATTAATTCATTGAGAGAAGCTATCATGGAGGAGAGCGCCTTAATCACAAATAGGCAGCTCGCTAATGTAAGAAATTCATTCTACAATAGACTTGGTTATTGCTTGGCTGAAAACGGAGGATTATTCGAATATTTGTTATAATAATAAATTGTAGTGATTATTTTATTCAGAGAATTACTGTTTGAAATTTGAATTGTAGTAGATAGGTCTTAATGTTTACATGAATAATTTCCAATTTAAAAAGATTTTCAATAAAAATCCTATAAAAAATAAATATTTCATTGAAATGTACAATTGTCGTAATAATAGGTATGGAGATTTTTGTATGAATTTAATTTACCTATTTATTTGTTTCTATTTTTGTTTCAATTCCATGGCTATTTGATATTTTCAACGTAATTTTCAATATTTTCTTATTTAATTTGTGTCGTTACAAAGCATGTAAAAGTAATTCTGTTTATTGATTTAGATGCAGAATTTTATGCTCTACAACATTTATTTGAAGCATTTTTGTCTAAAATAATTTGGGGAGCAATGGGCACGAAAAAACTGTTTTTCTCATATGAATCGCCTATGTACACAGGTATGATGTTCCACCCGGTATATATATATATATATATATATATATATATATATATATATATATATATATATATATATATATATATATATATATATATGTATATATAGAAGATTAAAATAGTAAATCAGTTTTTTTTGGGTCTCGTAGTCCCGTGCATGAGTGTCTTGTCGCGAATCTGGGAACCGGAGAAACAATAATAATAATATCAACCACAAAAATTTGATGTGGCCAACACATGCGAGCTCCCGTCAATTCCATGTTTGAAATAGCAATGAACTTTAAGTAAAGTATCACTTCCGGTTGATCGTTCGTACACAAAATCTAAATTGCTGTTCCAATAAACAGAAAAGTCTGTAATACTAAATTTTGGATTATATTTTATTATGTTTTTCCTCACACACACACTCACACACACACGCGCGCACATCGTAAAAATAGTAAAAACGTGTTGTGGGGACCCTACTTCGTGTTTATTTATTGAAAACTCCCTTACCTACGGTATGACGGGAGGTAAAAATAATCACTCTCTATTTCAACAATATTCTTACTAACCTGACATTATACATACACATGGTGTAGGCAATTTCAATGGGACTGAAATCTATAGAGAATGGCTCAAAATGCAGAAAACTGTGGAAGCAAGAACGCAGGAAAATATATGAAAGATTCAACTAATAAAATATAACTTTACATTCAATTGTTTTCTTTCATGGCTATAGGCAGAAAACTCTCGCATGAACATTTTTATCTATTTAATATATCGAACTATTTATTGACAGTCATTTTATTTGTCATTCTTTCATATTATCCCGTGAAATTTATTTTGAGTATACAAAGCAAAAATAATAAAGGTTTATATTTTTGTAAACTTGTTTACCAAACTAAAAATAATACCTACAGATAGTGAAACAACATATATATTTGATTTATATATTTATTTATTTTTTAACTGTTAAAAATATTGCATACCTCCCTAAAATGTCTTCGTTTATTATTATTTCACATACAATTTTATTTGTAGAACGAAGATTTATTTTATTGGCAAAACAATAGAGAACTGCAATAAATTTATATTTATGTATATGTGCTGCTGCCTATAGGCGAAGTTATATGCTAAAAAATAGCTCGATTTTACGCGAGTATATAAAACATCGTGTGAGACGGGTACGAGACAGAAGATTTACAAAATGAAAATAAATTGCCGTCAGACTGCTATAGTTTGGGAAAGGAATTCATCTTTCGCTTTTAATATTTTTCTTCTAATCATAAAATATGCAGGAAGAGGGATAAAACATAGTCTGTAGGTGTTGTTCAGAGATTAAATTTGACGAATGAATTTTATATGGAGGAAAGATGTCTGCAATAAAACATTCCGACATATATAAATAAAAAGAAAGAGTGTAGTCTTTGGATTCAAACTGAGTAAATTTTATTTCTGCACCTTAAAGTACAAAATTGTTGTATTCAAAAATAAAACACGACTTAGGCCCGGTATTTTCACTTCCGAATAAAGTTTCAAATAAGTATTCGTTAAATAAATTTATTCTATATATTTATCCAACGAATAATTTCATTGCGTCTTTTCACACATTTTACACAAACAAATAGCTATCTGTCGAATAACTTTAACGTTCGTGAATTGGTAGCCTTGCAGAGTGAATTTGTGTCAGTAGAGAAGGATGGAGTTTGGCGTAGCCACGTTAAGCAGACAAGGATGAAATGTGTCAACTACTTTTGAATCCGTAGTTGTCAAAATTTTGTTTGACATATTTAATGTCAATGTGATCTATATTATGCATTTTTAACCCCGGGAGACTGTAATTTAACAAGTGTACCATCTAATTCAGCACTCATATGCGGTAAGCGGGATATGTATATTGTAAAATTGTTCTTGTACTTTTTGTATATTTGTTTCAGTTCAAAGTAAATGTTTGTCAATGTATTAATCAAAAGTATCCAAAATTCGAAAATATGTTGCCAGCGTCAAATCACAGGATCTTTATAATGATTTACCTATTTACTGGTTGAGATCAAATGCGATCCCCAATATGTGATCCTAAATTGTTTTCATAATCGGAACATGTCAAAAATTATTTCATTTATGTGGTTATGTTGCTGTCTGATGGTGTGTGATCGATTTCTCACGTTATTTATTAATTCATAGTTGAAAATATCATCATAATATTTAATATATCCATTTTGTTAATAAATCTGCACTATGTGGAAATGTAATGAACTTACGAATAAACGGTTATTCGCTACCCAAGTACCGAATAATTTATCTCGCGAATAACAGATGTTATTCTTTCGAATAAATTTATTTGCAAGTGAAAAGACGACAAAAATATTTATCCGAAGGATAAATTTATCTAAACCTTTATTCGCAAGTGAAAATACCGGCCCTTAGCAACGCAAATAACCGATATTATACAACGTAACTACGAAAAATTGAGCTATCTTATTGGTCTATTTTTCGATGAGTTGTAGAGTCAAAATTATAAGTTTGTGTTATCTTAAACTTTTTCATTGGAATTATTAAATTTGTTCTTCTTGCATGTACTTCTTGTCATTTTACGTACAAATTTACTATTGTACATCGTACCCAAATTATCTTACATGTACAATAATTATTACAAGGTTAGCAACACTACATTTGAATGGAATCGTCGTATAATGTATTATAACGTGGAACGCCCGCTGTCGCCGCCGCTGTAACCGAGTGTCTATATATAGCGGTGACGTAATCGCGCTAGTAGCCGGACGACGTAAACAGACGAGTCGCGATATGTTTAATTACTTCCGGTAGCCTGAACCTTTTGTGTTCATTGTTATTAAGCAGTCGAACATTCTAGAGCTTTTCTAGAAGATAATGGCAGCTGTATAAAAGGGATGCAGCTATGCTCGGGAGTTAGTTACATACATAGTTACATGGAGAAACATACAGAGACATTCACTTAGAATGTTAGTGAAGCACAGCAGTATCGTGGTGAGCTTATACATTATAGTGTCGACTGGAGGAGTCGGGAAGTTACTGGTGAACTGGAATAGCTGTGGATGTGAATAGTCGGTAGTGTTGACGAGTATTGGGAAGCTATAGTGTACAAGGACAGTAAAGGCGAGTCGGGAAGGTACTGGTATAGCGGGATAGCTGTGAAAGAGAATACTCGGTAATGTTGAAGAGTATTGGGAAACTAGGTATAAGCGTATACGTGGACAGTAACGGCAAGTGGAAGTGAATACTCGGCAGTGGTGTTGAAGCATTGTGGCATACGGACAGTCGATGATACTGAGGCTGTGGAAGTTAGACTGAGAGTTACTTAAATAGATAGACAGTGAGGTGAAATGTGTGACTTCTGTCCGAGCAGTTGAATATACAGACGCTGTTGAGTCAGTTGAGAATATAGACGCTGTGGAGGTCGGTAGGCGGACAGTTGAACGTAATATAAATAAGAAGTGACATAAATAGTGAAAATAAGTAGTAGTGTTAATAAGTTAAATAAAAAATAGTGTTAGTATTAACTAGTTAATTACAGTTTTAGACTTAATTAGATTTTAATAATTGTTTAATATTAGTAATAGTTATTTTCATTTTAGTTTAATAAACACTTATTTTAATTAATAATAATTATTGTCTATTATATACACTTCTTCCAAATAAATAAATAAAAAAAACGTTACAGTATAACTTTAGTGCCGATATTTGAACTTTTAATGACGATTTTTGTCCACCTTAGCGATGATTTCAAATAAAATTTATTATTTTTTAGATAACATGTGATCATCCTAAAGTCGGTAATATAAAGTATGAATATAAATTTTTTTTTTATTCTCTCAGGTAAAACTAAAAATATAAATTAATGTGTAATGATAGTCATAGGATGTGAAAATATTTAATTTCATGAATATTGTTCCTCTCGATGAGTTATACTACTGGTTAAATTTAATGTACTTATTTCATTTACAACCCTGTATATAGATAGAAGATTAACATAGTAAATCAGTTTTTTTTTTGGGGTCTCGTAGCCGCGTGCCTGAGTGTCTAGTCGCGAATCTGGGGAACCGGGTTTGATCCCGATCGACGCCGAATATTTCGAATTTTAAATGACACAAAATAGACCCCTGTGGTGCACTCTCCACGCCAGCAACGAGTGCCCGTGAGGTGACGCCTAGTAAACGCCCGCACGATACAAATATGTCATCATCATTACCGATATCTGTGTAGAAAGCGGATTGGCACACCCAGCAATGGGTAATATGCTGTGATGATATTTTTTGTCCGCCTCAGCGATGATTTCAAATAAAATTTATTATTTTTTAGATAACATGTGATCATCCCAAAGTCGGTAATATAAAGTATGAGTATAAATATTTTTTTTTATTCTCACAGGTAAAACTAAAATTATAAATTAATGTGTAATGATAGTCACAGGATGTGAAAATATTTAATTTCATGAGCATCTCGAAACATATCTTTTTCTTGTTATTAAAATCAAATTATTTTTTTATAATTATATAAATTACAAAGTCGTATTATTTTATTACAATGGGAAGAATTAAAAAGTATAATTTAAGTTGTAATATTTGACGGAAATAGTGTTGAATTAATAATGCATTAAAATTGAAAGAATATGATTATTACATCAATTATTTCTTTAAATAATATGACTTGCTAAATTCCAGACAAAAGTATAATGATAGGGCTTGAAATTTTAATAATACTCACGTCATAGCAAGAAAATCTTCACACCACACTGGAATTTTGTACGAATGTATATGAATGCTGTGTTTGATTCAAGTGATTGTGGACTATGAGAAATAAAGGCTCTAATAAAAAGAAATCTGATGTGGCCAGCACATAACCTCCCTTCAATTCCATGTTTAAAATGGCAATGAGCTTCCGATTTATCGTTTGTAAACAAAATCCAATTTCTCGTTCCAATAAATAAAAAAGTTTATAATACGAAATTATGGATTATATTCTATTATGTTTTTCTTGAAAATCTGTTAAAAGCTCCAAATTAAGTACCACTTCCGGTTTATCATATAAGTATAGTCAAAATCGAGTTTTAAATACCAAATTTGATAAGTTTTGGATCTTGTTTTAATATATTTTTTCAAAAAAATCCGTTTATAGCTTTCTGTAAATTACTACTTCCGGTTTATCAATTTTTTAGAAAATCTAATACCTACGTCGTTCTCATTAATATAAAAGTCTTAAATACCAAATTTGAAAAGTTTTGGATTGTATCAATATATTTTTCATGTTCAGAACTTCAAATAAAGTATCACTTCCGATTTATCAATTTTAGCCAAAATATAATATGTTGATTTTAAATACCAAATTTGAGAAGTTTTGGAATATATCATAATATATATTTCACGAAAATCTGTTCAGAGCTTCAAGTAAACTATCACTTTCGGTTTATCAATTTGAGCCAAAATCTAATATGTTATTCTCTTTCATATAAAGTCTTAAATATTAAATTTAGAAAGTTTTTGAATATATCACAATATATTTTTCACGAAATTCTTTTCAGAGCTTCAAGTAAAGCATCACTTCCGGTTTATTAATTTTAGCCAAAAAGTTTTGGATTCTATTTAAATATGTTTTTTCATTAAAAACTGTTTTGTGCTTCAAATAAAGTATCACTTCCGGTTGTCCAATTTTACTCAAAATCTAATCAATTCCTTAAATGAATGTAGAAAGCTTAAATACGGAAAATAGAAATTTTCTGAAGTTTTTTGTAAGAGTTATCGTGAACGAAAAAATCGTCACACACACACACACACACACACACACACACACACACACACACACACACAGAGACACACACACACACACACACACACACACACAGACACACACACACACATCATTGTAAACTTGTGGGGGCCCTAATTCGTGCTTATTTACTGAAAACTCACCATCGAATTTTTGGCACGATTACATTACCCCCTTAACTACGGTATGACTGGAGGTAATTATTCTGCAACGAAAATTATTTTTGCGATAAATTTTAAATTACAATTAACATTTGCATTTTTTTATACGGTCGGTGTATAATAGCGTCCAGAATGACATCTCCATTTGACAGCATCCGAATTGGATTTTTTTTTGACGATTCACATTAAAAGTGCGACTTTTGACAGTTACCAGTTTGTAAAATGTGACATTTACTACCCAGGCTGTAATACGTATATTTTTACTGCCTATTGTTGCTATTTACATAGCAACCGCTCAACGCATAGCTACCGTTCAACAAAAATGAGTCGATAACACAAAACGAGCATTTACTAGGTGTCACTTCACGGGTTCAAACCTTGTTCATTATGTACGAATTTATTAAATCTTCAAACAATAAACGCATTATACTTCCTTGTCTTGTCTTCCATATTCCGTACCGCCTTTAAATAATCTCCTTTCGCGTTGCCAAATCCTAATTACGCGTGTATACATTCTGCTGTGCGACATCTCCATCTCTGCTTGTTTTCTTAATTTGCCGGTCGTAAAGCATAACTTCATCAGCTAATGGGCTCCGTCTGGAATGCATAGACGCGATGCGGCCTCTGTTCATTTGACTGTTGTTGGCGACCGGCAACCTGCTTCGTGTGGGGCGCAACAAAAATCCCAAAAATTAACCATTCCAAACGTGTGGAGAATGCCAGACTACGATAATTACTACAGATATCTTTATAAAGTTTTTTGTTAGATTCGGATGGAAAAGAAATTGAATGATCATATTTATGAAGAAGATTTAGTTTATGTTGTTAATCATTTTATTAAAGTTTTTTTTTTTAACATTGGGTATTTAAATACTGATCATAACTTTAATTCATTATAAGTATTTTCATGAATACTGTTTTCATAAATTTGCGTTTAAGAATTCATAGTTCCTAGGAGTAAATTCAACGAATTTAACTTATTGAGCTTTCATTCTCAGTAATACCATTATACAAATAATTATTTTTAAATAATTGTTTGTTATTCATTTTGGAAATGTCATAGATAGAAACTTATATTTATTTAAAAAAATCTGATGTGGCCAGCACAATACCTTCCATCAGTTCTATGTATTTTGTACAAATTCCATACAGAAAGTTTCTATATTTCCCGTAAAATAATAACAAAAAATACTATGTTAATAATTGCACTTGACATTGACATCTGTCTATCAGAATTTTCTTTAATTATAATAGCTATTTTCAAGGTTATTGCATAGCTGGCTGCTCTTTGAAATTTAATTTCTTTATAATTTTTACCTCCCGTTTCCCTTGGTAAGACACCTCTCCTCCTACAATCTAATTTTAACATTTTCACGATGATGTCTGTGTGTATGTGTGTGTATGTATGTTATTTTTTCGAGATTAATGTAATTATAAAATTAAAGTCTACGGATTTGCATTAATACCTTTTCTATATATTCTATGGATAAATTTATAAAATTATGTGTGTGTGCGTGCGTGCGTGCGTGCGTGTGTGTGTGTGTGTGCGTGAGTGTGTGTGTGTGTGTGCGTGTATGCGTGCGTGTATGCGTGCGTGTGCGTGTGTGCGTTTGTGCGTGTTTGCATGCGTGCGTGTGTGCGTGTGTGTGCATGCGTGCGTGCGTGCGTGTGTGTGAGCGTGCGTGTGTGCGTGCGTGAGTGTGTGCGTGTGTGTGTACGTGCGTGCGTGCGTGTACGTGTGTGCGTGTATGCGTGTGTGCGTGTGTGTGTGCGTGTGTGCGTGCGTGTGTGCGTGTGTGTGCGTGTGTGTGCGTGCGTGCGTGCGTGCGTGCGTGTGTGTGTGTGCGTGCGTGCGTGTGTGCGTGTGTGTGCGTGCGTGCGTGCGTGCGTGCGTGCGTGCGTGCGTGCGTGCGTGCGTGCGTGCGTGCGTGCGTGCGTGCGTGCGTGCGTGCGTGCGTGCGTGCGTGTGTGTGCGTGCTTGCGTGCGTGTGTGCGTGCGTTTGTGTGTGTGTGTGTGTGTGTGTATATCGTCCACTCTAGCTCAAAAACTATCATTCAGAAAATTTTGAAACCTTATAATTCGACCTTTTTCTATTACGGAAAGAGCCCATTAGATTTTGGTGTAAATCGGATAACCAGAAATGGCACTTTACTAAGCTCAAAATAGTTTTTCTTTGAGAAAACCTTTAAATGTTTTTTTTCGAGATTAATGTTATTATAAAATTAAAGATTATTAAATTTTCTACAGATTTGCATTCATACTTTTTCCACATATTTTATGGATAAATTTATGATATTATCTATAATTTAAATCCCGGAGCCTACGCTTTAAACAAACAAAACCTCTTAGTTACGCAGTTATTCAAATCAAATGTATGTAACTGACAAATAAATATCACTGTCAAAGAACTAAACATTTTAAATTAATAGTAGTAACGTTTTAAAAAGAAAAAAACTAAATAGGACAATAGGAATGGAAATCAATACAGTTTCCAGTATAAGTAAATATGTAGGTATGTATTTAAATCAAATAGTGAATGATATTCTATCCCGGTATTTAGAATTTAATCTTCATTTTATTATTAAAAAATGTAGTTACTTGGATTAGATTAGACTATATTTTAAGAAATAAACTGCCAAATATAGAATAAAAAATAAGGATTAATTTTTTTTGTGACTCGGGCAGTAAATGGCGAGAGGTATTGTATTGGCCACACCAGATTTTTTAAGAGAAAAGTTATATGTATACTACATTTATACAAAATGGAAACCAACCTGGTAAAAGGTAATAAATAAGGGATCATTTTAGATTTTTTAAATGTTCATATCTTTCTTCTACGCTACCCATATTGTATGCTGTATACCACCACATAATGTATCTTGAAGTAGCATCTTAAGGCAAATTTACTCTTGGGTGCTCTTGCTTCGCTTAAAATGAGTGTAATAATAACCCGAAGCCTACAACCGCGACATTGTTGCTGCTTCTGTAGTGTTCCCATTTTGTACTAATCTGCTAAGTTTATACGCTGGCCATATGCTACGCTTTGAAGCTGAGAGGATGAGTAGATAGTAGAGCAGCAGATTGTATATGTGCGAAAAAGGAAATTTTGAAAGATTGCGAAATCAGAGTTTATTTTCCTTTTTTCATAATGTATGGGTTAACGTTACTGATGTTATTATTCGAATTACTTGCGAATTTGATAGAGAAATGTATTTTTAACTCCGGCCCCAGCCTACTTATATGCAAAAAAGATATTGGCCCATATTACAAGCGTTCTTTTAACATAAAAGCGCTTTTATGGAGCACCTTTTTAAAAGCATATAACGTATTATTATGAAAGTGCGCTCGTAATACGAGTCATTATCTTTAATTAAATAAGGCATCATGCGTTTGTATTACACTTTACTTTTTCTACGATCAACAAAAGTATATTCAAAATTCAAAATGTTTTGTTTGCTCTGAAAACAATTGTTAAATTCAAATATCAAAATATCTAATTATGGCAATTGTTAATAATTTTTTCTATTTCGGTGTTTTTATGAGTCTATAAAAGCACTGTTTCTCACTGAAAACACGACGTTTAGAAGATCTATAAACGTACTGTTTTTGGCGCCTTTCGTATTCTAGAGGTGGTAGTCATAACAGATGAATTACATATAACCTAAAAATGGTAAGTTGTTTATGTTGAAATATTACTTCTAATTAATAATTTTTATCTTTTCTTCAGGTGATAGGACTAGCAAGAAGAGAAATTTATAGCTATAGCTGTGTTAGTTCAGAAAGAAGAATCTGTGAAGTTAAAATCTTTCAACTAAAAAATTATGAAACAAGAAACAATGCACTCAGATTTACTTTGTCAAAACAATTTAAACGGTAAGTTTTATTTATTACAATTTAATTTTATGGTAATATTGTAATTTTCAGCTGATTGTATTGTTATATCAGGCATGTTTTGAAATGTATGGTGCACGTTACGTGAAATGGTGACACTGTCAACTCAATTTATAGTTACTTGCAAGAAAATATAAAAATTTTACGATCCATGATTTCCAGTTCCACGTCGAGGCGAAATGTCGAATATTAAATTTTAAGATATGATTTAGGCATAAGTGCCATATACAAATACAACAAATGTTTTGTATTGAAGAATGTAAGAACATCTGTTGCTGTTATGTTTGCAAATGAGCAGTGCATGTGTTCCCAAAATGGCGGAATGTAAAAGTGTAGATCAATAAATAATTGTTCATTAAAGTATTTCATTATTTAAAGAGTTTTATTTATGATAATAACCTACACGAAGCATCGATCCCGATTCGTTATTTGATAAATTTGCCTTTACTACAAGATATGTCAAATCAGGCGGTTCATTAATAAACCGGTGGAGTACATTGTAAGTATTGGTTTTCCTCTTCCATAATTATATAATGCTTGATACAATGTTTTAATGTAAACAATCAGTCAGAATCACACAATACACAAACTGTCAAAATGTGAATTTCAATTGTTAGCCGGAACCGCTACCAACATAACTGACAAAAAAACACTGTTATATTTTTGACAAGTCCTTTAAAAAAAATCTAATTGTAAAATTACCTCAATATAGGTTCGTCAGTAGCGGCTCGTTTTCCAAACTTGGACTTGTACGTTAACAGATTGCTTTAAGATACTTGTGTTTTAATGTACGTGACAAAGAGTATAAGAGTACTATGGGTGTATTATGTAGAAGAAACTCGATAAGAAATGCATTGCATTTTACAAATTACTATTAAAAATTAATTTATTAAATAGTAAGGTTGGTAAAGTGATTTTTTTATTCTGTCCATTGTTTAGATAGTTTGTGTATTTAATGCAGTCATACCATCCCAAATAACAAAATGTCACTAAAAAGAACGAACGTGTGCCTATGCATAGCCATCTGTAAGTTCTGTAACGTATGTTTTATACTACAGAGTGATCAAAACAATTTGATAGTCACGTGACCCTCATCTTTCCTCAATGACATCAAAACTACACTTCTGGGCAGAAAAGTTTGATATGTAAGTTCATGGACGTGCGAATTTTTATTATAAAGAATACGCTTCGACAATAAACTTGTGGTGTTCGTCCGTTAAAACTATTTCGGGTGGTAACTCACCAAGCAAATAACGAAATATACTAATAAGAGTCTTGAAAAAAACTGTTGTCGATAATGTACCTAATTATGCAACGCATATAATAAAGACGGTAAAAATCAGGGACTCGAACCGAAAAATTTTGGGGTTCGGTTACGGTTAACGGTTTTTACATCAATAAAAATTCGGTTTCGGTTATCGGTTACGATTTTTTTGAAAATATTATATCGGTTTTCGTTTCGGTTAAAAAAACAAATAAATTTCGTTTTCGTTACGGTTTCGGTTCTTTTCGGTTTCGGTTTAAATGAAAAATTAACTTTGTTTTTATTTTTTGCAACATGAAATACATTTAGTACCTATTTCGTAGTGTAATAACATTTTAATTCCACGTTTTACTAACAACTTGTACTAATAGATATATTCGGCTTGTTCGGAATTCAAAATTCGAAAAGAATCTGTAAGTAATTAGTTCTTAAGTTTATTTTTGCAACAAAAATTATATACGTTTCGTAATTTTAAGTTATAATAATAATTCTATTCCAATAGTAATACGTAAACTAAACGGGTGATTGAATGAAAAATGTCATCAAATGAGTATATTTTTTATTATAATTGCAAAAAATAACTAAAAAATGGAATAAAATGCCTTAATTTTTTTTAAATAAGAAATTACTTTTTTATGAACTCGAAGGTATGCAAAGTATTTCTACGAAAAATGTGGGTTAATAAAAAATACCTAATTTTAAATTTACGGTTTTAGTACCGATATTATTTCAGTTCGATTATGTTTTCGGTTACAGAACGAACATATTTATCGTATCGGTTTCCATATTTGAAGAAATAAAATATAGGTTTCGGTTTTCGGTTACGGTTTCATAAAAAGTCAAATATCGGTGCGGTTTTCGGTTACGGTTTCGTTACGATTCGGGTCCCTGGTAAAAATAAACAGAGAGCGTAACGGATATTTGAACAGATATTTGACAGATTGGCAGAACAATACACGCCTATGAATAATTATTTCCGCGGAATAAAATATTGAGAACTACTCAGGTCACGTGACTATCAGATGCTTTTGATCACTCTGTATTTATATTAATTTCTTATAGAAATAGTTGAGTTTTTGGGAAAGGTGTCAGGTTGTGTTTTTTATTTTGTTAGGTGTCTAGATATTTTGTATAGTTAATGCTGTCATACCAATGCCAAACAACAAAATGTCACCAAAAATCGATTAATATGACATTCTTACACCGAAGCAGAGAAAATATATACAGATTCTATGATAAAACTCTTACTTTTAGATATTATAAAAATAATATTAACGGGAGAGAATATATTTGCCACAATAAATATTTAATTTCTGTCAATATACTTATTACAGAAAGTTTACAAAAATAAAACTTAAAATAATTAAATTCAACTATCATAATTAATTATCTCCTTTGAATTTCATCCTATCCCGAAAACATAATTTTGCTGACATATTCAAATTCGGTGAAATTTGCCCTACTTCAGAAATTTACGTCTAAATTTCAGGAAATGATTGTAACTCAAATTTCACTCACACACGATTTTATACATGGGATTGAATTTAAGTTGAATTCGGTTTACAAATCAATGATTTGCATACTAAGGGATATTTTCAGTTCATTTGTGAGTCGCATCAGTTTCAAATTCACCAGAGCTGGATCACTGCGCTGCGCGAATGTAATTTATTAAAAACTGCAAAACTTTTAATTGATTCAATTTCCTGTATTACTATGTAGTATGTAGTACAATGTTATAGATGAAGTACCTATACAGAAGTAATTATAAGAAGGAAATACGGATCATTAAACGAGATAGGTAATAAAGTTTATAATGAAAATATTTAGGTTTTTACATGGCGCCAGTTTTGTACTTAACACGAATTTTATTATGTTAACAAAAAGGCATTGTAAACACTTATGTTTGGAACCTGCTAGCACTTATTTAAACGTACAGTTATAAAACTAAACGAAACGACTTTAAAATTATTTTTATTACTTTGTGTTATTTACAAATTTATTGCTGAACGAATACACTTTAAATAAGAACTGAACAAATATTTTTTTACTATTAAGACACATGGTTTAGAATTTTATTGTAAATATGTTCCAAGTAGTTCTATTCAAAAGTAATACCCTTCACCATTCTTTCATTCCACTTCTTAAAAGCTCCCAACCAATGTTGTTTTAGAATGCTTTCAAAATAATTTTTGGGATAATTGAAATTTTTATAGGGTCTCAAATTATTTTCTGGTGACATGAAAACTACAAAAGATATGAAAGTAATTAACTTAAAGTATTATTCACGAAAGATGACTATTCAAGGTCATTTATGACCAGTCTGATATAACATTACTTACATATAACTTCACTGCATTTGGCGCCCATAGGCGTGCAACGCGAAATATTTATGGGTACATTTTAACTGAAAAATAAATGTATTTTATTTCTTCTTAAATAACACTTTTCTCAAAGTTTTCTCTTCTTCATCTACGTTTTTGCATAAAACAAAAATATAGACGTGACGTAAACCATAAAATAATAATTTGATTTGAATGTCAACACCACTGGATAAAAATCACTGCAGAGGGCAGTATAGTAGATAATTACATGTCTGTGACTCTACGACATACGTCACTGCTATTTTTAGTATGTTAGAAAGAAATGACACTATTTACATACATCTGTCACACCACACAAATTTAATAGACATACGTTAAATCATCTTTCTTTTTCTAATACAAAAGCTACTGCTACAAAATGTTGTTTATTCTTTCTTCGAACAAATGACCTTGAATAGTCATCTTTCGTGAATAATAGTTTAATCAAAAAAATCTGATGTGGCTAGCACATTACCTTCCGTCAGTTCTATGTATTTTGTATAAATGTCATACAGAAAGTTCCTTGCAAAAGATTCTATTTCCTGTACATTACCTTAAGACAGTTGTATGTATTTTATACAAATTCCATACAGAAAGTTTCTAGGAAAAGATTCTATATTTCAATAAAATTATAACACATACATACTGTCAACTGCACTTGACACTGACACCTTTCAATCGGAATTTTCTTAATATAGCAGCTGTTTCCAGAGTTATAGCATAGCGGGCTAATAAATGATATTTAATTTATTTATAATTTTTTAATCCTATATCCATTTAATATGAAGTATTAAAATGCATTTAAATCGTATAGATAATAAAATATTATTTTTCTACAAATCTATTAAAAGTGGGCTTTTTAATGTTTGTTTTTAGCGTTAAAAATGTCATTTTGTGACACTAGTGTTAAAAGTGAATGTCAAAAAATTATTAGAAATATAAATTTAAATTAAAAAATAGTGTTTGTAGAAAAAAATAGTGTATGATATACGTGTTAAAAGTATTTTTATTTTGTTCGAAGGTTTGGATCACTCCGCTTCGCGACGTGTTCCAAACTTCCTTCTCACAAAATAAAATATCACTTTTAACACTTATATCTTAAAAAACTATTAATATTTATAATAACATTAAATGTGAAAAAATAATATTTAAACTGTTAAAATCTTCAAATGAGGGTACTTCCGGTTGACCAATTATAACCAAAATCTAATCAGCTCTTCACATGGATGTAACGAAGAGGAGTGCGAAAGAATTATAATTTTTGGAATTGTAGTATTAGAGTTATCGCATTAGAAAATTTTGTCACACACAGACACACACGCACACATACATACACATATACAGACATCATCGTAAAAATAGTAAAATCGTATTCTAGGGACCCTAAAAACTCACTACCGAATTTTTTGACCAAAGACAATATTATTGGTAATTGTAACAAAATCTATTTAACTAATAAATTTTTGGATTTATGCTGGGATTCTAGGCATTCTGTTAAATTTTTATAATCTTATAGATCTGTAGCTTATAGAAAGTCTACAACTGAATGCCTTATAGAATTCCAATAAACGGTACTCTGTGCAACTGTCTATAATTCGTTTGATCTGTAAATTCCTCTTATGAAATCTGTAACGTCAATGTTACTAATCGTTATAAAATACAATTTAATAAATTTTAAAATGATTAAAAAACTTGGATTTATTTGAATTTATTATATTATAATATTTAAATACAATATTAAAAGCATGTTTTTTGAAGAGATACATTCTAAGACATTTTAATTCTATAAAATATTGTAATTATAATATCAGCAATATTTTTGTAAGGTTGTCATTAATATCTGTCAAATTTTACTTTTGACAACCACGAATTTTGAAAAGACCCAAATGAATATACAAACTGCAGGAACTAAAATAATTTTTATCGGGGTTAATTTAAACATTAAGTACCTACTTTTATATGAAAGAGTATATTATATTCATAATTTTGATATTCCTGCAAAAGCATTCTCTTTCCGTTCTTATTCTGTTTGGAGTCTTTATTTTAGATAATTCATGTTGATGCAAACATGTACCTATATAATATAAAGGCTAACAAATTTGACATATGTCAGTTGTCAATATGCAATAAAAGTGTAAAAATTCGTATTTTCTGTAATTCTCGTCCACTAAACCAACTACGCTTGTGTAATACTCTTCGTTTTAATACTAAAAAAGACATAAATTCAGATTTTTCGATTTCAACCGTAGGACAACGCTAAAGTTATAGACGTCTATACATACATACATAAAATCACGCATTTCCCACTTAGTGGGTTAGCACAAGCCAGAAAGAAAGAAAAAAACACCATAAAAAAAATCAGTCTTTCTCTCAACAACATTACTAACCTGACATCCTAGGTACAGCATATATTCCTCATTCTTAACATATTAAAGTGACCGAATTACGGTAGCGAAATACCGCAATCGGACCACAATAATAGTTACGAAACAATCATCCTGTCTATAAGGTATTTATAGAAATCTAGAACGTATAGGCGAGTTCAGAATTGCATTTTTTCTATAAGGTCAATAAGTCACAATAGAAACGCTTATAGACGTTATAGAAATGCCTAGAATCCCAGCAATAGTATCTTATATACCTATATCTACACCTATAAAAACTAAGTAAACGGCATTACAGAATGAGCTAGTGGAGCTAAAATATTAACTCATACAATTCGAAGATGAGTTTGATCAGACATCTTTTAACCTGTATCTGTTACAGTAAATTTACATAATGGGATGATGTGCACATTGCTTATTAAATGTAGAGATTCGCTTAAAATTGTTTTCGCTTGTAATTTAACTAAATATAACAACAATAACCTCTCCTAATACACAAAACTCACCCCGAGTGCCCAAGTTTTCGAAGAGTGACTTTTGTGCGTTATCTGAGGTTATTGTTGTTGCGTTTGGTTGAATTTCAAGAAAAAAAATCTGATGTGGCCAGCACATTACCTTACGCCACTTCCATATACTTTGTACAAATTCCATACAGAAAGTTTTTTGTACAAGATTCCATATTTCAAGTACATTACCTTTTGTAAGTTCTATGTATTTTGTAAAAATTCCATACAGAAATTCCATATTTCCAGTAAAATTATAACACAAACACGTCAATTGCACTTGACACTAACATCAGTCAATCAGTATTTTCTTAATATAGTAGCGGTTTCCATGGTTATAGCATAGCTAGCTGCTTTATGAAATTTAATTTATAATTTTTTAACTCTATATCTATTGAATATGAAGTATAAAATGTAATCAAATCGTATAGACAATAAAATATTCTTTAATAATTATAATAACAGTAAATATGGAAAAATGATATTTAACAGCGTTTTTTCAAGAAAAACTGTTAAAATCTTAAAATTAGGGTACTTCCAGTTGAGCAATTATAAACAAAATCTAATCATCTCTTCGCATGGATGTAAAGAAAAGGAATATGAAAGAATAATAATGTTTGAATTGTAGTATTTGAGTTATCGGATCCGAAAAAATCGTGACACACAAGCCTACATACATAAATACATACAGACATCATCGTAAAAATAGTAAAATCTTATTTCAGGGACTCTAAAACGTGCTTATTCATCAAAAACTCACCACCGAATTTATTGACCAAAGACAATACCTTCCTTACCTAAAGGTGACGGTAGGTAAAAAAATTGTTTTGGCAAGTTTCTACATTTACCGGCAATGTGCACATCATCCTACTATGTAATTTTAATGTAACATATTTATTTATAATAAATACAATCTGGAACGTAAAGGCCTAGTTATTCTTACAACCGGTCACATAACGTGGTCAACAATGCGATAATGAAATAAAGAAAGTAATATAAAAATTATAATATGTGACTTAATTTATATTTGTTCCAAAATATTTATGTTGAACCTAAATAAATTTGTCCCATTAAAAACAAAATAAAATAATCATCCCATCATAATTTATGTACAAAATAAAATTATTTTCTCATAAATGTCAGCGTATATTTAATTTATTCATCAAGAGCCATAAACCCACTACAAATAACTACATCCTATAAACTCTAATCCGATATTAAAAATGCTAATCCTAAGACGCAGATGTGTCTAATTAAAAGAATTTCCTATGATATGAAGCGGAGGAAGAATATCTGCCTGCGTCAGGATGTGTTTGTGTCAGAAGCCATCAGGGTATCAGAACGGCGTAATCTTATCGAGAGGGCCATGACACTTTCCGTCAGCTGTCATCCGCCAGACACGCCATCGCCAATCCAAGATCGACGATCGGCGATAGAAAACCAGAAAGGGTTTTGTCCCTTTTCAAATGGAATACAGAACGGAGAAATGGATTCTGAAGTGGTGTAAAGTATAAGGGAATGGAGTATTGTGAGGGTGTATGAATGTAATGCCAAATATCTATGAAATTACTATTAACAAAAGATTTCAAACGATTGCGGCACTTAATTACCAAAGTTTTATTGTTGTTCTTTTTATTTCAGTCACAGCTTCAGTTTAATAATGAAACATTCCAGTAAATAATACATTAAATTTTATATTATTTTCTATTTCGGCTTTTATTTACTTTTTACTTCCTTGTACGAAGTAAAGGAAGTATTGTAATCGCGAAAAATTTCGGATTTGAGATTTCAACGGAAATATCCATTTTGACCATCCCTGAATCCATTCTGACTAATTTCGTCGTGACGTCTGTACGTACGTGCGTACGTGCGTATGTATCTCGCATAACTCAAAAACGGTAAGCCGTAGAAAGTTGAAATTTTGTATTTAGGACTTCTATAACATCTAGTTGTGCACCTCCCTTTTTGGTCATTACATAATTTCCAGAAATGGTACTTTATTTGAAGCCTATAATAGATTTTAATGAAGAACTATATTAAAATATAATCCAAAACTTTTCAAATTTGGTAAATAATACTTTTATATCAATTGGAATAACATAGCTGATTTTGGTTAAAGCAGGCTAACCGGAAGTGATATATTACCTGAAGTTGTTAACAGTTTTTCTTGAATAAAATGGTTTCATTTTGATTTTAGAAATAAATGCTTCAAATAAGAGTTTTAGAGAATTAAATTCTGCGTCTAGCACATCAAGTATTATTAAATTAGCCCTTTGTATAAGCGAGATATGTAAATTTTAAACTTATGTACTTTTTGGTTTTTGTAATGAAGCTTGGATTAGGACAAAAAATAACAAAAAAATAAAAAAATAGATGTTAATGTCAAATTACGTCAAACACGTGCAATTTTATAATTGGGTCTATACTTCATCTTCATATTGGTACAAGGAAGTCGTGTAGTGTCCACATCAGATTTTTTTTTATAAAAATACAATTTCCATTAGGGAAAATTTTTGGCAGAATAGTTAGGTTGCTGACAGTGATTTTTTAAGTTTTTTATTTTGTTCGTTGCCTAAATATTTTGTGTAAGTATTTATAGCAGTTAACTAACCCCAATCTGCTTTGTACACAGATATTGGTAAAGATGATATACGAGCCACAACAACTATATGTTCGGACACTCGGTGATTTATTATAAATAGCTGTTTATATTAATAAAGACATTATTCAATATGAATTGTTGTTAGATATATCTAAAGATAGGTTTGTAAAGAAGCTATTTTAGAAAAGAAATAATAAATTTATCAAAACAATTATCTTATAATCTAATTTGTAACAAAACACGTCAATATCACCTGACAACCAAGTATTTAATATCATTTAAGCGCGATAGACTGCGAAATAAGTCTATTGGTGGGCATGTGAAGACACTGTCAATGTAATTTGTCACTTATTAGCTTATTGTGATCATTTTGATGTGATAATTATAAATAATTATAACTGGAGGTAGAGCGACATATCTTGAAGGTTATTTAATAAAAAAAATACTGCTGAAAACCAGGATTATGACTAAGTCTAGAGTTGAGATATTTTAGAAAAATATAAAAAACCGGCAGCATTAATATTGGCGGGAAAAGTCTCGGGCGACCCAAAATAGTAATCCTGAAAAGAGTAGTGCCTTCTCGTTAAAATATGTAAAAATGCAAGTTAATCAGTACGAGACATTATCACTCGTTGGAATAAAGAAACAGGCTTAAATATTTCCCGTGAATGTTGTAGGAAGTGGATTCACAAGTCTGTACTTAGTTTTCATAAGGTAAAATGGTGTTATTTATATTTTAATTTGATTTCTGATGGTGACTTTCTCTAGGCCAAAGAAAGAGCGTTACATACTTACATATACGTCTAAAAAAGAAACGGCTGACTTGTGCAAAAGTCCAAGTTTGATTTCATTGTGGGAGATTTTCGCAGACGATTTATAAAATCTAAAACGGCGGCATGTCATAAAGGTTGCAAGAAACGTACAATTAAATATTGCAATGAGTAATGGTTTGGGGCTGAATGCCAGCAAAGGGACTTGGAAAACTATACTTCATAGATAGAACCGTCAATACTGAGAAATATTGAAGAATTTTAAAAACAAACTTGTTGCCTCCCATCCAAGAATTGAATTCGGGAATTTTTTTTTATTTTTCTGTAAGATAGCGTTTCTTCTTATAATAATTAACAATTAAAAATGATTTGAAAATCATGATATTAATGTACTAGATTATTCTTTAAGCAGTTTTGACCTCAATATTATTGAAACAGTTCCTGAGTAACAATCCACAACGCACAATTCCTGAATTCCATGTAAAACTACTAGCTATATAGGATACATGCTCGTTTTTCATAGTAGCAAAAGATTGTGTTATCCTTATAAACTTGCTGAAAAACTGTTGGAGTTGTCAGTGGATTTTGAAGTTTTTTTGTTACAAATTAGTCTTTAATTTAATTGTAAAGATAAATAATTTATTAGATCTTTTCTAAATCAGCTTCCTTACAAATGTATATTTAGATATATGTAACAACAATTGATATAGAATTATGTCATTATTGATATATATATATATATATATATATATATATATATATATATATATATATATATATATATATATATATATATATATATATATATATATATATAGTGTCCGATCATATAGTTGTTCGGGCTCGTATAAGATTGGCACACCCAGCAATGGGTAATAAGCCGTGATGATATATTTATTTATACTAACCCCAAACAACAAAATATGACCAAAAATCGTTTAAGAATGTAGCTTCTTCTAACATTAATAAACGTATTACAATATGTCGTTTTTATTTCGAAACAGAGAAAATAATAATTTAATTTAATTCCAAGGTTCACCAAAAATCTTAGTTCTTAGTTGAAAAATAGACATTCTACAAAGTTATTTTTTCAATAATAGGGCAGTATGTCAAGATTCACTGAAAATTCTTTCGGTGTCCTAACATAATTTTGTTTGCTAAATGTTTACATTGGTTGTTCTTGCATTAAACAGCAGATATTTAATGACAATCAAGTTACTGAATTTTTCCTTGGAAACACCTTCTATTGGTAATAGCAATAGTTCTATTGGAATCCGCAGAATAGCATGCAACATCAGCGAAATTTTAGGAAACTAAATTAATGGCGCCCAGTAGGACATGTCAAATTATGTAAACGTCAAAAATCATCCTTTCGTTTAAAATAAAAAGATGTTCTCACGCTTAGATTTTATAATTTAATTTAAAAATGTGTGAAGAATAAGCAAATAACTTTTGGCAAAGAAGATAAAGTTGATCGATTGAACGTATAGAAAAGAAATTTAAATATATCGCAAAACTTTAATCTGATAAATAAATATGCCGTTTCTTTGCATTTCACAAAAAGAAATTGTAATAAAATTTTGCAGGTACATAGTTTTAATACATCTATTGACAATACTGATAAATAAAATTTGTAGATTCATTGATTTTACTGTTTGTCCTGTAGATTGCAGTTCCAAATCAGAATTGCCATAAGTAAAATTACGCCGCAAGTAGTAATTAAATCCAGATTTACGAATTGTTGCCCTTCAACTATGTTTCTTGATAAAGGATTTGACTAAACAATTGTGTTGATTTGAACTTTTACCAATATTATGGGTCAGAAAGCGCTCACAGCGTCGTCAATAGAGATTCTACGGGTACCAATTGGATAGACGACTATTTTTCATCTAGATCTCGCTAGGACTTAAAACGGGGAATTTGGAAGATCATTTGAAGAAGTCAGGAAAAAGATCAATACTTCTTTTAATATAGTAGAGTGACGATATCTACATTGTTATATTTTCAAAGCATTTTTGATCTGTCTAAGTGTAAATAAATTTTTCTATTAATTTTCTACTATCTCGTACGAATTACACATCAAAAAATAATATATTTTGTTCGTATTTTAATAATAGTACAATTTCGAGAGAATACATAGCACTGTAACCGCAAGTACAAATACTTTTGCTAGCTTCCTATGAATTTGTGAAAAAAAATTCGTACAAATTCTTATCGAATA